>JARQOC010000005.1:431740356-431876450 GCA_033576535.1 Allobates femoralis | reverse complement strand
CACACATTGCGCTTTTGTGCGCTTTTTTCTGCGTGCTTTTCATGAGCATATTTTAAGATGTGGGCAATGGGAAAAGTGCGGAGAAAAGGGCAAAAAGAATTGACATGTCTATTCTTTTTAGCACGCGCATTTGCAGTGAAAGCACGTGTGTAAAAACTGTGCAAAAGTGCAACATGTGAACGCAATTCAGCAAATGTTGGACTGCGTTTTCATAATTGCATTTCAGTGCATTTAAGCACGCGTAAAAGAGTGCCGCGTAAATGCAGGATAAAGCAGGAAAACGCAGTAACATGCTGCCAATACGCAGCGTGTGAATGTAGCCTTAGGCTGTGGTCACAGTTGCCATGCGTTTTTTTTAGTGATTTAACAAAACTCATGCATTTTTTCATGTCAGCATGAGTTTTGTAAGGTGTGTGATGGCTCCCTGGGTTTTTGGCTGCTTTTTTGAATCTGCACCTAAAAATAGTGCTTGTAGTATTTTTTTGAGCGTTTTTGTAGAAAACGCATGCGTTTTTATAACATGGGTTCCTATGGGAAACGCATGCAAAAACGCATGTACAATTAGTGCCTTTTAGTGCCATTTAAAAACGCATGCGTTTCCCATAGGAGCCCATGTTACAAAAACGCATGCGTTTTTGGAAACGCATGCGTTTTTTTAACATGGACTCCTATGGAAAACGCATGCCTTTTTGAATGGCACTAATTGTACATGCGTTTTTGCATGCGTTTTCCATAAGGCCCCATATTAAAAAACGCATGTGTTTTTGGATATGCTCCAAAAACGCATGGGACAGTCACACATGCTTTTTGGCTATCGGGGCATGCGTTTTTTAACATGGGGGCCTCTGGGTGCGTTTTTTACATGCGTTTTTGAAAACGCACGTCTCCAAAAACGCATGTGAAAAATGCTACTGTGACCCCAGCCTAACTCAACAAAATACCTCTGTTAGCATTATCAAAATACAGCTGACATACGCAAAACCCCACTCAGTTGCTGGAACACGTACACACAAAAACTGAGTATGGGTAGGGTCACATTGAAAACAAGAATTGCATCACCGCATCCGGATCCGGATGCGGTGAACGCAATGCCGGTCGCACACAGTTTTTTTCAAAACTGTGTGCAGAATACCGCACTGCGGTAACCGGATGGCTCAGGATGTGTAATCCTGAGCCATCCGGTAACTGCATAGGTTGCGGATCCCGGCTATTGCCGGGATCCGCAACCTTACTAAAGAGTTAATTTTGAGACCTAAATGATTGTTTGAGGTCTGTAGGGGGGCTTAGACCCCCCTACAGACCGGCCGCCCACTTCTATAGTGTTCTTCTACAATTTCTCAATGGGCACGGGCTCTTCGGAGCCCGTGCATGTCAACCAAAGGTGCCCCCCCCCCTATCACTATACAGGGGTGCATACACCCCTGTATTACAATTATGCTTTAAATATGTGTTCTAAACAATGATTTATCCAAATCGCAAACTAAGAATATATTTACATGTGTCCGGAGGCAATCACCATGGTTTTCCATGGGCGGGGCTGTGTGCAGTAGCCTCCGCCCGCTCCTTCTTGTTGGCCGCCCCCTCTGGCCGTAATCCACTGTTGTGAGGGCGGATGCGTCGTTAAAGGGGCGTGGCTAACTATGTGCCGCGGTGCACCGAGCCCCACTGCCGCCTGAGCCGCGGCACTGATTACGGGGGGGGGGGGGGGGTGCTGGTGGAGCCTGGAGCTGCCGCCCCTTCTGCAGTGACCGGATCGCCACTGCCGCCTGAGCCGCGGCAGTGATTGCCGGCCGCTGCCGCGAGTACCGGGTGGGGGGGGGTGCTTTTGAAGCCTGGGGCTGCCGCCCCTTGTGTGCGTGTCCCCCCGCTGCCCGCCGCTTACCTGCGGTGAGCGGGATGAGCGGCCGGCGCCATGACAGGGGGAGGCTCTGTGCATGAGGCGCCGCCCCCTTCTGCACAGCCGCTCCCCCTGCCGGCTGCCGCCTGAATGACAGGGCTCACACTGTCCAATGGACGGTGCGGCCCTGCCCCTAGCAGCTAAGTGATCTGTCCCTATGCTTCTCCAACACTGGCTCCGGATACAATGTAGGCAAAAGGGCGGCGGCAGGGCTTAAATAGAACCTATGTGTCATTTATGATGCTGGGCAGCCAGCCAATCACAGTAATGCCACAACCAAGATGTCTAAGGCATTACTGTCATTGGTTAAGAAGCCCACCATGATTAGTGGCTTCAAAAGAAGCATCAAAAGTGCAGGGTGGGACTTCTGAATATAGCAAGGGGAGTACACAAAAATTCGCAGAATAAAGAATAATGCAAATAGCATATTCGTGCGAATAGTGACAAATACACTCGCTCATCACTAGCCGTCATGTAACATCATTATCAGTTCTTTTGTATCCAATTGATATTTACTTTCATCCATGCTATGTTAATTTTCTTCCATACATTTCCCTTCCCTTATATTACACTAGATGGCAGCCCGATTCTAAAGAATCGGGTAGTCTAGAATCCATGTATAGTTTATTTACTAATAGTTAGGGTAGTGCGGTGAAATTAATTGTGTGTATACAGGCGGCTCTGTGGGTAGCAGAGTATATGGTGGCTCACTGGCTAGCACTGCGCACGGTGAGATTAGTCAGCGCAGCGGCGTGGGCAGAGTGGTCAGCGCAGCGGCGTGGGCAGAGTGGTCAGTGCAGCGGCGTGGGCAGAGTGGTCAGCGCAGCGGCGTGGGCAGAGTGGTCAGCGCAGCGGCGTGGGCAGAGTGGTCAGCGCAGCGGCGTGGGCAGAGTGGTCAGCACATACACACACATACACACGCACACTCCGCTATACTTATCACCGACCCTGCGTCTTCTCCGGCGCCTGGATCCTGAATCAACATGTGGCCACCCACGGACGACTGGAGAGGGCAGAGGACGGCTGGAGAGGGCAGGGGACGGCTGGAGAGGGCAGGGGACGGCTGGAGAGGGCAGGGGACGGCTGGAGGGGGCAGGGGACGGCTGGAGGGGGCAGGGGACGGCTGGAGGCGGCAGGGGACGGCTGGAGGCGGCAGAGGACGGCTGGAGGCTGGAGAGGGCAGAGGACGGCTGGAGGCTGGAGAGGGCAGAGGACGGCTGGAGGCTGGAGAGGGCAGAACGGCTGCAGGCTGGAGAGGGCAGAGGACGGCTGCAGGCTGGAGAGGGCAGAGGACGGCTGGAGGCTGGAGAGGGCAGAGGACGGCTGGAGGCTGGAGAGGGCAGAGGATGGCTGGAGGCGGCAGAGGACGGCTGGAGGCTGGAGAGGGCAGAGGACGGCTGGAGGCTGGAGAGGGCAGAGGACGGCTGGAGGCTGGAGAGGGCAGAGGACGGCTGGAGGCTGGAGAGGGCAGAGGACGGCTGGAGAGGGCAGAGGATGGCTGGAGAGTGCAGAGTACGGCTGGAGGGGTCAGAGGACGGCTGGAGGGGTCAGAGGACAGCTGGAGGGGTCAGAGGACGGCAGGAGGGGGCAGAGGACGGCTAGAGGGGTCAGAGGACAGCAGGAAGGGGCAGAGGACGGCTGGAGGGGGCAGAGGAGGGCTGTAGGCTGGAGGGGGCAGAGGAGGGCTGTAGGCTGGAAGGGGCAGAGGAGGGCTGTAGGCTGGAGGGGGCAGAGGAGGGCTGTAGGCTGGAGGGGGCAAAGGAGGGCTGTAGGCTGGAGGGAGGGGCAGAGGACGACTGGAGGTGGCAGAGGACGGCTGGAGGGGTCAGAGGATGGCTGGAGGGGGCAGAGGACGGCTGGAGGGGTGAGAGGACGGCTGGAGGGGTCAGAAGACGGCTGGAGGGGTCAGAGGACGGCTGGAAGCGGCAGAGGACGGCTGGAGGGGGCAGAGGATGGCTGGAGAGGGCAGAGGATGGCAGGAGTCAGCAGAGGATGGCTGGAAGGGTCAGAGGACGGCTGGAGGGGGCAGAGGACGGCTGGAGGGGCAGGGGACGGCTGGAGGGGGCAGAGGAGGGCTGGAGGCTGGAGAGGGCAGAGGAGGGCTGGAGGCTGGAGAGGGCAGAGGAGGGCTGGAGGCTGGAGAGAGCAGAGGAGGGCTGGAGGCTGGAGAGGGCAGAGGACGGCTGCAGGCTGGAGAGGGCAGAGGACAGCTGCAGGCTGGAGAGGGCAGAGGACGGCTGGAGAGGTCAGAGGACGGCTGGAGGGGGAAGAGGACGGCTGGAGGGGGCAGAGGACGGCTGGAGAGGGCAGGGGACGGCTGGAGAGGGCAGGGGACGGCTGGGGGGGGCAGGGGACGGCTGAAGGGGGCAGGGGACGGCTGAAGGCGGCAGGGGACGGCTGGAGAGAGGGCAGGGGACGGCTGGAGAGGGCAGGGGACGGCTGGAGGGGGCAGGGGACGGCTGAAGGGGGCAGGGGACGGCTGAAGGCGGCAGGGGATGGCTGGAGGCGGCAGGGGACGGCTGGAGGCGGCAGAGGACGGCTGGAGGCGGCAGAGGACGGCTGGAGGCTGGAGAGGGCAGAGAACGGCTGGAGGCTGGAGAGGGCAGAGGACGGCTGGAGGCTGGACAGGGCAGAGGACGGCTGGAGGCTGGAGAGGGCAGAAGACGGCTGGAGGCTGGAGAGGGCAGAGGATGGCTGGAGAGGGCAGAGGACGGCTGGAGAGGGCAGAGGATGGCTGGAGAGGGCAGAGGACAGCTGGAGGGGTCAGAGGGCGGCTGGAGGGGTCAGAGGACGGCTGGAGGGGGTCAGAGGATGGCAGGAGGGGTCAGAGGACGGCAGGAGGGGGCAGAGGACGGCTGGAGGGGGCAGAGGAGGGCTGTAGGCTGGAGGGGGCAGAGGAGGGCTGTAGGCTGGAAGGGGCAGAGGAGGGCTGTAGGCTGGAGGGGGCAGAGGAGGGCTGTAGGCTGGAGGGGGCAGAGGAGGGCTGTAGGCTGGAGGGGGCAGAGGAGGGCTGTAGGCTGGAGGGGGCAGAGGAGGGCTGGAGGGGGCAGAGGAGGGCTGGAGGGGGCAGAGGAGGGCTGGAGGGGGCAGAGGACGGCTGGAGGGGGCAGAGGACGGCTGGAGGGGGCAGAGGAGGGCTGGAGGGGGCAGAGGACGGCTGGAGGGGTCAGAGGACGGCTGGAGGGGTCAGAAGACAGCTGGAGGGGTCAGAGGACGGCTGGAGGGGGCAGAGGACGGCTGGAGAGGGCAGAGGATGGCAGGAGACGGCAGAGGACGGCTGGAGGGGTCAGAGGACGGCTGGAGGGGGCAGAGGACGGCTGGAGGGGGCAGAGGACGGCTGGAGGGGGCAGAGGATGGCTGGAGAGGGCAGAGGACGGCTGGAGGGGTCAGAGGACGGCTGGAGGGGGCAGGGGACGGCTGGAGGGGGCAGGGGACGGCTGGAGGGGGCTGGGGACGGCTGGAGGGGGCAGAGGAGGGCTGGAGGCTGGAGAGGGCAGAGGAGGGCTGGAGGCTGGAGAGGGCAGAGGAGGGCTGGAGGCTGGAGAGAGCAGAGGACGGCTGGAGGCTGGAGAGGGCAGAGGACGGCTGCAGGCTGGAGAGGGCAGAGGATGGCTGCAGGCTGGAGAGGGCAGAGGACGGCTGCAGGCTGGAGAGGGCAGAGGACGGCTGGAGAGGTAAGAGGACGGCTGGAGGGGGCAGAGGAGGGCTGGAGGCTGGAGAGGGCAGAGGAGGGCTGGAGGCTGGAGAGTGCAGAGTACGGCTGGAGGGGTCAGAGGACGGCTGGAGGGGTCAGAGGACGGCTGGAGGGGTCAGAGGACGGCAGGAGGGGGCAGAGGACGGCTAGAGGGGTCAGAGGACGGCAGGAAGGGGCAGAGGACGGCTGGAGGGGGAAGAGGAGGGCTGTAGGCTGGAGGGGCAGAGGAGGGCTGTAGGCTGGAAGGGGCAGAGGAGGGCTGTAGGCTGGAGGGGGCAGAGGAGGGCTGTAGGCTGGAGGGGGCAGAGGAGGGCTGTAGGCTGGAGGGGGCAGAGGAGGGCTGTAGGCTGGAGGGGGCAGAGGAGGGCTGTAGGGGGCAGAAGAGGGCTGGAGGGGGCAGAGGAGGGCTGGTGGGGCAGAGGATGGCTGGAAGGGGCAGAGGTCGGCTGGAGGGGCAGAGGACGGCTGGAGGGGGCAGAGGACGGCTGGACGGGGCAGAGGAGGGCTGGAGGGGGCAGAGGACGGCTGGAGGGGGCAGAGGACGACTGGAGGTGGCAGAGGACGGCTGGAGGGGTCAGAGGATGGCTGGAGGGGGCAGAGGACGGCTGGAGGGGTGAGAGGACGGCTGGAGGGGTCAGAGGACGGCTGGAGGGGTCAGAGGACGGCTGGAAGCGGCAGCAGAGGACGGCTGGAGGGGACAGAGGACGGCTGGAGAGGGCATAGGATGGCGGAGTGGCAGAGGATGGCTGGAAGGGTCAGAGGACGGCTGGAGGGGCAGAGGACGGCTGGAGGGGGCAGGGACGGCTGGAGGGGGCAGAGGAGGCTGGAGGCTGGAGAGGGCAGAGGAGGGTGGAGGCTGGAGAGGGCAGAGGAGGGCTGGAGGCTGGAGAGGGCAGAGGAGGCTGCAGGCTGGAGAGGGCAGAGGACGGCTGCAGGCTGGAGAGGGCAGAGGGACGGCTGCAGGCTGGAGAGGGCAGAGGACGGCTGGAGAGGTCAGAGGACGGCTGGAGGGTGCAGAGGAGGGCTGAGGCTGGAGAGGCAGAGGAGGGCTGGAGGCTGGAGAGAGCAGAGGAGGGCTGGAGGCTGGAGAGGGCAGAGGAGGCTGCAGGCTGGAGAGGGCAGAGGTCAGCTGGCAGGCTGGAGAGGGCAGAGGACGGCTGGAGAGGTCAGAGGACGGCTGGAGGGGGAAGAGGACGGCTGGAGGGGGCAGAGGACGGCTGGAGAGGGCAGGGGACGGCTGGAGAGGGCGGGGACGGCTGGAGGGGGCAGGGGACGGCTGAAGGGGCAGGGACGGCTGAAGGCGGCAGGGGATGGCTGGAGGCGGCAGGGGACGGCTGGAGGCGGCAGAGGACGGCTGGAGGGGCAGAGGACGGCTGGAGGCTGGAGAGGGCAGAGAACGGCTGGAGGCTGGAGAGGGCAGAGGACGGCTGGAGGCTGGACAGGGCAGTGAGGACGGCTGGAGGCTGGAGAGGGCAGAAGACGGCTGGAGGCTGGAGAGGGCAGAGGATGGCTGGAGAGGGCAGAGGACGGCTGGAGAGGGCAGAGGATGGCTGAGAGGGCAGAGGACAGCTGGCGGGGGTCAGAGGACGGCTGGAGGGGTCAGAGGACGGCTGGAGGGGTCAGAGGATGGCAGGAGGGGTCAGAGGACGGCAGGAGGGGGCAGAGGACGGCTGGAGGGGCAGAGGAGGGCTGTAGGCTGGAGGGGCCGAGGAGGGCTGTAGGCTGGAAGGGGCAGAGGAGGGCTGTAGGCTGGAGGGGCAGAGGAGGCTGTAGGCTGGAGGGGCAGAGGAGGGCTGTAGGCTGGAGGGGGCAGAGGAGGGCTGTAGCTGGAGGGGGCAGAGGAGGGCTGGAGGGGGCAGAGGAGGGCTGGAGGGGGCAGAGGACGGCTGGAGGGGGCAGAGGACGGCTGAGGGGGCAGAGGAGGGCTGGAGGCGGCAGAGGACGGCTGGAGGCTGGAGGGGCAGAGAACGGCTGGAGGCTGGAGAGGGCAAAGGACGGCTGGAGGCGGCAGAGGACGGCTGGAGGCTGGAGAGGGCAGAGAACGGCTGGAGGCTGGAGAGGGCAGAGGACGGCTGGAGGCTGGACAGGGCAGAGGACGGCTGGAGGCTGGAGAGGGCAGAAGACGGCTGGAGGCTGGAGAGGGCAGAGGATGGCTGGAGAGGGCAGAGGACGGCTGGAGAGGGCAGAGGATGGCTGGAGAGGGCAGAGGACAGCTGGAGGGGTCAGAGGACGGCTGGAGGGGTCAGAGGACGGCTGGAGGGGTCAGAGGATGGCAGGAGGGGTCAGAGGACGCAGGAGGGGGCAGAGGAGGCTGGAGGGGGCAGAGGAGGGCTGTAGGCTGGAGGGGGCAGAGGAGGGCTGTAGGCTGGAAGGGGCAGAGGAGGGCTGTAGGCTGGAGGGGGCAGAGGAGGCTGTAGGCTGGAGGGGGCAGAGGAGGGCTGTAGGTGGAGGGGGCAGAGGAGGGCTGTAGGCTGGAGGGGCAGAGGAGGGTGTAGGGGGCAGAGGAGGTAGGGGCAGAGGACGGCTGGAGGGGCAGAGGAGGCTGGAGGGGCAGAGGAGGCTGGAGGGGCAGAGGACGGCTGGAGGGCAGAGGAGGCTGAGGCTGGAGGCTGGCATGAGGGCAGAGGACGCGGCTGGAGAGGGCAGGAGGAGGCTGGAGAGGGCAGAGGTAGGCAGGAGTGGGCAGAGGAGGCTGGAGAGGGCAGAGGACAGCTGGAGGGGCAGAGGACGGCTGGAGGGGCAGAGGACGGCTGGAGAGGGTCAGAGGACGGCAGGAGGGGTCAGAGGACGGCAGGAGGGGCAGGAGGACGGCTGGAGGGGGCAGAGGGCGAGGCTGGAGGGGGCGAGGAGGGCTGAGGCTGGAGGGGCAGAGGAGGGCTGGAGGCTGGAGAGGGGCAGAGGAGGGCTGAGGCTGGAGGGGCAGAGGAGGGCTGAGGCTGGAGGGGGCAGAGGAGGGCTGTAGGCTGGAGGGGCAGAGGAGCTGAGGCTGGAGAGGGCAGAGGACGGGCTGGAGGGGCAGAGGACGGCTGGAGGGGGCAGAGGACGGCTGGAGGGGGCAGAGGAGGGCTGGAGGCGGAGGGCAGAGGAGGCTGGAGGCTGGAGAGGGCAGAGAAGGGCTGGAGGCTGGAGAGGGCAAGAGGACTGCAGCTGGAGGCGGCAGAGGACGGCTGGAGGCTGGAGAGGGCAGAGGAGGCTGGGCTGGAGAGGGCAGAGGACGGCTGGGAGGTGGCAGGGCAGAGGACGGCTGGAGGCGGGGAGGCAGAAGAGGGGAGGCTGGAGAGGGCAGAGGATGGCTGGAGAGGGCAGAGGACGGCTGGAGGGGCAGAGGATGGCTGGAGAGGGCAGAGGACAGCTGGAGGGTCAGAGGACGGCTGGAGGGTCAGAGGACGGCTGGGGGGGTCAGGAGGTGGCAGGAGGGTCAGAGGACGGCAGGAGGGGGCAGAGGAGGCTGGAGGGCAGAGGAGGGCTGAGGCTGGAGAGGGCAGAGGAGGGCTGGAGGCTGAGGGGCAGAGGAGGGCGATATGGCTGGAGAGGGCAGAGGACGGGCTGGAGGCTCGAGGGGCAGGAGGCTGGTAAGGCTGGAGGGGTCAGAGGAGGCGAGGGGAGGGGCAGAGAGTGGCAGTAGGGGCAGAGGAGGGGTGTAGGGGGCAGAGGACGGCTGGAGGGGGCAGAGGAGGGCTGGAGGGGGCAGAGGATGGCTGGAGGGGCAGAGGACGGCTGGAGGGGTCAGAGGATGGCTGGAGGGGTCAGAGGACAGCTGGAGGGCAGAGGACGGCTGGAGGGGCAGAGGACGGCTGGTGAGAGAGCAGAGGATGGCAGGAGTCGGCAGAGGACGGCTGGAGGGTCAGAGGGCGGCTGGAGGGGCAGAGGACGGCTGGAGGGGCAGAGGACGGCTGGAGAGGGCAGAGGACGGCTGGAGGGGCAGAGGACGGCTGGAGGGGGCAGGGACGGCTGGAGGGGGCAGGGACGGCTGGAGGGGGCTAGGGGACGGCTGGATGGTAGGGGGCAGAGGAGGGCTGGAGGCTGGAGAGGGCAGAGGAGGGCTGGAGGCTGGAGAGGGCAGAGGAGGGCGGGAGGCTGGAGAGGGCAGAGGACGGCTGCAGGCTGGAGAGGGCAGAGGACGGCTGCAGGCTGGAGAGGGCAGAGGACGGCTGCAGGCTGGAGAGGGCAGAGGACGGCTGGAGAGGTCAGAGGACGGCTGGAGGGGGCAGAGGGGCTGGAGGCTGGAGAGGGCAGAGGAGGGCTGGAGGCTGGAGAGAGCAGAGGAGGGCTGGAGGCTGGAGAGGGCAGAGGATGGCTGCAGGCTGGAGAGGGCAGAGGACGGCTGCAGGCTGGAGAGGGCAGAGGACGGCTGGAGAGGTCAGAGGACGGCTGGAGGGGGAAGAGGATGGCTGGAGGGGCAGAGGACGGCTGGAGAGGCGGGGGAAAGGCTGGAGAGGGCAGGGGACGGCTGGAGGGGGCAGGGGACGGCTGGAGGGGGCAGGGGACGGCTGAAGGCGGCAGGGGATGGCTGGAGGCGGCAGGGGACGGCTGGAGGCAGCAGAGGACGGCTGGAGGCGGCAGAGGACGGCTGGAGGCTGGAGAGGGCAGAGAACGGCTGGAGGCTGGAGAGGGCAGAGGACGGCTGGAGGCTGGACAGGGCAGAGGACGGCTGGAGACTGGAGAGGGCAGAAGACGGCTGGAGGCTGGAGAGGGCAGAGGACGGCTGGAGAGGGCAGAGGACGGCTGGAGAGGGCAGAGGATGGCTGGAGAGGGCAGAGGACGGCTGGAGGGGTCAGAGGACGGCTGGAGGGGTCAGAGGACGGCTGGAGGGGGTCAGAGGATGGCAGGAGGGGTCAGAGGATGGCAGGAGGGGGCAGAGGACGGCTGGAGGGGGCAGAGGAGGGCTGTAGGCTGGAGGGGGCAGAGGAGGGCTGTAGGCTGGAAGGGGCAGAGGAGGGCTGTAGGCTGGAGGGGGCAGAGGAGGGCTGTAGGCTGGAGGGGGCAGAGGAGGGCTGTAGGCTGGAGGGGGCAGAGGAGGGCTGTAGGTGGGAGGGGGCAGAGGAGGGGTGTAGGGGTCAGAGGAGGGCTGGAGGGGGCAGAGGAGGGCTGGAGGGGGCAGAGGACGGCTGGAGGGGGCAGAGGAGGGCTGGAGGGGGCAGAGGATGGCTGGAGGGGGCAGAGGACGGCTGGAGGGGTCAGAGGACGGCTGGATGGGTCAGAAGACAGCTGGAGGGGTCAGAGGACGGCTGGAGGGGGCAGAGGACGGCTGGAGAGGGCAGAGGATGGCAGGAGACGGCAGAGGACGGCTGGAGGGGTCAGAGGACGGCTGGAGGGGGCAGAGGACGGCTGGAGGGGGCAGAGGATGGCTGGAGAGGGCAGAGGACGGCTGGAGGGGTCAGAGGACGGCTGGAGGGGGCAGGGGACGGCTGGAGGGGGCTGGGGACGGCTGGAGGGGGCAGAGGAGGGCTGGAGGCTGGAGAGGGCAGAGGAGGGCTGGAGGCTGGAGAGGGCAGAGGAGGGCTGGAGGCTGGAGAGGGCAGAGGACGGCTGCAGGCTGGAGAGGGCAGAGGACGGCTGCAGGCTGGAGAGGGCAGAGGACGGCTGCAGGCTGGAGAGGGCAGAGGACGGCTGGAGAGGTAAGAGGACGGCTGGAGGGGGCAGAGGAGGGCTGGAGGCTGGAGAGGGCAGAGGAGGGCTGGAGGCTGGAGAGAGCAGAGGAGGGCTGGAGGCTGGAGAGGGCAGAGGACGGCTGCAGGCTGGAGAGGGCAGAGGACGGCTGCAGGCTGGAGAGGGCAGAGGACGGCTGCAGGCTGGAGAGGGCAGAGGACGGCTGGAGAGGTCAGAGGACGGCTGGAGGGGGCAGACGTGGGCTGGAGGGGGCAGAGGAGGGCTGGAGGGGGAAGAGGACGGCTGGAGGGGGCAGAGGACGGCTGGAGGGGGCAGAGGACGGCTGGAGGCTGGAGGAGTCAGAGGACGGCTGGAGGCTGGAGGGGTCAGAGGACGGATGGAGGCTGGAGTCGGCAGAGGACGGCTGGAGGGGGCAGAGGACGGCTGGAGGGGGCAGAGGACGGCTGAAGGGGGCAGAGGACAGAGGGTGCACACAGGGTGGAGGACAGAGGGGGCACACAGGCTGGAGGGCAGAGCAGCGTGTGGGGCTGCAGACTCACCGCGGGCCGGGCATCAGGTGTACTGTAGGAGGAGAGGAGGGGCGGGCAGAGCTGCAGGAGAGGAAGTCCCGCCCTCCCTCCTCTCTAGGCGCGCTGCAGGGAGCACGGGTACCCCCATGGTGTGTGTGGCCCCCTGAGGTGGCGGGCAATGGGCCCCCCCTGCCCCCCCTGGTATGTGCGCTAGTGTCTGGAGGGCAGAGGGTGGAGGGGAGTGGCTGGAGGGCACATGGAACTTCCGAGATCGGAACGTTCCTGTGCCGCTGCCTGTAGCCGGGCTGCGCGCGGCTACAGTGCACTGGATGACGTCACCAGCCCTGGGCGAAGACCATCACGGAAGTGGGCGTCGCCTTTTCCGGAAGTGGCCTTCGAGTTTTATATATAAGAAGTACTAGGTGGTGGCCCAATTCTAACGCATCGGGTATTCTAGAACATGTATGTAGTTGACATACTGTGACTGACAGAACTTGTTCAGTCAACGTGAGTGAACTACATATATACATATATATATATATATATATATATATATATATAGCAGTGCTATGGTATAAGGTGGTACATTACAGCACATGTATAGCAGCACTATGGTATATGGCGGTACATTACAGTACATGTATAGCAGCACTATAGTATATGGCGGTACATTACAGCACATGTATAGCAGCACTATAGTATATGGAAGTACATTACAGTACATATATAGCAGTGTTATAGTATATGGCGGTACATTACAATACATGTATAGCAGAACTATAATATATGGAGATAATCCGCTCCCTGCGGCCCCCCGTTCCCCGCGCCCCTCCCCCTCCCCCCCCCGATCCTCCTGGCCCCTGCTCCACCACAGTAAAAGTAAAAATAAAAAAAATCCTCAGTGAGGATACTCACCCGTCCGCCGGCTCGCTCCACCTCTGTCTTCTAGGTCCTACAGGCCTTTAGGACCTGTCGTTGCCTGGGAAACCATTAACATGACCGCTAACTGCCGGGGCTGCAGGATTGAGCAGGGGGGCAGGATGGTGACCAGGGTTGTGGGGGGGCAGGATGGTGTTGGGGGGGGCAGGATGGAGCGAGCGGGGCAGCATGGAGCAAGCGGGGCAGCATGGAGCTGGGGGGCAGGATTGAGCGAGCGGGGCAGGATGGAGTGAGCGGGGCAGGATGGAGTGAGCGGGGCAGGATGGAGCAAGCGGGGCAGGATGGAGCGGGCGGGGCAGGATGGAGCCGGGGGGCAGGATGAAGCCGGAGGGGCAGGATGGAGCCGGTGGGGCAGGATGGAAATAAGGAAGACAGGATGGAGCCGAGGGGGGCAGGATGGAGCCGGAGGGAAGGCAGGATAGAGCCGGGGGGGGCAGGATGGAGCCGGAGCATCTGGGATCTCAGACGATGTGTCTCGGGCAGGTCTTCTGTGTGATCTCTGGAGCCTCCTGCGGGGTCGGGTTGGTTGTGTCCCGGCAGCTGGCGGCTCGCATGGCACCAGGGTCAGCGCTGCTCCTCGTGTCCCGCTCTGGGGACTGTCTGCGGCAGGAGGCGGAGGAGCTGTTGGAGATCTGCCCGGGGCTCCAGGTCCACTGGACGGCGGCAGATCTCAGCATGGAGTACGGGTTGAGGAGGACGGTGGCCGCGGAGATGGGAGGAGGAGAACCGGAGAGGCTGATCATCGTCAACAACGCCGGTACGTGAGGAGAGACCGGAGATGATGGATGAAAGACCGGGAGCATGGAGGGGAGACCAGGGAGCGTGGAGGGGAGACCGGGGAGCATGGAGGAGAGACGGGGGAGCGTGGAGGGGAGACCAGGGAGGGAAGAGGGGAGACCGGGGAGGGTGGAGGGGAGACTGGGGAGAATGGAGGGGAGACCGGGGGTGGCGGATACCTGTGTGTCCTGGCAACATCGGCGCTAACGTGCCGCTGTCGCCAGCCTGCAAATTGGCGCGCAATTCGAACTTTGAATTTGTGTGCCTACCTGTGCCTCTGGGTCCCCCTGTGCCTCTCCTCTCCCTGTGCCTCTCTGTCCCCCTGTGCCTCTCCTCTCCTCCTGTGCCTCTCCTCTCCTCCTGTGCCTGTGTCCCCGTGTGCCTCTGTGTCCCCCTGTGCCTCTGTGTCCCCCTGTGCCTCTCCTCTTCTCCTATGTCTGTGACCCCTTGTGCCTCTGTGTCCCCCGTGCCTCTGTGTCCCCCTGTGCCTGTGTCCCCCTGTGCCTTTCCTCTCCCCCCCGTCTGTGTCCCCCTGTGCCTCTGTGTCTCCATGTGCCTCTGTGTCCCCCTGTGCCTCTGTGTTCAACTGTGCCTTTCCTCTCCCCCTGTGTCTGTGTCCCCTATGCCTCTGTGTCCCCCTGTGCCTCTGTGTCCTACTATGCCTGTGTCCCCTGTGCCTCTGTATCTCCATGTGCCTCTTTGTCCCCCTGTGCCTCTCCTCTCCTACTATGTCTGTGTCCCCCTGTGCCTCTGTGCCTTTCCTCTCCCTGTGTCTGTTTCCCCCTGTGCCTCTCCTCTCCCCCTGTGCCTCTGTGTCCCCCTGTGCCTTTCCTCTCCCTCCTGTGTCTGTGTCCCCCTGTGCCTCTGTTTCCCCCTGTGCCTTTCCTCTCCCCCTATCTGTGTCGCCCTGTGCCTCTCCTATACCCCTGTGCCTCTCCTCTCCCCTTGTCTGTGTTCCTCTGTGCCTCTGTGTCCCTCTGTGCCTTTTCTCTCCCTCCTGTGTCTGTGTCCCCCTGTGCCTCTGTTTCCCCCTGTGCCTTTCCTCTCCCCCTGTCTGTGTCCCCCTGTGCCTCTCCTCTCCCCTTGTCTGTGTCCCCCGTGCCTCTGTGTCCCCTCTGCCTGTCCCCTTGTGGCACAGCCTCTCCCCCCTTCCCCTCCGTTCTCACCCATGCCTGGTGTGATGCTGAAGACTCCAGAAATAGACTGTGCCTCGAGCGGGTCATGTGAGAGGGCGGGCTGATGTGACGTCACACAGGCTGTCACATGACCCGCTCCAGGAAGTGTCTATATCTGGAGTCTTCAGCATCGCTAACACCAGGCTGGAGTGAGAACGGAGGGGGCCGGGCTGGGGCCGGGGCCGGGGCCAGGGGAGGGTGGCGGCCGCAGCTTGTACAGAGTGTGGGGCCGCAGCTTGTACCGATGGCGGGAGTGGGGCTTCAGAAGCCCTGCTCCCGGCAACGGGCGGCCGTATTGGAGCACCCAGAGTGGGTGCAGAGGCAACTTCAGCAGGATGTGACGTAGCATACCGTTACATCCTGATGGAAGTTGCCTTGGGGTTTTATTATAATAGATATGGTATGTATAATTTTTTAAGGTTGGGGACAGTTATAATAATAGTGGGACATGGATACATTATCGTGACACATATTTTGACTCCCATATATTGCACATATAGAACTGCTTGTTATTTATGGAAATACACTTCAACTCATTGTTTTTAGTCGAGATCAATACTAGTTTACACCAGATTTATTATTTATGTATTATGGGTATATTTTTTCCTTATTATATAGTATTGCCAGTGTTCTTATATACTTTGATCTGAATGTTCATTTACGTATCTGATTTTCTGTTTTTCTATTGCAAATTTTAAAGTTTCCCTCTAGTTCTACATAGAACTAATTAAATCGGAGATGTCTTTTCACTCCACTAATTAATTAATTAATTGGGTACAGCCCTATTTAAGTCCCTCATACTGTAGTCTATTTAAGCTTCTTTTTATTAATCAGTATGTTATCTATGACTAAGGACAAATAACTTCTGTCTTAAACACTTAGGGTGCCTTCACACTGCGGCGTGATCCGGTCCGGGCCGGATCACGCCGCAGTGTGAAGGCACCTTTAAAGTTCTCTACAAAGGTTTTATGTAAATGTTTCTAAAGTTTTTAATCGTTCCATTAATGCATGTGATTTTATTCAACATTTTTTCATTCACCTTGCTGCCGGAGTATACAACATTTTTTTGTTGCATTGCTATTTGGGTTGGCCTAGGTTCCAATTCTTAAAACCCCGTTACATGGCACAACATCGTTAACTATGTCGCTGATACGTCACGGGTTTGGAGTCGTTCAAGCGACATCGTTAGGACGTCATTGCGTGTAACACCGAGATTCAACTATGATAAGTCGTTGGATCGTTGATCGCAGGTTTGAGAACATGTTCTCAAATTACACGATCAACGATCAGCCAACCTACTATATCGTTGTGTGTGACACCACGATAACGAGGTCGTTGATGACTTCACCCATTCACAGCAATGAGCAGGTATCGTTCACTGGGTTGTGCTAACGATACCTGCTCACTATATCGTTGGTGAGTCGTCCACGATATCTAGACGTGTGATATCTCACCAACGGTATCAAAACGATGTCGGAAATGACCGCATGCCCACGAGATCATTGCCGACATTGTTTCAACGTTGTGCCGTGTAACGGTACCTTTAACTTAACTGAAAGGATATCATAAGGCTTCACCATACAAAAAATTTGTACAGTTGTATACCTCCAATTTTGTGGGAACAGAGACTGCAAACCAGGCCCTCTCATCCAACATCAATATTTGGTCTCTGCTCTGGATGGATTGGAAAAAATCCCCTCAGTTACAGACCAAAGTATTGTCGAAACCCTTCCCGTAATTATGGAATATGTTATAGCTTCCAAGTGGGGGCCAACTCCATATTAATGTCTAAGGATTTAGAATGGGATGTCATAAAGGCTCCTCTATGTATAATATGTAGACATCCCAATGCTCTTTGGCCATATAGTACATCTTAATATGAAAAAATTGTGAGTAAATGAGCTAGCAAGAGGAGACATGGATCTTCTCTTGTTTGTGTGTATAGTATATGGGAAGTAAATAAAACTAACAATTATGGTACCTTTACACGCCGCCACGGCAGGCTGGATACATCGCGCTACAGGCTACAAATGTAGCTTGTAGCGTCAATGTAGCCCGTCGTAGCGGCGTCTGAAGACGCGACGCTACAGCCGGCGACAGATACATCTGTTTATGGGCTCTGCTCGAAAACAGATGGCTATATCGCCGATGGTAGCGAGCTGTATCGGCGTGTAAAGAAGCAACGGAAGGGAACTCTGGACACCCGGGGCTGTAGCTGCAATGTAGCTAAGGCGTGACCTCGGCTCCATGTTACCGCGCCCCATGTGCGATCATTGGTGGAAGCTGCTGCATGACGATTGGTAGTCGCTGCATAGGGAGGCATATTTAAGGAGCTGACGAGTCACACTACACAATCGCTCGAGCGTGCTGTATTACTCAGCCTCCTGCGATGCCTGCCCAATCAGGATGTTATTGCTTCGTCCTATCAGCGTACGGAAGTCTTGTAATCCACAATTGGAGCACGCCTATGTGCTGTCCCTGCTGCACCAGGTCCGCCCATAGTAGCTGGTTGTAGCGGTGTGTAAATGAGCAACAGCTGGCTACTTGAGACACCCGGCGATGTAGCTAGCTATAGATGTAGCGTGGCGTAGCGAACCTTGTGGCGGCGTGTAAAGAGGGTGCGTTGACCGTTTGTAGCCGTTTGAGCGTGCTCGTGCACGTGAAGTAGCGGGATGTATCCAGCCTGCCGTGGCGGCGTGTAAAGGTACCATTAGAGATAGAGTTTGCAGAGGGAAAACTGCAATGCATAAATATAGTTATATAGTCATGAAATGTCTCAAAAGTCCATACCAAAACACTTAGGGCCACGTCACACACACAGATATCTGTGTCCAACTTCTGAACAGATCTCTGGTTGCAGTGAAATCATGGACACATTGCTCCATTTTGTACACAGCCACAAATTAAATTAAATTAAAAACAAATTAAAAGAATACACATTTATACAAAGTATAATGTGTATTGGTCCTGTGGCCCAGCACATATCTATTGGAGGGACAACAATATATCATGTGACAGGAATCAAGACCGTCTGAAAATATACATAAAAAATTAAGTGCATAGAACAGGTACTATTGACAAAAAGGATCCGCCTTCAAAGGAACGGAACGAAACTCATGTTCTCGTTTAGGCCTCCAGGTGACATTGTGTCCAAGGTGACAATTCACCTCAGTTCAAGGTGTGCCAGGATCCTCCTCAGATCTCCTCCTCTGATATCGCCACTATTAAGATCAGTGCCACAAACTTTGAGAGATTTAGGATTGCTGCTATGACATTTCTTAAAATGCCTAGGCAATGTTTTCAACAGGGAGTCATCCTCCACTTTGACAGCTGCTTCAATATCTCTAACGTGCTCTCTCACTCGAACACTAAGTTCTCGTGAGGTAAGACTGACATAAATTTTTCCACAACCACATGTGGCATGATATACCACATGGGTAGAACTACAAGTGATGTATTGATTAATCTTAAATTGTTTGGAAATTTGTTGAAGAGGGAGCATGGGGCACTGCGGCACCGCTGCGATCTGCTGCCATACACAGATCCAATGTGGACCGGGTGCATACACTCCGGACTGGTGGTGCACGCTTTAAACAGTTCAGTATATGTTATAATCAAGAGAAAAAGGAGCGGCACTCACCAGTGTAAGTCTTCACTTTATTAAAGCCAGGTTACAGGCGAATCATGGTGGGGGGAAGGGAGTGTGGAGTACAGGTGACGACGGGCACTGTTTCGCAGCAATAAGCCGCTTCTTACGGTCAGATCTCCCCCCGCCATGATTCGTCTGTAACCTGGCTTTAATAAAGTGAAGACTTACACTGGTGAGTGCCACTCATTTTTCTCTTGATTATAACTTAAATTGTTTGGTTCCATCACTTGACTGAAAATCAAGAGCACGATAGAGATTGGAGCACGTAGAACATTGTCCACATGGATAGAATCCCTTGAATTTTTGGAATATCCAAAAATCCCTCTGGGTTTGGTTACATAGTGGCTGTGAACTAATAAGTCTTTCAAATTTGGTGATCTCCATGGTGTCATCATCGGGTAGTCCGGGAGATATTCCCGCACGGTTGGTTCTGCCTGTAGGACTGGCCAGTGTTTCTTCATTATCTGCCTCATCAATCCCCATCCATGATTGAAAGTGGATATGAATCGTGTAAGACCACGTTCATCTCCCTGTTTGCTTTTTGAGAGTTGAAGGGAGGAGGAGGTCACCCTGTAGGCCATGGGTGTACCCAGGATCAAAACTAGGGGGAAGGCAAGCCATGGTCGTTAATGTTGTAAAATTTTAGAACGGAAAGGGTGAATAAAACAAGAATTTTAAGAAAATTATATGTAATTAAAGTAGTGCTTTATTAGTTATTACAATTATTTGCAATTGCTTGCATAATAATTTAGATTTTTATTCTAATTGCATGTCTTATACTAAAATCATTTTTCTTGGGTTTGCAGAAAACTTGTTCAAAACTTTTGTTTTAATCCAGTCCCGATTTTCCTTGAAGAATTTCCGATGGACGCTCATCAAACACAACCCAGTTAGTCTGTCCTCTCCCATTGTACTTCTGAGCCAGGTCTTTACCCTTCGAAGGGTACTGAAAGATCGTTCAACAGTAGCTGTAGTGGACGGGAAGGCACTTAAAATGAAGAGTGCGTGCCTTGTTGCAGGGAAAAAAATATCAGCCTCCTCAAAAGTGCAGCCACTTCAATGTCCTTTAATTTGTCTCCTGCTAAATCCTTCTTTTTCCACAGATTATACCACAAATCTAATTCTGCAGAGATATCACCCAACCCATAAAACTCTATGAAAGACTTTGCATTTACTTCCAAATCCTTTGAAGCCATTTTGAGCATGTATGATGGGTGAAGATAGGATAAGGCAAAAGCAGGTGTATTTTCATGTGAGAATCTAACATTCAAAGATGAAGTTAGGGAGTCAAGATAAGGGATGATCAACGACCGTCTCCAGTATTCAATCACAGTCTCTGAAGGTGGATTACTTCTGTGTATTTGCTTGTGAGCGATTCGTGGTACTGATAACTCCACCCCGAGTTTCTCTGCAATATCATGTGATTTTTTTAAGCATTTCATCAGAAACATTCACAATTTCTTGTCGATCGTTCTTGATGACATCAAGGATTTGGGCAATATGTTTCCTCACCATAATAAAATCAATATTTTTACCTTGTAGAACGTTCACAACGGGTTCCAAAATTGCAGAGTATTTTGCAATCATAACTAAACCTATGATGAAAATTGGTTTAGTAACTGCACAGTGCAATTGATAGGCAGATTTTCTTGTAGCATAGTTTCCTGCGACCGAGAGATGTTCTAGTGTACTGACAATTTCATGGAAACTTTCTGAAAATTTTCTTATGCTCTTGTATTTCTCAGACCATCTGGTCTCACAGAGTCTTGATAGATTGGGAACCAAATTCCTGCGGGCTGGCGACTCACGAAAGAAGAATATTGTATCCTTAACCGTTGCAATTGTGTTTCTTATTTCTGGTAGTTTGCTAGCATCATTGACCACAAGATTTAGTTTGTGACTTGAGCAATGGAAAAATAAAGATTTACTGTACTTTTTCTTCAGAATTGCATGCACGCCAGCTTCTTTTCCAGCCATGGTAGAACAACCATCAAATCCGAATCCAACACAATTCTCTGCTGAAAGATTCTGATCAACTGAAAAACGCTCAATTGCGTTAGCGATTGTACAGGCATCTTGAGATTTCAACTCAACATAACCTACAAATTCCTCTCTGATTTTTTCTTGACTCTCATCATAAAACTGCAATCCGATAGAAAGCTGTTCTTTTCCAGCGATATCTGCTGTTTCATCAGCCATTACAGCGTACGCTTTTGTTTGTTTACAATCTTCAATAATTCTTTCTTTGACAACGTCACCACATAATGTTATAATCTCATTTTGAATTTTTGGTGAAGTGTAGGGTGCATTGTTTCGACATCTCTCAAAGTGACTCTTTAGCTTCTCATCCCCACTGTCAACTCTCAAATTTAAAAGATCAAAAAAAACGCCCTCATCTCCTTCCTTTCCTCTAAGTGGCAAATCATGAGTTCCACAAAATATGATACAAGATATAATTGATGACAATATTTGTTTGTTTAGTTCAATCATCTTCTGGTGACCACTTTGCAGCTGGACGTCAACTGGAACATTTTCAAGGAAAGCTCTTGCAGCAGCTGTTGACGTTTTGTGGTAGTGACTGCCGACGTGCTTTTTACAATCTTCATGTATATCTTTAAACCTCATGTATGGCCTTACCACGAATGACCCCAAAACTCCATTAACTGTACCAATAACAGGAGGAAACAGAACACAGTGCATACAAAGAGCACCTTTCAAATGACTTGAGTACACCAACCAAGGAGTATATAGATCTAACCAGCAGTGGTTACATTTTCTTTTCAAATGGCTGGCATCAGAACTAAAATTGTAATTTGGTGGTGGAACCCAGGGATTTGTAAGCAATTCCTTCTTTTTTTCTGGTGGCAACTTAAGGGCGTTACCAACATAATGACCAATGTCATTTTCATGGTAGCCATCGAATTCTTCAATTGTTTTAGAGGTCCCAGGGACTTCTCCGTGTACAGGTGAAGAATTACTAGATCCTGGTTCCATAATCGACTCCAAAGCTGATGGTTCGGTCTGTTTAATGCCATCTTCATCCCACCATTGCTTCCACTTCCACTACTGTCATCTTGATCTTGATCACTTTTCCGTTTGATAGTTGTTCTGACTGAAAATCATAGAAATTAACATAGTACAGTTTGTAGGTGATTTATCTTTCATACATACTAAACAAATCACGTGGATAGTAGATTTCCACCTTTAGGCTGGGGTCACAGTTGACATGCATTTTTTTAGTGCCTTTTAAAAACGCATGCTTTTTTACATGCGTTTTTCATGTCAGCATGAGTTTTTTAAGGTCTCTGATGGCTCCCTGCGTTTTTGGCTGCGTTTTTGAATCTGCACATAAAAATAGTGCTTGTAGTATTTTTTTGAGCGTTTTGAAAAACGCATGCGTTTTTGTAGAAAACGCATGCGTTTTTATAACATGGGTTCCTATGGAAAACGCATGCAAAAACGCATGTACAGTTAGCACCTTTTAGTGCCATTCAAAAACGCATGCGTTTCCCATAGGAGCCCATGTTAAAAAAAACGCATGCGTTTTCTACAAAAACGCATGCGTTTTTTAACATGGGCTCCTATGGGAAACGCATGCGTTTTTGAATGGCACTAAAAGGTGCTAACTGTACATGCGTTTTTGCATGCGTTTTCCATAGGAACCCATGTTATAAAAACGCATGCGTTTTCTACAAAAACGCATGCGTTTTTGGATATGCTCCAAAAACGCATGGGACAGTCACACATGCTTTTTGGCTATTAGGGCATGCGTTTTTTAACATGGGGGCCTATGGGTGCGTTTTTTACATGCGTTTTTGAAAACGCAGGTCTCCAAAAATGCATGTGAAATATGGTACTGTGACCCCAGCCTTATCGACTACCATGGAACTTAACCCCCTATTTACAAAGAAAGACTTAACATTCGCGAGTTCGACATATGTGAGGTTTTCCTGGAACGTAACCCTCGTGAATGTTGAGGGATTACTGTACAGACAAAATATCCGTCTTCTAGACCTTAACTCAAAACCTTAAAATTTTGAGATGTTACGTTATTTTACAATGGGTACGATTGTAGTATAAAATTAAGTAAAGTTGGCCAATGTGTGTTTATATTTTATACCAGTGATGAGTGAGTGACGTAATATTCCCACTCGCACTACTCGTAAAGAGAGTAGTTTTAAAGTACTTGCATATTCGTCCGAATAGCAAGTACAATGTAAGTCAATGGGTGATTAGCTCCACCCACACACATCGGGCCATAAAACGAGTCTTTCCAGGGCAGGGTGGGATCGGGAGGGTGGACTTTTTCACATTTCTACTATATGAAACACCTTGCTGTGCCCCTCAGAGAGAGCCTACCATTCCATTTTTACTAACTGAGGTGCCAGCTCACTTTATGTAGTAATGGGAGATGTCAAATTGCGTCAGATCAATAATGATCGACACATCACTCACGAGCACCAGCGATACTCGCCGAATATCGAATAATGCGAATACCGTGTACTATCTGTACGAATAGCAAATATTGATTACACTAGCTCATCACTATTATAGACCTATTGGAAAACATGGGATTTATGGTTAAATGTCTGTATGCTTGGTAGCTTTCTCTCAATTTTATTTTCTACAGAAATTACTTAGCTTACCTTTTTGGAACCAGTTTTTTAAATACATTTAGGCAGCCTTGTTGTCTGTCTTCTAAATGTAAATAAGAAGGTAAACTAATAAATAACTAGAATAAATTTGCATGATTAGTTCTTTAAAAAAAAATAGGTGTGCTCACATGCTGCGTATTTATGAGTAAATGCAGTAAAGCACAGCTCCGTAATGCATCCCAGCAAAAGCAATGCTTTTGCTGAAATGTGTTCACATGCAAAGCGCATCTGTAAAAAGAACCACCATGTGATTTCTTTTTGCTATTTCTTTCTGCACTTTTTACTCACCTCGTCGGGTTCCCATGGTGATCGCTCCTCATGTCGGCACCGTAGGACCTGGCGCAGGACCTTAAACTGCACCATGCAACATCACCAGTCACATAGTGCTTCCGGGTCCTAGAACCCGGCGGCCCGGTAGGTGATCAGAAGACACAAGTGGTCACCGAGGGAGCGCAGCAAGGTAAGTATAAAGCTCAGGAAAAAAATATTATTTTTGTTTGCTTATAAGCAGCGGTGAACCTAGCCACACTGCTGCCTGAGGTGAACTTAAAAACGGCGCCTCCCCCACAAACACATATACAGCCCCCCCATAGGTCTCCGATCTATGATGGGAGCACTATGTGGGGCTGTATATGATAGAGGAGCCACAGTGGCGTAACAATTGCAGTCGCAGGGGTCGAAGCTGCAATGGGGCCCGGACATACAGGGGCCCGCACCACCAGCCGCCCCTGTGCCCGCTTCTCATGCCATCACTGCGCAGCAGCACACGGGCCACTAAGGGTCCCGTGTGTTTCACTGAGTCTCCTGCTATCCACTGCCGCCCCCATGTCCTTCCTCTTACCACAGCGGTGATGCCGTGCATTGCACAGTGGAATGAATAAAAAGCAGGAAGCACAACCTACTAGTGTCGACTAGGCGGCACTTCCAGCTTTTATGCGTTACACTTGTACAACGCTCGGTGTCACCGCCTCCTCCCTATCTTCATTTTTGGGAAGCTGCTGTGGAACCAGGAGAGGTAAGTACAGTTTTATTTTTAAGGAATACACGCTGGCCAGAGGAGTATGGTGGGAAAAGGGGGTGGCTCACCGTGACTGCATTATACAGTATGGAGATTTATGAGGCTGTACTGTGCTATATGGAAGGCTGTACTGCTAAACACAGGACTGTGAGGGTGCATTATAATGTGTAGAGAGAGGGCTATATGGAGAACTATGGGAGTGCATTATACTGTATGGAGGTGCATTATAATGTATGGAGGCATACGAGGCTACATTATACTATATAGAGGATAGTGGGGTTGCATTATGATAATTGGATGACTATGGGGTACCTTATGAATGGGGGACTATGGGATGCATTATAATACATAGAGGACTATAATGGGAATACATTGTAATGTATGGATGTGGGATGCATTATAATAATTGGAGAACTATGGTGGCAGAGGAGGAGGACCATATAAACCATGATGGGGGACATATATACCACGATAAAGGCCATATTCCAAGAGGAGGACCATATACAGCAGGATAAGGGACATTAATACATAATGAAGGGGGAGAGTGGTCAATTTGTGAGTATAGGATTTAGAATGTTACACGGGGCCCATACATCTGACCAACGTGCACACGGAAGGTGGGGGGCCTAAATTGCGCACCTATGCCCATCAGACTTGTTACGCCACTGGGGAGCCCTATGGGGGCCGGGGGCTGTATATGACATGGGAGCCCTATGGGGAGCTGTATATAAGATGGAAGTTCCATCTCTCATATACAGCCCCCCCCCCCCCAATGTCCCATAGGGCTCCCATCTCATATACAGCCCCCCATAGAGCTCCCATATCATATACAGCCCCCTTATAGGGCTCCCATATCATATATAACACCGCCATAGGGCACCCAAATCATATTCAGCCCCCTCATAGGGCTCCTGTATCATATACACCCCTCCATAGGGCTCCCATCATGAGAGCCCTATGGGGGATTGTATATGATACGGGAGCCCTATGTGGTGGGCTGTATACGATATGGCAGCCTTATGGGGGGGCTGTATATGATATGGGAGTCCCATATCATATACAGCCCCCCTAATACCCCATAGGGCTCCCATATCAGATATAGCCCCATAGGGCTCCCATGTCATATACAGCCCCCCCATAGGACTCCAATAATGGGAGCCCTTTAGGGGTCATATATATGAATGATATAGGAGCCCTATAGGGATGCTGTATATGATATGGGAGCCTATGGGGGCAGGGGCCAGGGCTGTATATGAGATGGGGGTACATGTCATCTCATATACAACGCGCAGTCCCCCACATAAGGCTCCCATATACAACCCTCTGGGCTCCCATCACCCCAACCCCCCACATCATTTTTTTTACATACATGATCTTTTTTTTAACAGTCAGTTGTCCTCTTCTTGTGATGTCTCTTCTCTGACCTTCACCACTTTCTGTCTTCACTTGTAGCTCGCCTTGAGAGCTCTTGGCTCCAGCCTCCCTCTCACCACAAGGCCAGGCCAGCAGTGTCCCCACTCCCCAGACAGACCCCACTCCAGCTTGCACCGCAGCCTGGGACTCAGCACTCTCAGTGCAGTGGTGATGTCACACAACACACATCACTGTTCTGAGTCCCCCTGCAGGCCTGCCAGACAGTGCCTGCCGAGCTGATCTGCAGTCGCAGACACTGTCTGAGGCTGCTGATGCTGAGGGCGCCCGGCGATGTGATTGCTGATCCATCCTGCGCCCTGCCTGCTGGGGCTGCTGCAGCTGCCGGCCTGCCGCCCCATGTCACACACGGGCGGCGCTGTGCAGCTGTGCCGCTGGCGCTGACATGTCACAAGAGTGATTACTGATCCACCCTGCGCCCTGCCTGCTGGGGGCTGCTGCAGCTGCCGGCCTGCCGCCCCGCCGCTCCATGTCACACACGGGCGGCGCTGTGCGGCTGGCGACCTGTCATGTCACAGACTCAGTCACACTGTCAGACAGTAGTACAGTAGGTGCAGGTGCGCACAGTGCCGTGCTCACCGGGGGGGCAGCCTCTTGGGGGGGCACCTGCCCCCCCTGTCCCCACGCTGGGTGCGCCCATGACGTAGGCTCTTTTTAGCTCGATCATATCCACTTTTATGAGTCTACGGCCATAGCCTCTCTGTTTAAATCTCTCCCTAAGATCCAGTGCCTGTTTCCTAAAGTTTGCCTCAGTAGAGCAGATCCGCTTCATCATAAGGAACTGACCAATCAGGATGGCTCTTATAGTGGATGTATCATGGGCAGACGTGGCATGCAACAGAGAGTTAACGGACGTATCTTTTCGATAAACGTCAGTCTGTAACATGCCACGTCTGTCTGCCTCAATATGTATATCTAGGAAATCGATGCTGCTTTTATCATACTTATATGTTAGTTTATATTCAATTGGTTATCATTTAGAAGCAGCATGAATCCTTGTAGCTGCTCCACAGTGCCTTGCTACACAATCACCAGATCATCTATATAGCGCATCCAGCAATGCACATGGTCGACGGCCCGCCCGCCCCCGCCAGCAAAAATCCCCCGTTCCCAGTGGCCCAGGAAGAGATTTGCATACGAGGGCACGCAGGCCGTGCCCATGGCAGTGCCGCGCTCTGCAGGTAAAAGGTGTTCTTAAAGGTGAAAAAATTGGGGTCAAGACAAAGTGGAGCAGCTCTATGATGAGTTCACACAAGTGGCCATCACAATTGATACCCTCCAGGAAGAAGCGGACTGCCTCAGCATCTGCACTGTGATCAATGCAGGTGTAGAGGGACTCCACATCGGCTGTTACAATCATTATGTCAGGTTCCACAAAGATCCCCTCAATCCTCTTAAGGGCATCCGTTGTGTCCCTAATAAATGAGGGCAAAGTTTCCACAAGTGGTTTAAGGTAATAATCCAAAAAACGACACACTGGGCCGCATAAGCCCTCCATATCGGACACAATTGGATGCCCCGGAGGATTAAGGGGATCCTTGTGGATCTTAGGGAGTAAATAGAAAGTAGGTATCTTAGGAAACTTGACCGTGAGCCCATCAAGAACCTTCTTGGTGATGACCCCCTCCTCAAATTCCCCTATCAAGATTTTTTGTAATTGGCCTGCAAACAGCTGCAAGGGGTTACTGTCTAATTTGGAGTAAGTGGTTCGATCTCTTAATTGCCGATAGGCCTCTTTTTCTTATTGTTGGTTTGGCCAAATCACAATGTTCCCTCCCTTGTCCGCTGCCTTTATCACATCTTCCAATGACCTCAAATCCATCAGGGCTCTTCTCTTTTGGTAAGTAAAATTATCTTTTCTACCCCTTTTCCTGATCGACTTGAATCATTGGTAACAAGCTTGGTAAAAATATCTATAACAGGACAGAGGGACAAGGGAGGGAACTTATTAGACTTGGGAAAAATGTTACTCAGGAACCTACCTGATTCATCAGGTGGCTCCTCATTGGCCAGATCTTCAAGTGCCATAACTGCCTGATGTTCAAATGAGCCCTTCAGTGTTTTTCTGATGAAGTTTTCTGAGTAGAAGTTTGCGGGAGAAAATATGAAGATCTTTCAGGGCTATAAAGAAGTCAAAATCATTAGTAGGTGCAAATGTTAGTCCTTAAGACAGGACTTCAATTTGAACTGGAGTAAGTATATGTGCTGACAAATTAATCACCTGCAATGGATCAATTCCTTTTCCCCTAGGTTTGGGGTTACTAGCAGTCTGTTGACGTGTCGCCATCTGTCGTTCCTCTAATTGCTTGGTGATTAATGATCCAGATCCCTCATCGGCCGACTCCCCCTCCTGTGTCTCATCACGGATGTTAAAGAAATTAACGAAGGCACTCTTGGCACACTGCCGGTGTATTAGGTCGGGGATTTTTAGGAGCTTGGGGTGGCTTACCCTTCTTTGTCTTCCACTTATAAACTCTCTGGTTCTTAAAATCTTGCTGATCTCACTGAAATTTCTTCATTTTAGCCTCTTTAATCTCTTTCTCCCATTTAGTGAGATCTGTATCTACTTCACTCTCAAACTTTCTTAGCGACTCTTTACTGAGTCCACTCTTAATAGCTTCCTGAAACTCATCCATGTTGGCTTCCACTCTCTTTAGATGTTTGCTGTTATCTGCTGATAAGAGCTTGAGAAACCCCGTAAACAGGTGCCTGCTAAGGCTTTCCAATCAGATTTGAAGTCAACATCATCAATGGGGTAGGCAGGAAAAACCTGGACGCGTAGTCTCCTAGGAATCAAACCACACTTGGAATACATATCTGGGAACGCTCTGTTCCACCATAATTTCCGTAGGCTTTTTCAGCAGATCCTTGTACCTTAAGGTCTTATCCCGTAAATCATTGGTGTCCCCACCAACAGGTGCGTTACCTCCAACCTCCATCCTTAAACGTCTGATCTAGTGCAAGGCCCACGAATCATCTTGTGTCCTGTAGCCAGGTAAAAGAAGCCTTTGACACCCGTACTGAAATGTAAATTAAAATAATGTTTTATGGGTGCAAACAACGGGCACAGGACAGTAAACGGGACTATGCATTAAATCTCCAAGTGGCACTAAGGCCTTGAAGCAAGTATACCCCGACAGTGCATGAGATGAAAACAATCATTGACCAAGCAGTTTATTGAGGGGCTCCAGTCCAATGCCCACTGGACACAGCTATGTATATTCGCTCTGCAAAACCCTGACCTGGCCTTTGTGCAATTTAAAGACCGGGCCATTTGAGTGCTGCGAGAACTCACAGCCAGCAGCCCAGTACCCTCACAGTCACTGGCTCTAGCGTACCGCCCGGAGGTGGAGCCCTCTTCCCTGGCCACAGTGGGGGCTAGTGCACAGACTCTAGAAAGTGTTACCGTTGCAGGTGAAGCAGCTGACCAAAGATATGGCTGAGCTAGCCAAAGCTGTACAGTCCATGCAGGGGTCCAAATCAATGGAGAAGATACAGTTGGCCTCCAGCCTTGATGACATCCCATGGATGTGCCAGAGGAGGTATTTATCGACTAGAGAATGAGCCAGCGATCGCTACGATACTACAGGACAGCCCATCTGCCGCCTCTGCAATGAGGCGGGCCACATTGCAAGGTTTTGTACTTTAAATGGGCAACCCCTGGGGCAGCGGGCCACCCCCCAGGAATGAGACAGTCTGGCCCACAAAACTGGCGTGACAGGTATGTGGGAGGACAGCCGGTCCTGCCTGTCGTGCTGGATGGTATCCCCATGAATGCTTTACTGGACACCGGTTTACAGGTGACAACAATGCCATATATCCTTTATAAATGGTAGTGGACCAACTCTGATATCACCCTTAGCCCAGATGATAGCTTTACGATATTTGCTAGCAATGGCTGACCTCTGCCGCAGGTAGGTGTCCAAAAGAGGTGACCATAAAGGTGAAGTGTGCAGAACTAATCGCCCAGGGAATGATAATTGTTATGTTGACCGATGAGAATGCAACCCAATGATCACTCTGGACACTAATGTTATTGAAAATTGTCCAGGGGAAATTACTGTTTTGTTACAACAGTCCTGCAGAAAGAAATAAAGGCCCTGATGCAGAGGCAGCAGGTGGAGCTGTCTGGTGGAGAAGTCGGCAGGGTAAGAGTAAGTGACTCGGTCCCCATTGCAATACCCCCGAAAAGCGAAATGTTAATCTTGTGTAGGGCAGCAATAGGCCTTCAGGGTCAAGACTACCAGGCCCTGGTAGAGCCCGTGTACTAAGACAGTAGGCCAACTGTCCTGACAGCCAGAGGGGTAGTTGATGTCTGCAATGGGAGACTACCTGTACATATCTTGAACTGTGGGGAGGAAGAGGTCAAACTGCCTCGGTATGCTACCATTGCTAAGCTGTTCACTGTCAGTAACAACGCCATCACAGCAGTGGAACCTTTGAATCCATTAGACCAGGCGGAAGACAACTGCTCTGAGGGGCAGCTGGAGGACTGGTGTCAGAAGCTACACGTAGGCACTGGCTCCACCCCTTTGCACCAAATCATGGAGTTTACCATGTAGTTCAAGAATATGAATGGGTCTTTGATAAATATCCTTTGAGCAGGTAAAAGGGGTACAACATCACATACCCACTGAAGACCATCCGCCCATTAAAGAGAGATACCGGCCTGTACCGCCAGCTCACTATCATTGTGCAAAAGAGAAGTTACGGGAAATGAAGGAGGCTGGGGTGATTAGAGATATTTGTAGCCTCTGGGCAGCTTGACTAGTCCTGGTAAAGAAGAAAGATGGTACAATGAGAATGTGTGTTGATTACAGGCAGATTAATTGCATCACACATAAGGATGCTTACCCGTTACCCAGAATTAAAGAGTCATTAGCTACACTGAGAACGACTAACTATTTTTCCACCTTAGAGCTCACCAGTGGGTATTGGCAGGTTCCCGTGGCAGAGGCGGACAGAGAGAAGACTGCGTTCATGACACTGATGGGCCTCTGTGAGTTTAACTGCATGCTGTTTCGACTCTGCAATGCACCGGAAACGTTCCAGAGATTGATGGAATGCTGCCTGGGGTGTAGAAACTTTGAAACCGTGTTACTGTTACTAGATTATGTCATAGTCTATTCAAAGATGTATGAAGACCACTTGAAGCACCTGGTTGAGGTATTTGAGGCATTATCCAAATTTGGCATGAAAGTGAAGCCATGCAAGTGCCACTTACTGAAGCCCAAGGTACAGTACCTAGGACACATGGTCAGCAAAGAAGGTGTGGCACCAGACCCTGATAAGGTCATAATAATCAGGGACTGGCCGAGGCCCACAAAGAAGTACGACAATTCCTGTAGGCTACTACCGGAGGTTTATCAAGGGCTTCGCAAAGATAGCAGCACCTTTGCAAGACCTCCAAGAAGGCCAAGAATCTGAGTTCTCTGTTTGAATGGGACAGCAGAGTAGAAGACTCCTTCATGCAGTTGAAGTGGGCCCTGATGGGAGATTAGATCCTGGCCTACCCTAATTATGGCCAACTATTCATGCTCTACACAGATGCAAGCAATGTGGGATTGAGAGCCGTGTTATCCCAGGTGCAGAGAGGCAAACAGAGAGTGATTGCCTATGCCAGCAGGAAGCTCCATCCTACAGAAAGTATATAGAATATTACCACGGTCTGGTGGGCGCTCTAAAGTAGATCCGGGATCCTCATGGGCCCGCTGTCATGTCTCTCATGGAGAGCTTGAGAGCGCAACTATTATAGGTTAGTGCTTGGAGAGCGCAACTATTATAGGTTAGTAACTACGGCATATTTACCCTGTAAATCACACGTGGATATCGCACCATTGCGCCCCTATCTTCTTTTTGTTTCACATCCTACAGAAAGGACCCACGACAATTAAGCTCATCAAGCCTGAGTTCCTTGCCATAGTCTGAGCTGTAACTGAGTCACACAAAATATTAAATATGACTCTAATAGCACCACAACATCATTCACCAATGTTTTGTATTTTAAGTTAATTATTTGTTTGAATATCACATTACTTTCTGTGGGCGACAAAACTTTTGTCTTGCCAAAATCTGACCATTCTGTGTTCATTAAATCATCAATATTTTAGCATTGATCCCAATTTATTTTCTTAACCTAAACCACATTTGCGAGGGTTTCAGCTTTCAAAAGAGTAATTTATAAAACCAATTAATGAATTTAACATCAGGTTATATACTTTTATTTACATAACATGGATAAGCGACATAACTTTTTTCAGGGACTGTACCTGATTAGGGCAAGACCTGGCAAGCTACCCATAGACTTAGACATGGGTGTCCTGGCACCCAAGACAAATCCACCAGAAGCAGATTGGGAGACAGAATATCAACAGAGGTACCGTCAAGTGCAAGAGTGTGTTGAGAAAAACCTGTCACAAGCAAGAGAAAAGGAAAAGAGAGCCTATAACAAACACGCACCTGCAGTTCCCTTAACACCAGGAGAACAAGTCATTAAGAGGAAAAGACGAACAAGTAAACTGGATGACCAGTGAGAGGCAGAGCCATATACTGTATTCATTTCATAAAGAAAAGACGGCACTCACCAGATTTGTGTTCATATTTAGCGGTGATACATAGTGCAGGGAGGGAGTGGCAGGATGGACGACGGCACCGTTTCGCGCTGGTATGTGCTTTGACGGGTCTAAGCTAATGGCTGTGTGAACCAATTACAGAGGGAGCATTTAAAATTCCCTTTCAAGGATTTCGTCCCTGCCCTGGCCATGTGTCACACTTATCTACGGTTTTTAATCTTTTTTGTACTAACAGATCTCCAAGATTACTGCTCCGCCGATATGTCACAATGGATTGTGGCCTGATTTTACAAAAAACTCTATCCATTTCAATCACATGCCAATGTTTTTTAATAGCTGATGTTATTGATCTAAACATAGGCCCATACTTAAAATTAAAAAAGAATTTCTTCACTGAGCTGTCATCACCGGTCTTAGGCCCCTTTCACATCAGCGTTTTTTTTTTAAATCGCGGCAGATGCGGTGAAAAAACCGCATCTGCCGCAATTACAGCATAACCGCTGCACTTGTGGCACACTTGCGGCAAGCCCCATAGAATGTCTATGGGGGCTTGCGGCAGATGCGGCAAGTGCGGTATCGGCACTTGCGGCAGGTGCGGCCACAAAGAAACCGCGGCTGACCGCTGTTTTTTTCGCGGCCGCACCTGCCACAAGTGCCGAAACCGCATCTGCCGCACACTTACCGCAAGCCCCATAGACATTGCATGGGGCTTGCCGCAAGTGTGCCGCAAGTGCAGCGGTTATGCGGTAATCGCGGCAGATGCGGTTTTTTCACCGCATCTGCCGCGATTTAAAAAAACCGCTGATGTGAAAGGGGCCTTACATCTCACTACCCTGTTTTTAAAAATATGAGCACAAGCTGCTTCTCTCGCTTTTTTCAGGGTCGCAGGGGGATATCCTCTTTGCAATAAATTTGTGTCAAGCTCATTAGCCTGTTTTTCAAAGCCCTCAGCAGTATTATTAATACGCTTAATGCGTAGGAATTGGCTGAAAGGTAAAGCAGATTATGTGTGTATCGGGTGTGCACTATCGTAGTGTAAAGGCCACTTTACACACACAGATATCTGTGTCCATCTTCTGAACAGATCTCTGGTTGCAGTGAAATCATGGACGCATTGTTCCATTTTGTGGCTGTGTACAAATGTAACAATGTGTCCATGATTTCACTGCAACCAGAGATCTGTTTAGAAGTTGGACACAGATATCTGTGTGTGTAAAGTGGCCTTAAGAGAGAGTTTGTGGCTGTTGTTTTCTTAAACACAGATCTTCTGAGGTTGTTATTAACCATCTCTAATTTAACATCTAAGAACTCCAAGGAAGTGCCACCTACACATGAGGTAAAAGACATGTTGAAGGTGTTATCATTTAAATAAGTGATGAAATTCAAAAAATCAGCCATATTACCCTCCCACACAACTAGTACGTCGTCCACATAGCGAATAAAATGCTTTATGTTTTTTAAGAAGGGATTCTTAAGAAGGATATGTTTGAACACATAATCTTCAAAAATTGCCAAAAAGAGATTGGCGAAGGTACACGCCACAGGTATACCCACCGCCACTCCCTCCTTTTGTGAATACCATTGGTCTAGAAAACTAAACACATTATGCTGCAGAATGAAACTTAATGAGTCACAGACAAATTCTGTTACATCATTATCTGTCTTATAATTCAGCAAAATCCTTCTAATCGTGTCAATAGCCAATAACTGCGGGATTCTTGTTTAAAGGCTCTCTATATCTGTAGAGGCCAAGATATAATCATCTCTCCACACTATGTGATCTATCAAATTAATGAATTCATAGCTGTCTTTTACTAGAGATGGAATAGTAGTCAAAAAAGGATGCAAAAACCAATCTAGGTATTTACAAAGTGGTTCTGTCAAGGAACCCACTGCGGAGACAATTGGTCTCCCGGGGGGGTCCCTTTCATTTTTATGAACTTTTGGCAAGTAGTGCCAATGGGCTCTGAGGGGATTTTCAGGAAGTAATTTCTCAGCTTCTTTTAATGAGATGACATTTTTCTCTACATATGATCTCAAGAGTGACTGCAATTTTTTCTTATATATTAAAGTTGTATCTGCTGGTAAAGCAATATATGTGTTAGTCTGCCCTAATAATTTTAAAGTTTCTTTCTCATATGCCAGTCTAGTAAGCAGCACAACGCTACCTCCTTTGTCAGCCCTGCGAAAAATGGTATCAATCCATTGACGCATTTCCCTAAGGGCAGACAATTCTCCTTGAGTTAGATTTTTTTTCTGGTGCTGGATAAATTAATGCTTTTATATCTTTGTCAGCTAATTCAGCAAACAGTTCTATGCTGTTATTAGACGCCATAGGAGGCATGAAAGTGGATTTTAAACCCCCTGCAAAAATTGGTCTACTGTCAGTCCCCAAATGTGGTATAGTACTTTGACTTTCATTAATACCCATTAATGTTTGTACATCCCTCTGTGACCGAGTGCAGAAACATTCATTAGTAAAGAACCCTAACGGGCCAATATTAGCTGTATTCACACAAATTTTAGAAGGATTCTTACTTGTATTAACTTTTAATAGATTTGTTTGGGTTTCAAAATGCTTATATAAGTGTAGTTTTTGTGTCGATTTAAATAAATCTGACTGAAATTCTGCATAATTAAAGTGCTCAGGCACACAAAAAGTTCAGTCCCGTCTGTAAAACTGCAGTCATATCTTCAGTGAGGACATGATCGGCTAAATCGAAGATCCTAACCGTTTGAGGTGTCAATCCCTCCAGGACACCTGTTTTCTTTTGTTCGGTGGAGGTAGTATGTTGTCTTCTTCTATTTCTTCCACCCCTTCTAGTTCTCCGTCTAAAGGGGCTTCCTCGTGTCTGAAGAGCAAGCTGCTGGCACCTTGTTGTTCATTGTTATCCTTGTCACTAGAATCATCATCATTATCTGATGATGTTACAGGTGTCTTGTTGATTTTCCTTTTATCTCCCTTAAACGTTTTGCCAGTTGTTGGTATTCTAGGTGTCATAGGAGTCACTGGGGTCTTGGGAGTTTTGGGAGTTTTTGGAGTGCTAGGATTCTGATTTTTCTTTTTTCTTTTTTTTCGGAGTGTCTGAAAATTTTCCCCATGTAAAGATCCGACCACATTTGTAGTCTTCTTTATCGCATATAAATTTTTCTCTTTTCAGAGCTTTAATCTCACTTTGTAAGGGGATTAACTTTTCATCTAGTTTTTTTAGAAAGGGCACCCATTTACTTTTCTGTGTTCTACCTTCTAATTCTTCTCTTAAAGCTATCAATTCCTTAGTAATTTTAGTATGTTCTGTTTCATTCTGCTCCAATACAAGATGTAAAAACTTCATAGAAGATTCTTGTTGTATTGATTCCCATTTTTTTTTGCAAATTCAAGACAAAGATTATTAAAGGCTATATTTTTGGTGACTCTTAGACCTCTAGGAACTCTTTTGCATGCTACATAAGTTCTTAAAGACATAACTGTCCAGAAGAGTCTCAACTCCTTTTCTGCCAACACAGAAATGTTCTGCTCCAAACTTTTTTCACTCAAGATTGTGATTGAGTCTGTTCCATTGCAGTCAGTGAAGAAAGACTCTGCGTCCTCCCTCCCTGCTAACAAACCGCTGTAAGTCCTTTCTCCACCGTACTCATTACTGGAGCCTTGTACTTCCATGTTATCCATACTTAAAATATTTTAGGTCTGCTCACATGCATAAAACGTGCTTCCAATATTAAAGTTCATCAAACAAAATTGAAGAGGAAATGGAGCCCGGTTATCGATTGTAGCACCAGATGGTATATCATCTTGTAGTAGTGACATAGGTATGCCTTTTAGATATAAGTTGGTAGTTTTTTCAACTCATTTCCATATATTCCTAATGTTCCTTTGTAAATTCCTATTACTCATACTTACTATTATAACTGTGTTCACACTAAGCTGTTTTACTGAATAGCATGTGAGGGGTTCCCATAATTGGGTAATCGCATGCAGGCAGGATTCAGCTGTGTGATGTAGTTTGCAAGGATTGCCTCTCTGAAACCGCTCATTGGTATCTTGAATTGCTGAATAACCTTTAACTCTGCATTCAGCATGGTATGTACATTTGTCTTGCCTTACGCCGAAGGTGTCGATTTGCTCCTTGATTGTTATTATTAGAGCTATATGATTAAGTGTGGATTCGCAACAGTGAAATTTATGTATTTTGCATTTTAATGTTGACACTGTCACTTTTTGTAATAATGTTTTCTATTGGCTGCATGATCATGCAACACAAGCCCCGCCTATTTATTGGTTTGGAGCTCACGCAGCCATTAGCTTGAACCCGTCGAAGCGCATACCAGCGCGAAACGGTGCCGTCGTCACCGCTAATATGGAATAAAGAACCACCGCTACACAAATCTGGTGAGTGCAATCTTTTCTTTATGAAATTTGTCATGGACTTGTAGCCTATTGGAACAGGCACTCAGATTGTGCTCATTTCATGTCCAGCATAACCTGAATGCTCAGCAGCAATAACTGTGCTCCATTTCCTCTTCAATTTTGTTCCATACACTGTATTGCCTTCAAAATTTGGACAACACCAAAGTCTGCCCGCTTAATCAGTAAAGATGGAGTAGAGACCTCAGCAGCAGTTTCAAGAGACCATCTAAAGATATGCCCTGAACAACTGAGAAGCAGAGAAGAAGTCCAAGATCCACCTCAACCCATAGAGCAAAAAGAGGAGATGATTCACACAGTTCTTGGAGACTTTTACAAAATGTGGACCCAGATAAAGGGAGCAATAGTAGTCCCTATGTTGACTTTTCCCCAAGTTGTCATACCTGAACCAGTTGAGATTCAAGAACCACCTAAAGAACCGACAGCTGCAGTATAACAAGAGAGTCAACCCCCTGCTATGGTGAATCTGTCAGTCCCATGGTACCATTACACGCTTCAATGTTGAAACGATATTACCAACGATCTCATGGGTGCATGGTCATTAGGACATTGTTTGACATCATTGGTGAGCTGTCACACGCCTAGATATCATGGACGACGCACCAACTATCTAGTGAGCAGCTTTCGTTTGCACAACCCAGCGAATGATACTTGTTTACTGATGTGAATGGGCGAAGTCGTGAACGACATCGTTATCACGGTGTCACACAGACGATGCAGCAAGTGGGCTGATTGTGGATCGTCTAATTTGAGAACATGTTCTCAAATCTGCCATCAACGGTACAACGATTTATCATAATTGAATCTCGGTGTCAAACACAACGAAGTAGTAATGATGTCGCTGGAACGACCTCAAATCCGTGACGTTTCAGCTAATATCGTTAACGGTATCGTACCGTGTAACGGGCCTTAAGACGACACTCAGGTATAACTGTGCTACGTAGGCCTACATGTAAAATAATGGATAGTGCACACACAACCCAGCAATAGACACTAGCAACCAGATCAGACCATCAGAAATACCTGTATTGCTTAGATTCACTCGTAGTAACAGAGGTCAGATCCCAGCACATTACAGGGACTGTTAGCAAGCTAAGTGGACAGTTATACCAGTTTAAAAATGTAAATGTGTTTTGTTTTTATGTAACTATGTAAATAAGCAACCATCAAGCATACCGTGCCTACAGGACTTACTGTATGAACTTTTGAACCTTCTAGAACATTTAAATTAAACATGGACCAATAGACCACAGGACTGGTTGTGGTAAAGACAATTTTGTAAAAAGTTCTTCATCAGCCAATGGTGGAAGGACTAAGTGCCGTAGTGACTGTGTTTTTCAAATTTTTATTGGTTTTTGTAATTTTTCATTTTTGCGACCCTGTACATTTATCACTGTAATTATTATTTCTTAAAAAATGTTTCCTCAGCCCAGGAGTACTGAATTTCACAAGGGGGTAATGTGGCACCCCAGAGTCCGGTTGCCACAATTGCCTCCTATGGGGGGTGATGTCATGCTTGGAAGCAAGAAAGGGTATTTACACTAGGTAAGCCCAGAGCATGCAACGCTTTTCCTGACTGCAGACCTAAAGGGGGAGCTCTAACCTGGGTTCAGGGAGCTCCCCTATAAATTCAGGTCTGGGGGATGGTTAGTCAGTTCAGTTCCTAGGAGGACTGTGAAGATGTCCTGTGGACTGGAGCAGTCTAAGACTCGTACCAGGACAGAGACTAGCAAGAGATTGAATCCTGTAGCAATTTCAGATATCAAGTGACATTGAGGTTTCCATTGATGAAGAATGGCCCCACTATCTTTGTACCTCATATACCACACCATACCATCATTTTTTCTGTTCCAACAATCTTGAGGGATCTATCCACTGTTGGTTAGTGTCAGACCAATAGCGGTGGTTTTGTCTTGTTAACTTCACCATTCACAAAAAAGTTTGCCTCATCACTCATCTGAAGGCAATTGTCTATGCTGTGAAGATACAAAATGTGCAGCATCTGAAATAACGGATACTGGAAGCCTGTGCTAGCATTTCTTCTGTGGTGTTGCTATCAGTGTATCAAGAGTGGGGAGGAGAGGTTGCATCGACAATCCAACACAATGAGCAGCACTTTGAACACATTTTATAAGTGGTCATAACTTGTAAATAACTTATGAAAGAACAAAGTTGTGTTAAAACCAAGCACACCATTGTTTTTCTTATGAAATTCTCAATAGGTTTGATGTGTCACATGACCCTCTTCCTATTGAAAAAAATAAAGTTGGATCTAAAATGGCCAATTTCAAAATGGCCGCCATGGTCACCACCCATCTGGAAAAATGTTCACCCTCCCATATACTAATGTGCCACAAACAGGAAGTTGATATCACCAATCATTCCCATTTTATTTAGGTGCATCCATATAAATGGCCCACCCTGTATAATTGTCTGCTTTAATCCCCACTTTGCAACAGAAAAGCTTGCTGATTAGCTGACCTGTAATATTTCAACAAGCTTTATCTGGGCAGTCAAGTTCAAGCAATAACATGGACTTCCCGGCAAAGTTTGTGTTCGGGGATTGTGCACAGATCATTATTTGTGCAATGCCTAAGTTGCACACAAATGTTGTAACTTTTGGTGTTTATATGACAGTTTGATGATGCTCCTAGAAACTATATGGAAATAGGGAGGGCCATGGCAAGATGGGACTGGCTTGGCTGCTCGTCATATTCTTCAAAGGTTGTGTTGTTTCCTACTCCAGAAATGTTACTTTAATCTCTGACATACAGAAGGCATGTCAGTGATGAGATGCACCGAATTCATTAAGTGGAGCATGCCACAGAGGGCTAGAGGCGGGGAGGACACCAGCAACAGCGATGACTCATTACTGAGTAAAGGCCCGGTCACACTGAACGACCGCTCCAGCGATTCAAACACAGATCTCCCCAGCAATCAGACCATGGGAGCCACCTCCCACATCGCTGGAAGTGATGTCAGCACCCTCCCTGCTTAGCGCTGCCCGTAGGCAGCGCCTAAGCAGGGAGAACACTGGTAAATATGATAAACAGTGGGTATCCAGGCAGCGCGCATGCCTAGATACTCGCTGTTTATCATAGTTACCAGGTTCTCCCTGCTTACAGGGAGTGCTAAGCAGGGAGGATGCCGGTAACCATGGTAAACACCGGGTATCCAGGTAGTGCACGCTGCCTGGATAAACCCGGTGTTTACCATAGTAACCAGCCCTGTGAGGTCACTGATCGCTGGTTTCTTGCAGTTGCACGCAGCGATGCATGCTGACCAGCGGGAAACCAACGATCAAAAAATGACCCGCAGCACTTTGCAACGATCAGCGACCTCACAGCAGGGGCCTGATCTCTGCAAAGTGTCACACAGAACGATATCGCTGGAGAGATCTTTGTAACGTCACAGTTACAACGATCTCTCTAGCGATATCGTTATGTGTGACTGGGGCTTAAGTCCCTCCGAACTCCTTATCTGTACACTTTATAAAGTCTTTTTAACAGCTTACAGGGGAACTAGAGATATGGGGGACCCCTTCCCTGAATGCAGCAGACAGGCTGCATTCAGTGCTGCATTCAGTTAGCATAGCACAAGGAGGGTGACAAGTCGTCTTTAAGGCTGGTGTACAGAATGCCACACCTAATTAGTGAATAGGCACATTACACTTTAAAATGTGTCTTTGGCTTTTCTTGTGAGACAGTTTATAGTACCTTGATAATTTTATGTCTGCATGGCATGTATTTAGTCTAACTTTCTGGTGTTTTGCCTTTTTTTATTTACTATTTTGTTTTTTTTTTTAGGAATTATACCATCTAGTCTTGTTACATCCAACCCTACAACTAATGCTACTGCAGGTAAGGTTCCTTAAATGTATAAATAATGTAATTAGTATGTACTTTGGGTGATACGTAAAAAATAGTCACCAGGTCAAAAGTGATCAATTATTGTTCTTCTTTTAGTTCTTCTGCTTCCCTGGGTAATCGGGGATTTTATTTTTTTTTTTCTAAATCTGCAACATGCTTCTAGAGTTAGTTTCCTTTTTATTTATGATCTTTAGCAACAGTATGTTGCCTTCATGGAAATAATACAGAGCAGCTTAAAGACATGCCACCAAAGTCCTCTGACCAATACCCCCTTGATAAAGACAATAAAACTTAGCACTGAAAAGGTCAATATCTCTAGAAATATGTGACAAAAAGTTTGAGATTTTTCACTTTTACATCATATGTTACTAGATGGTGGCCCGATTATAACGCATCGAGTATTCTAGAATATGTATGTACCATAGTTTATTTATGAAGATGTAAGAATAATGCAATGCGAAGCTTTTTTACGTGCGCTTTTCAAAAATACGCAATATGTTTTGTGTCTGCCAGCAAAGTAAACGGGAAATTCACTTTGCCGTGCAGACACTGCGTAATTTTACGCAGCGCTTGTATGGGAGAAAAAGCTGCTGCGTAAAGAATTGACATGTCAATTCTTTACACAGCAGCTTCTGCATTTTCTCCCATAGGGGCCGACACTGCTGGATCTGATGTCACAGAGGGGAGGAAGAATCCTGCTTCCTCCTCCCCTCTGTGACATGTGTGACCACCCCCATTTGATTTCACAGTGTATTAATATACACTGCGAAATCAAAATTAAACAAAGTCAAATATATGAAAAATAATAAAGAATTCATACTTACCATACTGGTGCGTGATTTCCGTGACAGACAGGGAACCTTAGAAGATTATATAGTAGATGTAAAAATGCAACTTTTAAGTAAAGTAACCTATATGACCTTGAGAGCCACATTGAGCATTCAGTAAAAAAATGGGAAAGGAAACGGTGTTCACCAGTCCGCGCTGCCAGAATCCACTTATTCCAGGGAAGAAACTCACGATCAGATGTGATATGATCAAAACCTTTTATTGCATCCAACGCGTTTCAACGCCTTTCCTGGCGTCTTCCTCAGGGATCCCTGAGGAAGACGCCAGGAAAGGCGTTGAAACGCGTTGGATGCAATAAAAGGTTTTGATCATATCACATCTGATCGTGAGTTTCTTCCCTGGAATAAGTGGATTCTGGCAGCGCGGACTGGTGAACACCGTTTCCTTTCCCATTTTTTTACTGTGTGATTCCACGTGCAAGTGGTCGGTGGTAGTCCAGCAGCAGCCATCCGGATTAAACACTACATGTCTGTATACCAGTTGTGGGTCGCACAACTGAAATAGGTGAGTGGTTCCTTTATACCACCGTACTGTGAGTGTCTAAGTGATAAGGCACTATTGCGCCTCTTGTTCCCCTTCCCCCCTTTTTTCTTACATTGAGCATTGAGAGAGGTTAATGAGCCCTAGACAGCTCCTGAATAGAGATGAGCCACCACCCTAGTGTTCAAATTCGATTCGATCCGTTGAATTGGGGGTGTGTTCGTCGAATGTTCGTCGAACACCGTTGAAAACAATGGCAGGAAAACACAAACACATACCGCATATACTCGCGTATAAGCCGAGTTTTTCAGCCCAAAAATTGGGCTGAAAAGTCCCCCCCTCGGCTTATACGCAAGTCACTCGGTATACTGTGGGGGGGGCGGGCTGTGACCGGGGGCTGGAGGAGGCTGGAGGGGGCTGCAGTGACCGTGAGCGGTCACGTGGGGCCGCCTCATTAGTGTAATGAATATGCACGGCATCCCCCCATCCATCAGCGGCGGGGGGATGCCGTGCATATTGCAATACACTGGCCCCCAGCAGTAACACACAGCCCCCCCTCCTTAGTATGACCCCCAGGCTGCGGCACCTGTCAAAATAACAAACACTTTATACATCACCTCTCCGGCGCAGCTCCTCCGCTCCTCCGGTCCCGGCTTCTTCCTGCTTGTGCCGGTGTCATGTGACTGGGCGCAGGAGATGACGTCATTTCCTGCGCGCGGTCACAGCACTAGAAGCCGGCACAAGAAGGAGAAAGCCGGGATCGGAGGAGCTGCGCCGGAGAGGTGATGTATAAAGTGTTTGTTATTTTGACAGGTGCCGCAGCCTGGGGGGACATACTAAGGAGGGGGGCCAGTACACCACTGCCACTGGGGGCCAGTATACCACTGCCACTGGGGGCCAGTATACCACTGCCACTGGGGGCCAGTATACCACTGCCACAGGGGGCCAGTATACCACTGCCACAGGGGGCCAGTATACCACTGCCACAGGGGGCCTGTATTCATTGCCACAGGGGGCCTGTATACACTGCCACAGGGGGCCTGTATACACTGCCACTGGGGGCCTGTATACACTGCCACAGGGGGCCTGTATACACTATCACTGGGGGCCTGTATACACTACCACTGGGGGCCTGTATACACTACCACTGGGGGCCTGTATACACTACCACTGGGGGCCTGTATACACTGCCACTGGGGGCCTGTATACACTACCACTGGGGCTTGTATACTACTGCACAGGGACCTATATACCACCACTGGGGGCCTGTATACTACTGCACAGGGGCCTGTATACGACCACTGGGGGCCTGTATACCACTGCTGAGGGGCCTGTATACCACTGCTGAGGGGCCTGTATACCATTACTGAGGGGTGCTATATACCAGTGACGGGGGGCTATATAATAGGATGGGGGTCTGCTGCATTTCATACCCTAGGCTTATACGCGAGTCAATAACTTTTACCAGCTTTTGGGGGCAAAAGTAGGGGGGTCGGCTTATACACGGGTCGGCTTATACACGAGTATATACGGTACATACACATAGAAAACACATAGAAAACATCTTCAAAGGTGTCCAAAAGCTGACAAACTACTCAGAAGACACAACAAACACATAGAAAAGTGACAAGTAGATATAAAAATGCGAAAAGAAAAGAGCTGGACGAGTAAACGGAGGAGGAGACACAGATATAGGCATGTCATGCCCTTCTTAAATCATGTAAAACACTGCAAGGGGACTCCAACAAAAGTCTCAATTTTTTCCAAAAATTGGGACACAGACACCACTTAAGTGGCATCAATTGCGCCAGAGTTGCAAACTTACAATTGTTGGTGACTGTCATGCAGCACATTCAAAAATTCACAAGCCTTTAGTCTCCCCAGGATGACAAAGGGGTAGAAAAGTCCTTGCGGATCCATGACTTGTTCATCTTGATGAACATTAGGGTACCGTTACACGCCGCCACCGCGGAGAGAAATCTGACTGGCAATCTGTAGCCTCGTCACCATTGCCGTGAAATGACCTCAAAATTACGGCGTGTAAATGGGCAATTTGGTGGCGATCAAAAAGGTTGTGCCTGGTGTTGCGTCCCTGCGGCATGGCGCCTCCATTGCACACTCTACTGTCCCCCCTGCCCGCTTACCTATTGCTCCGTCACCGGCCCTGGTCCGAGGATTCAGGGTTCCAGCCGGCCAGCGACGGCCCCAGGGCTCCAGAGTGCATTGCCGCTTATCAAGGGGCCAGGGTTCGGCTTCCAGGCTGCTGCATCGTCCTCCTGGGGCTTCTGCTGTCTCACTTCCTCCCTGAGCTCTCAGTAGGGGGCGGGCGCGTGCTCTCAGCCACTCTTATAGGGCCAGGGTTCCAGTCTGCACTGCCCCGCCTCTCAGCCAATCACTGAGAGGCTGTGGGGATATAAGGTCCTCATTCACTTCTGGACATTGCCTGGGCAACGTCTACCTTCTTGAAGTTGCTAATCCAGGTCTTGGTAAGGTTCTCCTGTTTTGTGCTTTTCCTTACCCTTGTTTTGTTCTCTTGCAGTTAGATACCTCCGTGCCTGTTCCCTGCTGCCCTCCGTGTTTCCTGGTTTCCCAAAGGACCCCATTCTGCACCTCCGTGTCCCCCTGCTGTTGGTTCCTTCCCTGGGGTCGGTTCAACACGGGTGTCCACCTCTCTTGGGCCCCCTTATCCTCGTCCAGGAGAAATCCCTGTATAGGGGTCACTCTTGCTGGACTCCTTTGGAGGTGTTTCCGGTGAGGTGGCCCTGTGGCCTTCCCTTGGGGTGTTTTGCCCACTGCTGTTGTTGTGTGCAAATAAATCTTTGAAAATTACCTTCCTTGTCTGGTTCTCTCACTCATCCTGGTATCAGCATCCGCATTGCCTGCGGTCCAGTGGGTCCTCACATCAGATCCGTCTGTAGAGCGTGACACCTGGTTCCGAATTCACAGCACTACTCCAAAATCAGAGGCAATCATGAAGGCGAAATTCCTGGCTTTTGGCGTGTGAACGGGCGATAGGGATGGAATTTGCGTCGCCTATTGATTTCCCAGAGGTGTGCCACAGCATGCTGGAGTCCGCGCCCCATCAGCAATGATTGGTGGTGGCTACTGTGTCTCCATTGGCTGTCACTTGACACCGCACCATATTTGAACAGCTGTCACACCACACAATGGCAATGGCATCACGTATTAGCCAGCCTTTCTGCGCAGGCTGGCCAATCATAACGCTATTGCGTTGTCTAATCAGTGTGTTTGGGGCGCGGAATATACCAGTCTGTCACGCCTATGTTCTTGCGGCGCTAACCATGTACGCCCATATTCTTTTGGGGATTGCAGCATGTGAAGCGGCGACGGGAGTCTACCGGATGTTTCCCGCTGATGGTGTGGCAACTTCCGAGGCTTCACGTCGCCTTAGTTTGAGGGTGAAATTGCGGCATGTAAAAGCGCCTTCGGCGATCTGAAGCAGCCATGAAAATTGTGCATGCGCACATTAGATTGCCTTCTATCGCCGCCAAAAGTTGCGGCGTGTAAAGGTACCCTTAGTCTGTCTACATTCTCACTGTACAGCCGCGTGTGCTTATCTGTCAGCATACCACCAGCAGTGCTAAAGACACTTTCAGAGAGAACGCTGGCTGTGGGGCACGACAAGATTTCCATAGCGTGAGTGGCGAGCTCAGGCCAATTTTCCAGATTGTACGCCAAAATGAGCAAGAGTCCAGTTCCACAGTCATGGCATTGATGTTCACTTGGAGCTACTCCTGCACAATCCTATCTAGGCATTGAGTATGTGTCAGACTTCTTGTCTCCTCTGACCTTGCAAAGGATGGTCTAAAAAATTTGTGAAACAATTCCACAAAATTGCTGTTACCACCAGATACGGTGTTACTGGTACGGTTTGAGTGATGACTCAACAGTCCCACGGTTGGCAAGTTAGAACTGTGAGATTCACTACATGCACCTCTGGTGTTTTGTGGAAAACCAGTTCTAAGATTCTGTAACAGCCTCTGTAGATACTCCTGCATACGTGAATCCCTTTCTATGGCAGGAAGTATTTTGCCAAATTTACTCTTGTACCAGGGATCTAAGAGTGTGGCAACCCAGTAGTCAGCATTACTTCTAATTCGGACAATCCGAGGGTCATGTTGCAGGCAGTGCAACAAGAAGGCACTCCTGTGTCTTGCGCATCCAGGAGGACCAAGTCCTTGTTGTTTTGGTGGCAGCGAGGTAAGTATCATGCTTCCTTCCTCTGCCCTCTCCCCCAATCTCGCACAATAGAAATGTGATCAAGGTCTCCTTCATCTGCTGAATCTTCCATGCCCATCGCCAGTTCGTCCTCCACTTCTTCCTTGGCTCCTGCACCTTCCTCAACAGTTTGGCTGCTACCATGCGCTCTCGTTAATCTCTCTCCCCACCCTCCCATGCCTGCCACCTTGGTGCTGCCGAAGGTCTGGACCTTGGAGATCTTGTTATCCCTTCCGCATAGGACTCCTCCTGTACATCCTCACCCTCCTCTTGTCCCACCACCTGACTCTGAATACTGTTTAGAGTGTGCTCCAGCATGTAGATGACACGAATAGTCATGCTGATAATCGCATTGTCAGCGCTAAACATCTTCATCGCCATTTCAAAACATTGCAGAAGGGTGCATAGGTCCTTGATCTGAGATCACTCCTGCAGCGTGATCTGCCCTACTTCTGGATCTCGTTGGCCCAGGCTATATGTCATAACGTATTGCACCAGGGCTCAGCGGTGCTGCCACAGTCGCTGCGACATGTGCAGAGTGGAATTCCAGCGTGTTGGCACATCGCATTTCAGATGGTGAACTGGCAGGCAGAAAGACTTCTGGAGCGATGCAAGTCGTTCAGCTGCGTGATGCGAACAGCGGAAGTGAGCACACAATGACCGTGCCCTCTGCTGAAGACCATCTAGGCTGGGATAGTGGGTTAAAAATTGCTGGACAACCAGGTTCAAGACGTGAACCATACAAGGCACGTGTGTCACATTGCCCCGGCGAACGGCCGCACCCAGGTTTGCAGCATTGTCGCTCACGGCCTTCCCTGGCTGCAAGTTCAGTGGAGGCAACCATTGATGAAACTCGGTCTCCAGAGCTGACCACAACTCCTCAGCTGTCTGACTCACATTTCCCAGACATTTTAAGGTAAAGACCTCCTGATGCCATTGAGCCCTGTTGCCATAATAATAAGGAGGTGTGCAGAATTCCTTGTGCGCAGTTACAACGCGGGTGGCATTACCAGACAGGCTTTGGGCAGAGGTGGAGGACCGAGATGAGATTGAGGAAGCAGACCCTTCTCCAGCTCTCACCATAGTTACCCATTGCCCAGTCAGTGACAGGTAGCTCCCCTGTCCATGCTTAGTGGTCCAAGTGTCTGTGGTGAAATGCACCCTGTCATACACAGAGTTTCTCAAGGAAGCGGTAATGTTGTGTGCGACATGCTGGTGTAGCGCAGGCACACCTTTCTTGGAGAGGTAGTGGCGACTGGACATCTGGTACTGGGGCACTGCGACGGACATAAGGTCTCAAAAATCCTCTCTTTTCTGAAGGATCCACGGTCTGTAATGGGCGCTCAGGTAAAAGCAAGGGATGCCCAGGTAAATTAAAAAGGCTTTATTTCTTATGTCGCCATAGCCACAACATGTTTCGACGGCTTGTGACCGTCTTCATCAGGTGAAAAATCAAAACATGTTGTGGCTATGGAGGCACGAGGAATAAAGCCTTTTTAATATACCAGGGAATCCCTTGCTTTTACTTGAGCGCCCATTACAGACCATGGATCCTTCAGAAAACTGCATTGTCTCATTGAGCTACACGGCAGGAGCAGCTCGGTTCCAGCGCTGTGAGGACCAGAGGTTACACGAGGTAACTAGGAAAAAAACCAACGCTCACACCAGTGTTGTGCATGGCCTGCACAACATTATCAGGTTAGTGCACATATATATAACCCTCTTGAGGGATTAATTATACAGACGGTATTGCACCATTGCGCCTCCTCTCTCCTTCTTGTTTATCAAAAATCCTCTATGTCCATATGCAGCATTTCTGTAGCCAACAGCTTGCAGATGGTGAAAGTCAACTTCTTAGCTTTGTCATGGCTAGGAGGAAATGGTCTTTTACTTGTCCACATCTATGGGACTGAGGGCTAGCTGCTGTGCTGAGACAGGGGTGAGTAGGGTGTCCCTGGAAAACTGCTGGTCTGTGAAGATGGTGCAGGTGGAGATATAATGTTGCCTTCATCCAAAGGTGGTGCTCTCGATGTCTGAGAGAGCTCAACATCAGCAGCTGTTTGCACTTCCAAAAGAACTGATGACCTGCCAATCATACTGGCTGTTGCGGTAAAGAGGTGGAAGGTCTGCGTCCAAAAGCATGTGTGACTGCTGTCCCCAAAGTCATAGAGGATGAAGAGAACGCGGATGCACTTGATGGGGCAGATGGTGGTTGGCCCGTCCTGCTAGGTCGCATTGTACAGTCATGGCCAAAAGTTTTGAGAATGATACAAATATTAATTTTTACAAAGTCTACTGCTTCATTTTTTCTAATGGCAATTTGCATATACTCCAGAATGTCATAAAGAGTGACCAGCTTAACAGCAATTACTTGCAAAGTCAATATTTGCCTAGAAAATGAACTTTAACCCACAAAACACATTTCAACATCATTGCAGTCCTGGCTTATAAGGAACAGCTAACATCGTTTTAGTGATTGTTCCATTAACACAGGTGTGGGTGTTGATAAGGACAGGGCTGGCGATCAATCAGTCATGATTAAGTAAGAATGACACCACTGGACACTTTAAAAGGAGGCTGGTGCTTGGTATCACTGTTTCTCTTCAGTTAACCATGGTTATCTCTAAAGAAACACGTGCAGCCATCATTGCACTGCACAAAAATGTCCTAACAGGGAAGAGTATCGCAGCTACAAAGATTGCACCTCAGTCAACAATCTATCGCATCATCAAGAACTTCAAGGAGAGAGCTTCCATTGTTGTCAAAAAGGCTCCAGGGTGCCCAAGAAAGACCAGCAAGTGCCAGGACCGTATCTTAAAACTGTTTCAGCTGTGGGATCGGACTACCAGCAGTGCCGAGCTTGCTCAGGAATGGCAGCAGGCTGGTGTGAGTGCTTCTGCACGCACTGTGAGGCGGAGACTCTTTGAGCAAGGCCTGGTTTCAAGAATGGAGAAAAGAAGCCACTTCTCTCCAGAAAAAACATCAGGGACCGACTGATATTCTGCAAAAGGTACAGGGAGTGGACTGCTGAAGACTGGGGTAAAGTCATTTTCTCTAATGAATCCCCTTTTCGATTGTTTGGGACATCTGGAAAACAGTTTATTCGGAGAGAAGAAGTGTGTGCTACCACCAGTCTTGTCTCATGCCAACTGTAAAGCATCCTGAAACCATTCATGTGTGGGGTTGCTTCTCAGCCAAGGGAATCGGCTCACTCACAGTCTTGCCTAAAAACACAGCCATGAATAAAGAATGGTACCAGAATGTCCTCCAAGAGCAACTTCTCCCAACCGTCCAAGAGCAGTTTGGCGCCCAACAATGCCTTTTCCAGCATGATGGAGCACCTTGCCATAAAGCAAAGGTGATAACTAAATGGCTTAGGGAACAAAACATAGAGATTTTGGGTCCATGGCCTGGAACCTCCCCAGATCTCAATCCCATTGAGAACTTGTGGTCAATCATCAAGAGACGGGTGGACAAACAAAAACCAACAAATTCTGGCAAAATGCAAGCATTGATTATGCAAGAATGGACTGCTATCAGTCGGGAAATTTGATCCAGAAGTTGATTAAGAGCATGCCAGGGAGAATTGCAGAGGTCCTGAAGAAGAATAGTCAACACTGCAAACATTGACTTGCTGCATTAACTCATTCTAACTGTCAATATAACCTTTTGGTACTCATAATATGATTGCAATTATATTTCTGTATGTGATATAAACATCAGACAAACACAAATAAAAACAGAGGGCAGCAGATCATGTGAAAATATAATTTTGGTGTCATTCTCAAAACTTTTGGCCATGACTGTAGCACAGTGAGCTTCCCACTGCGACTTATGCTTCATATCCATGTGACGGTTCATGCATGACGTACTCAAACTATTGAGTTTTTGGCCTCTACTTAGAGAGATTGGTCACAAATCTTACCGAAGATATGACTTCGGTGATCCTTTGCGATGTCAAAAAAGGCCCAGGCTAGGCAGGCCCATGTGACCTGAAGAAGAGCCACCATGACTTCTGCTCAGAGGCAGAGTTGTGGCTGAGGATGCAGTTGTTGCTGACGTACTTTCAGTACTCTGTCTCATGTCCAGGAAGGTGCAACCTAACCTCGTCGTCACTATCATCCCCCTCCACCTCCTGTGATGACCTCATCGACTGGCTGACTGTGGGTTGACAGTAAGTGGGATCTCCAACCTCATCATAACCCTGTGTGTTCTCACACGCCTCGTCCTCAGAGACAACCTCTTCCTGCCCTGACCGAAAAGTCAAGTTGTCATTCCAATCAGGTATCTCAGTTTCATCAGCATCTTCCTCATTGTCTCCACCAAGAGGAGTTACAGTTTGGGAAGTAGGGTCTACATTATGCTCAGAACCTTCTTCATCTGGGCCTGGATCCGATTCACAAAGCTTCTGGGCATCAGTGCAGATCATTTCCTCGTCTGGACTCACTGCAGCTTTGGAGCAGACCTCTGATTCCCAGGCTATAGTGTGACTGAACAGCTCTGCAGACTCAACCATCTGTGTTACCCCATACTCAGTAGGGCAGCTGGAGACTTGAGAGCTGGGAGGAAGCAAGTGTGATTGGGGGACACCTCAGAAGACTGGAGTATTTGTGATGTTGAAGTTGAGATGGAGGAGAGCCCACTTGATGGAGAATTTGATATCCATTCAAGCACCTGCTCTTTTTGTTCCTTATCTACAATTTGTAGCTATGGTCATATCCGTAAGAAAGGGATCATATCAGATTGTCCACGAAAAGAAGTAGACATCTTAGTTTGGCTGGTAGATAGTCTTTCTTTTGCAGATTTTTCAGGAACAATGTGTCGTCGGTCCTTGCTGCCACAAATGACTCAAATCCAAAGTGAACTTTGTTTTTGAGTCATTTGTGGCAGAGCGGACCGACGACACATTGTCCCTGGAAAATTCTGAAATTTGACCATATAGCACATGGAGGTGTGGGTCCAGCAGCAGCTGCCATTACATGCTTTTCATACTGGTTGTGTGTCACACAACTAGATCAGGTGAGCAGTGATTATTACGGCTCTTAAGCTGCCGATTGTTAAAAAGATAAGACCCTAACTGCGCTTGCTTCTCTTTTTAGTTTTCTTCTGCAGATGTTACTGTTGCTTTACCACCTACCCCATGGATACAAATTTTTTTCCCTTTCCACCACGCCTATTCCCCTTTCCACCAGCAGCAGGCCTTTTGCCACTCAGTTTGTATGTGAACAAATTGGCAACTCTGCAGTTGTTGGCAAAAAAAAAAATCGGATGAGAATCTGAGTGCAGAGCTGATGGCCAAAAGAATTTCTACTCAGTGCCACAACACTATTACCTGGGCTAGATGAAGTTAGAAATTAGTATGAAATAGACAGGTGGTGTAGCTTGGTTCACAAGTGGGCTACACCACTCACTAACAGACACTGCTACTAGGCCCAAACTATTACCTGGGCTAGATTCAGATAAAATTTGTATGAAATAGACAGGCAGTGTAGCTTGATTCACAAGTGGGCTACACCACTCTCTAATGTCGAGCCCCAGTCCCTGTGGTACTCGGGTATCAGGCTCAGTGTGCGTTCTCACAGAGGATGTCACGGGTGGCAGCGCCTGAGCCCGTGGCCTGGGTGACACTTCAAAAAGGGGTATATGTACATGGGATTAGAGTTTGTCATGTGACGCCACCTGTAGTACCTGGTGATGGGTTACCAGCGCCGCCACAGTCCTCCGGAGGTCGATGGTAACACGGTTGAGATGCCAAAGCTCCCTACAGGCGGAACTGGTCTCCGGGGCAGTGTTTCTGTAAGGAAACAGGTTGATGGAGATAACCACGCACAGTCAAAGGCACTTTCTCACGGGTACTTTACTGTAAACGTTCAGTAGTAAAATACAGAGTCCACAGTTCAGCAACAGTTGTTACAGTAACAGGTAGCTCTACGTGTGGCTGCAAGTGGATCCCAGGTGGTATGGTGGGACACATGATAGATCTTAGTTGACGAACCCGTGTCCATTCTTCCCTGCCTAGGATAAGTCTATACCAATGGCTCCGTGTAGATAGTATTGGGGTCCCCCTCCTCGTGGTGAGGAAGCCGGCAGACCGCACCGACTGGCAGGCTGCTGTGGCGATAAACGGACCACAGCAGCCGGTTGCCGACAGCAAAGATAGACCTTGGCCAGATCCTCAAACCCGGCGTTCCCGTGGTGGACTGGAGAATCCCCTGGAGTATGGTCGCTCCACGCTGGGGTTCCCCTTTCTCTCTACGGCCCAGACTCCGCACGTCGGGCGTCCTCTTCCAGGATCCCTTCAGGATCCCTCTCTCCTTTCCTCCGGATCAGCGTAGAGCCGTCCGGGTAAAACCTTCCGCTCGTTCCACACTCTTTCTCCTCTCCTCCTACTCCGACTGTCCCGACTCTCTCAGACGTCCATTGTCTGACTATTCTTTCCTACTCACTGACTGACCTCCTTTGTTCCCCCTAGAGGTGAATATATCTCCCTCCCTGGGTAAATTCCCACTCCTTTCTTAATGTGGGAGTGCAGGAATGGGTTCCACCCACCAACCCAGGGTCCACTTGCAGCTGGGGAAATTACACCTCTTTTACAAGTGCAATACCCCTCTGTGACGCCTGACTACGTGGGGCGCCACATACCCCCTGATGGAATATACTCGTCCGCGAGTATTGGTACCTGTTAAACCGGGAAGTAAAAAACATTTTTTATTCTTGTTTTTATATTCAACATCATCAACGAGTAAACTATTTACAATCAAGCATACTTAGATTTCTTCCTATTTCTAGGAGGCACATAACGTTACACATACATTGCAGTAGTTAGTTCACCTGTCACCTGTCACCTGTTGGCAAAGATATTACTCTCTGGGTTTTACTAGTATTCTGCATAAAAACATAATCTTTCTCGGCCCAACGGGGACCGGTACTAACAGACCGCTATACATCACACATTATCAACAAGGAGCAAAATTCAAAATAAAAGTCTCTGGGTCTTCAGGGTTTAAAACACACAGGGGCACACTCATTATTCTGGGATTCAAAAAGATGGGGAAAAATAAAGGGACAGGTGACTGGAAAAGAAGGGGCTATATACAGTGCAAAGTCTCTACTGCGGGAGTCTATTGCTGGCGGGATATTCTGATGGCGAACCAGATTAATGGGCCTGGGTACCGCTCAAATATAAGCTGCTCACCTTGGTACAGATCTCGATCCGGGTGTCCACGCCGCAGGTACGACTCAACATCTTGTTGTGCAAAAAATATGTCCTCCTGAAGTCCGGGTTCTCGCTGGAATCCCCATCCTTCGTCATGGTATACTGAAACAACGGGCCATTGGCAGCACAACTCCAATCAAAGCGGGGGCTGTGCTCGCGCCTCATCACGAAGTCACCAGGTAGCTTGTTCTTTTTGGAACCATTCCTCTCTCCGTCATTGTCTTGCTACTTGGTCTCGCTGCTTTAATGACGACTGGTACTCTGGTGGTGGTGAGTTGCTGGTTGAGACTCTGGACAACGCTCTGGTCTCCGCTGAGCTCACTACGGTGGGGGTACCTCGCTGCTGCCGCTGCCATGCGGACCACCATGCAGCTTCTGGGGTGATCCCTCCTGAGGCTCCTTCTACGTCCTCCAGTTCCTCGAAGTCAGTCTTGTCTTCCTCAGCTTCAATAATGATGTCTGGTTCTGTAGGGGATGGCCGCGCTGTCTCCAGCCAGAGATAGCTGCTGGTACAGGACGGTGGTGTTACAGGGGTTTTGGTCTGAGTCCCTGCGTCCCGGGTCTGGACGGGTGGCGGTACGGGTGGTAATAAGGCACGGTACTCCACAACTGCCTGCACTGCTACCTCTGCCTCTCGCGCTTCTCAGCCTTCTCTCATCGACGTCAGCTCACAGGCACTCTCCGCGCTCCACCTTTGGCACACCCACGCCAGGGCTTCCTCCATGTCCTGGCGGAACCGTCCAAACACGTCTCTCCAGTGGTCGGCATCCCCCTCTAGTGTTAAGAGGGACGCCACTGACGGGTTTCCTTGTGCGGCTCTGGCCTGTTCCTCGACCTCGCGCACAATGTCTCTCCAATGGGGTGCCGCCATGCTGCCGAGTATAAAGGAGCCTTGGTCGTTCTGTCCTTCTCTTCCGTTTTGTCTCTTTATTGGCAGCCACTCCCGGAAAGCTTCCTGTGGGCCGCCCCCCTGATTAATTGATGGCAATCGGGGCTGCCACACTTTTTGGCGCCTCCATCTTGGCCCTCCTTGTTCTAGGAGCTGAGGCACACCCCATCTTGGGTCCTCCTGGAGTGATGGCGGGAACCCATTTTTGGCACCAAGCAATGACGGGAAAAGTTTGTTTCAATAGTCCAAGGTACACAGTACCTGGTAATACCGGGCACAGGATTTTGTTCATGACGCCAGGAAGATATGTCGAGCCCCAGGCCCTGGGGTACTTGGGTATCAGGTTCGGTGTGCGTTCTCATGGGGGATGTCACGGGTTGCAGCGCCTGAGCCCGTGGCCTGGGTGACACTTCAAAAAGGGGTACATGTACAGGGGATTAGAGTTTGTCATGTGAATCCACCTGTAGTACCTGGTGATGGGTCACCAGCGCCGCCACAGTCCTCCGGAGGTCCATGGTAACGCGGCTGAGATGGCAAAGCTCCCTACAGGCGGAGCTGGTCCTCCGGGGCAGTGTTCCTGTAAGGAAACAGGTTGATGGAGATAACCACGCACAGTCAAAGTCACTTTCTCACGGGTACTTTACTGTAAACGTTCAGTAGTAAAATACAGAGTCCACAGTTCAGCAACAGTTGTTAAAGTAGCAGATAGCTCTACCGGTTGCTGCAAGTGGATCCCAGGTGGTATGGTGGGACCCATGGTAGACCTTAGTTGACGAACCCGTGTCCTTTCTTCCCCGCCTAGGATGAGCCTATACCCAATGGCTTCGTGTAGGTAGTATTGGGGGGTCTCCTCCCTCGTGGTGAGGAAGCAGGCAGACATCTCCGACTGGCAGGGTGCTGTGGCGATAAACGGACCACAGCAGCCAGTTGCTGACTGCAAAGATAGACCTTGGCCGGATCCACGGGCCTGGCGTTCCGGTGGTGGACTGGAGAATCCCCTGGAGTATGGTCGCTCCACGCTGGGGTTCCCCCTTTCTCTCTAGGGCCCAGACTCCGCACGTCGGGCGCCCTCTTCCAGGATCCCCTCAGGATCCTCTCTTTCCTTTCCTCCGGATCAGCGTAGAGCCGTCCGGGTAAAACTTTCCGCCTCGTTCCTCACTCTTTCTCCTCTTCTCCTCCTCCAACTGTCCTGACTCTCTCAGATGTCCATTGTCTGACTATTCTTTCCTACTCACTGACTGACCTCCTTTGTTCCCCCTAGAGGTGAATATTTCTTCCTCCCCGGGTAACCTCCCACTCCTTTCCTAATGTGGGAGTGCAGGAATGGGTTACACCCACCAACCCAGGGTCCACTTGCAGCTGGGGAAATTACACCTCTTTTACTGGTGCAATAGCCCTCTGTGATGCCTGACTACGTGGGGCGCACACACTAACACTTCTACTAGGCCCAAACTATTACCTGGGCTAGATACAGTTAAAAATTTGTATGAAATAGACAGGCAGTGTAGCTTGGTTCACAAGTGGGCTACACCAGTGACTACTAGACACTGCTAATAACCCAAAATGATTGACTGGACTAGCTGCAGTAAAAAATTGGCTACTGGATAGACAGGCGGTTTAGCTTGCTTTACAGCTGGGCTACACCGCTGACTACCAGACATTGCTACTAGCCCAAAAGGATTGACTGGCCTAACTGCAGTAAAAAATTGGCTACTAGATAGACAGGCGGTGTAGCTTACTTTACAGCTGGGCTACATCGCTGACTACCAGACATTGCTACTTTCCCAAAAGGATTGACTGGCTAGCTGCAGTAAAAAATTGGCTACTGAAGACAGGTGGTGTAGCTTTCTTCACAGCAGTGCTACACTACCTGCCCAAAAGGATTGCCTGAGCTAGATTTGGCCAGATGCTGTGAAAAACAATTGCACAGCACTGGCACACACCTGCCTGGCAAAAACTAATAGGAACTGCTCCAACCTAGCCCTCAAAGGGGCTGAAATTACAACAAGTCTCTACTTGTATGAAGTAGCGCTCAAAATGGCTGATATTTACAACTAGTCCCTATTCCCTACTTGTCTGAAGTAGCCCTCAAAAGGGCTGATATTCAAACTAGTCCCTCACTCCCTAAACCTATCTGTCTTTCTAACTTGATATTTGCTCACTATCTGTCTAAGGCCCCTTTCAGATCAGCGTTTTTTTCAAATCGCGGCAGATGCGGTGAAAAAACCGCATCTGCCGCGATTACCAGATACCGGCTGCACTTGTGGCACGGTTGCGGCAAGCCCCATACAATGTATAGGCGGCTTGCGGCAGGTGCTGCAAGTGCGGTTTTGGCACTTGCGGCAGGTGCGGCAGCGAAAAAAATCGCGGTCAGCCGTGGTTTTTTCTCGGGCCGCACCTGCCGTGAGTGCCAAAACCGCACTTGCCGCACCTGCCGCAAGCCCGCCTATACATTGTATGGGGCTTGCCGCAACCGCGCCGCAACCGTGCCGCAAGTGCAGCCGGTATGCGGTAATCGCTGCAGATGCGGTTTTTTTCACCGCATCTGCCGCGATTTGAAAAAAATGCTAGTGTCAAAGCACCCTAAGGGTACTTTCACACTAGCGTTTTTTTTATATCGCGGCAGATGCGGTGAAAAAAACGCATCTGCCTCGATTACCGCATACCGGCTGCACTTGCGGCACAGTTGCGGCAAGCCCCATACAATGTATATGCGGGCTTGCGGCAGGTGCGGCAAGTGCGGTTTTGGCACTTGCAGCATGTGCGGCCGCGAAAAAAACGCGGCTGACCGCGTTTTTTTTACGCGGCCGCACCTGCCGCAAGTGCCAAGACCGCACTTGCCGCACCTGCCGCAAGCCCGCATATACATTGTATGGGGCTTACCGCAACTGTGCCGCAACTGTGCCGCTAGTGCAACCAGTATGCGGTAATCGCGTTTTTTTCACCGCATCTGCCGCGATTTAAAAAAAACGCTAGTGTGAAAGTACCCTTAGTCACACTTTATAGCGCCCACAGCAGCAGTAGCGGTGCCTGACTGACACACAACTGCAGCACTGAGGTAATGGCGGTGATGGGAAAAATGGCTGGGTCTTAGAGGGCAAGGACATGTGACATACACATGCCCTTGATTGTGTGCAAAAAATGCACTTTGCTGTGTGTATGTGTGATTGGCTGACAGCACCACCCCACTGTATATGCAGTTAGGAGAAAAAAAATGGAGATATACACTGAAATTGGATGTTAACATTTAATAACAGTATTACTGTGAAAAGCCAGTCACGCTTTTGGTGAACGAACCGTTATCGAACATAACCTCAAACTGCCGAATTTGAAACAAATTGTTCGTATTCGTCCAATGACTCAAACACCGCCCAAAACAGGTTGAATTTAAAATTGGCGAACATTTTGAATCGAACATCGCTTATTTCTTCTCCTGAACCTCTTACAGTACACAGAGCCCCAATTATCAAAATAATGACAGCCAAAGCTTTCCCTCATATATCATGCCAAGGCAGTGTACCAAGATCCAGGGTTCACACAATTTAGTATTCTCGAATCAAGCACTTCCAGTATTTCTGCATCCAGCTTCAATCACCTCTTATGACAGGTAATATTATCCTGTCTCAAGTTTACCAGACTTAACTTATCTCTAAATCCCAAAGGCCAGTACACCGTATGTGCATTCAAATCTGCTCATCTGTAGGGGACTACTCACACAATTAACCATCTAGAGATCCACTTTTCATAAATTTGTTAGATCAGGTGTTAATGCAACAAGTTGGCAGACAGCCATGAGACAGCAATCCACATATAGCTCCCAAGCTAGATGTTATTGACCCCTGCATTGAAGGGAACTGTGACCTCCTAAAACACTATTTATCTGAGCATAAGGACAGCAGGTTTACTAGTTCTCTAGGGACAATCTCTAGTTGATAAAACAATGATTTTATCAAAACTACAGCAAGCATCTAAGTAAGGCCTCTTTCACATCTGTGTTTATGTGTAATTCCCGGTAGATCTGACAGATGTTGCCGCATCTGCCGGATCTGCCGCCTAACGGCTGACTTGTGGCATTGATCCGTCAAGTCCCATTCATTCTCTATGGGGCTTGTGGTCAGGTGCCGCAAGTGCGGTATTTCCAAATCCTGTCTTCTTCCCTCGTGCGCTTTCTCCTTTAAGCTGTCTCCCACCTGTGTGCTGTCTCTCTCCCCCCTGTGCTATCTTCTCCCTCATGTTCTCTCTCCTTTGAGCTGTCTCCCCCTGTCTGCTGGTTTCTACCCCTGTGCTGTTCTCTTCCCTCATGTGCTCTCTCCTTTGAGCTGTATCCCCCTATGCACTCTCTCTCCTCCAAGTGCTGTCTCTAGCCAGTGCACTCTTCTCCCTGTGTGCTGTTTCCCACTTTGTGTTGTCTTCTCCTCTCATGTGCTCTCTCCTGTCTGTATGCTGTCTCTCTCCTCCCTGTGCCATCTTCTCCCTCGAGTGTTCTCTCCTTCGAGCTGTCTCCCCCTGTGTACTATCTCTCTCTACCATGTGCTGTCTTTTCCCCTCATGTGCTTTCTCCTTTGAGCTGTCTTACCATGTGCTGTCTTCTCCTGCTGTTTGCTGTCTCTCTTCCCCATGTGCCCTCCTCTCCCCTCGTGTGTTCTCTCTTTAGATCTGTCTCCCCCTGAGTGCTGTCTCTCTCCATCACGTGCGCTGTCTCGCTTCCCCCTGTGCCATCTTCTCCCTTCGTGTGTTCTCTCTTTTAATCTGTCTCCCCCCTGTGTGCTGTCTCTTTTCATCATGTGCTGTCTTCTCGCCTCATGTTCTCTCTCCTTTAAGCTGTTTCCCCCATGTGCTGTCTATTCCCAACTGTGTGCTGTTTCTCTTCCCCCTGTGCTGTCTTCTCTGCTGGTGTGCTCTCTCCTTTGGGCTGTTTTCCCCCTGTAAGCTGTCTTCTCCGCCTTTGTGCTGTCTTCCTCCCCCTGTGAGCTGTCTAATCCCCTCATGTGCTCTCCACTTTGAGCTATTTACCTGCTGTGTCCTGTCTTCTCACACTGGGTGCTGTCTCTCTTCCCCTGTGCAGTCTTCTCCCCTCGTGTGCTCGCTTCTTTGAGCTGTCTAACTCCTGTGTGCTCTCCACACTGTGTGCTGTTTTCTCCCCCCTGTGTACTCTTCTCCTCTCATGTGCTCATTCCTTTGAGCTGTCTCCCCCCTGTTTGCTCCCTCTCTTCCTGCATGCGCCCTCCCTCATTTTGCTCTTGCTCCCCTTGTTCGCTCTCCCCCCTGTGTGTTGTCTCTCTCTTCCCTGTGAATAGTCTTCTCGCCTCATGTGCTTTCTCCTTTGAGCTGTATCCCCCTGTGCTGTCTCTCCTTCCCCTGTGTGCACTTTCTCTCTCCTCAAGTGGTGTGTATTGCACTGTGGAATGCATACAGGGGAAACAGTTACTCCTCCCATATGCGTTCCACAGTGGAACACAAATGGGAGTAAGTAATAAAGGATTCTGATGCCGGCCCTGTGAGGTGAAGTTGGGGGCGGCTTGTGATGTCACAAATTTAGTCAATATGCATGTGGGCATCATATTTGGAGGCACTGTCTGCTACTGCACATTCCAGGTCATAGAAACAAGGTAGACACATGCACACTTATGTCGCTGTTGTGTTTATTCACCCTGTCATGCGCAATAGTAGTCTGTGTGTCCAAACATGGTGGCTGCATGCGCATTGACATTGTGTGACATCACAATGGGGACGGGCTCTGATGACTTTTGATGACAGTGGCGGAGAAGTAGGAGGCGGAGCAGGTGGCGGTGTAGGATCCTGGCACAGAGGTCAGAAGCATCATGCGGCCGCCAACTTGGCACAACCAACACTTAGGTGTACCAATATGGTGGCCTCTTTTTTTTATGGTATTTCAGGTGGTCAATCAGGTGGCGTTTTATTGGAGACAAGACAATTATGTGAGTAAATAACATATAAGCTCTCAAAGCAAGAGAATGAAGCAGATAGGAAAACCAAATCAATAGCAAACTTGATTATTTCATGCTGTCTAAGTAATACTAATTTCATAAAATATGTTAAGAAGAGGTGACGGCACCAGCAGGTTAATTACAAAATCTTTATTCCAAAATTTTTTAAAAGCACAGGAAAACGAGGCAAAACATTTCAGGCATATGGTGGGGTGACCGGGCACTGGTTTACGCATTTCAAGGTGTAAGCTACCACTTAATCAGAACCTACTACTTGAAAATCCAGCACAAAATAGTCATGGGTTTTTTTTCAATTGTGACAACTGACATTACATTACTAATTCAAGAGAACAACAGTTGCTTTGCAAAGGGATTACATTTATTTAAACAATCCACACAATAAGGGGTTAATACAGAAAAGTCAAGATTTCAAGGAATCTCATACAATGGTCAGTGATTGCATGATCGTTACGTGCATGGAGTCAGTTCACCTTACAGCAACATATGACAATGATAGATACATGACAGCCTGTAATTGTTTTACATTTAGCAGGCAGATAACTGAATTAGTCCTTACCGGTAATTCCTTTTCTTGGAGCCTTCCACGACAGCATTGGAGGATGTCGTCCACGCCCTATTGGGGGACAGGAACACAGAGAGGTTAAAAGCCCCTCCCCTTCCTCAGTACTCCAGTGTTTACCAAGATCACCCTTAGCCATGGATTACCTGATACAAACCGGAATCAAACACCAACAAGGGGGGGAACTGATGCTGTCGTGGAAGGCTCCAAGAAAAGGAATTACCGGTAAGGACTAATTCAGTTTTCTCCATTCGCCTTCCACGACAGCATTGGAGGAATACCACCGATACTCCTCAGGGTGGGACTATTGCCTGTAGGACTTTCCTACCAAAGGACAGATCCCGACTGAAGGACAGATCTAACCTATAGAGGCGAGAAAAAGAGAGGAGAGACTACCACGTAGCCGCTCTGCAAATCAGCTCCGATGAAGCTCCAGCCTGCTCCGTCCAGGACGTAGCAGCAGTCCGAGTTGAAGGAGCCTTCAACCCCACCGGAGGAGCAAGGACCGGAGTGACGTAGGCCTCACAGATCACCTTCGTGATCCAGGAAGTGATGGTAGCCTGGGAAGTCTTCTTCCCCGTATTATTCCCAAAAGCCGAACAAACAGGTTCTGATCTAACCTCCAGGAAGCGGTCTCTCGGATAGAGGAGGACAGTCCGACGAACATCCAAGGATTGAAACACGGCCTCAGCCGCATAAGCAGGAGATTGACAAAACGAAGGCAGAACCACTTCCTTGGGACCGATGGAAATCCGACAACTTCCGAACGAAAAGATGAATGCAACCGAAGCGTAATGCGAACAACGGACACCACGAGGCACGGAGCCCGGACAGAGAGTGCGGACACCATGAGGCACGGAGCCCGGACAGTTCTCCAACTCTGGGAGCAGAAGTGATGGCCACCAAAAACGCCACCTTGTGAGAGAGAGACGTAAGGGATGCAGCAGACAAGGGTGCAAAGGGACTTCGAGCAAGCCCTTGGAGAACAAGCATCAAGTCCCAGGGAGGGACAGAAGGCCGAATCCGGGGACGCCACCCCCAAGCAGAAGTAAAAAACTGCTTGAGCCATGGATGGGAAGCAAGATCCTGGGCAAAAACCGCCCCAAGTGCCGACCTCTGGACTTAAAGAGTGCTCGGCCGAAGCCCCAAATCCAAGCTACGCTGCAAAAATCCAAGAGTTGGGCCACATTAGGATGATGCATGGTCGGGATGGAAGGAGCACACCAGGACAGGAAACGATGCCAGCCCTCCCGTAAATAGCATTTGTCACAAGCTTCCTGCTCTGCTGAAGCGTGTGGATCACTGCCTTGGAGAGACCCTTGATCCTCAGGATCCTGGCCGCAACAGCCAGGCCGCCTGAATGAGCCACTGAGGGCCCAGGTGAAACAGAGGACCCTGGGACAGTAGGTTGAGACTGTGGGATAACATAATCGGTCCCTCCAGGCCCAGGTCTCGGATGGCGTCATACCACGCCAGTTTGGGCCCCAGGGGAGCCACCAGGATAGTGTCACCCCCTCCGCCCGAATCCGTTGCAACGTTTTTGGGAAGTAGTGGGATTGGAGGAAATGCATACACCAACCGGAAGTCCCAGGGATGGGCAAAAGCGTCCAGCCCCCGAGGATGGTCCGACCGCGTCAGGGAGAAAAAAGGTTGGCACCTTTGTATTCGAGCCCGAAGCGAACAGGTCGATCGAAAGGACACCCCACCTGTCCGTAAGAGAGCGAAATACTTCCGGATGGAGGCACCATTCTCCTGGGTGGACCTCCGTGCGGCTCAAGAATCTGCCTGTACATTGACCATTCCCTTCAGATGACTGCCGAGGAGGAGAGAAGATGGCGTACTGCCCACAAAAAGAACAGTCTTGCCAGCCCCTGCAAGTGTAAGCCACGAGTACCGCCTTGGTACCGCAAGAAAGCAACCGTAGTCACGTTGTCTTGACAGGACCTTGACATGATGACCCCGGAGAACGTGAGCTGCAGCAAGAAGCGCTTCCTCCACTGCCAGAAGTTTGAAGACTGGCGACTGACCGAGCGACTCCAAATCCCCTGGAAGGGTGTGCGAACTACCATCGTACCCCAACCGGAACCGCTGGCATCAGTGGGAACGGAGGTCACAGGAAGGTGTCTGGGATTCATCCCCAGGAAAGCGAGGTTACCACCCGCCCCGGGGTCCGGACCCGCGAGTTTAAGGAATCCTGACGTCTGTCCCAAGAACTCAGTATGTGTTCCTGGAGCAGTCGGGAAGGAGCCTGAGCCCATGTTACTGACTGAATGCAGGCCGACATGGCCCCTAACAGGGACATTGCTTCCCGCAAGGAGGTCGACCCCCTTGCCCGGAAGCGGGTCAGATTTACGCGGCGCAAAAGCTGATATGCCGCAGGAAGAAACGAGGTCTGTCTGGAGGAGGCCAGCAAGACCACCAAAATTTGACGTCGGGTTGCAGGCACCCGTTCCGATTTTTGAAGATTGGGTACCCATCCCAGGGACTGAAGAATCTCCAATGTGTTGGAGACCTTTGTGCGCAGAAGCACTGCCGAAGGAGCTACCACCAACATGTCGTCTAAATAGGGAAGCACACATATCTCCTAGGTCTGGATGAATGTGATCGCTTCCCCCATGAGTTTGGTAACCTCTGGGGCCGACGAAATCCCAAAGGGCAGCACATTAAGCCAAGAATGGACCGTCCCGCCTGCCCCGGAGATCGTGAATCGCAGAAAGCGCTTGTGGGACGGGTGAATGGGGACATGAGAATACGCGTTCTGGAGGTCCACAATAACCTGGAGTAGCGCCCCTGGCCCTCCTCTCCAGGAGGAACTGGGGACCCCACACCCGAATCCAACAGGTGTCGCAGACCCGACAAGAAATACTGTGCGAGAGTCTCCCTGAGGAAGGGAGAGGACTCGAAGACATGGAGGAGCTGGCTCTCGAATTCCAAGCGTAGACCCTCCCAAATGGTCGAGAGGATCCAAGGGCACAAGGAGATTGCTTGCCACTGTGGCAGAAACCACAGGAGCCGCCCCGCAATGGGGAAGGCGGCCTTGTTTAGGGGCGGCTGGTGATGCCGCTGCTGGGGGAGCAAGATATTACGGGTCTTGTCCCCGTACTGGAATGCCCAGCGACCAGACTTACCCTTCCCTTTAGACTGGGAGGGTTGGCTGCGCTCAGGCCAAAAGGACTGCCTCCGAAAGGGCTCCTGTTCCGGGAGACACCTTTTCCGGTCTGACACCTTTTCCAGGATGTCATCCAATGCCCTTTGCAAGGGGAGGCCACACAGCTGGAGCTTTGACGTGACCTCCCCATTCCACATCGTAAGCCACACTGCCCTGCGAGCTGTGTTAGCCAACACTGCGCACCTGGCGCCAACGCGGATCGACTCAGCAGAGGCATCAGCCCGTAGCACGTCTCAGAAGTGGAATGGAGTCCAAAGCTCCTCCCTGGGAGTACCCTGCAGGAGGAATTCTCCCAGCTCGGTGAGCCACTTAAAGACAGACCTGCTCACATGTAGAGGAAATGTTCACATTTAAAGACATAGCTGCCGCCTCCCAGGATTTATTGAGGACACTCTCCATTTTACAAACGAGGGGGTCCTTCAACCGGGAGGAACCTTCAAAAGGCAACGCGGTCTTATATGCTAAGCTTCCCAAATGGAATACTGCCATAGACCTTCATGTTAGACGTCCCATTGACTTTATAGAGACTTCCATAGAGATTTCCATTGGGTCTCTCATTTAACAGAGTGTCAAGGGCATGCACAATGGGTTTACAATGGCAGCTGATTGCTACCCTGGCCACCTGGATGTCCACCTTCGGGACCTCCCAGACAAAGTCATCACCCTCCAATCCACTCGGATGGGGTGAGCCGCTTAGCCTTCAGGCCTCTGAACATTCAGTCCTGCACAGAAGAAGGGGTTTCCACCACCTCTACTCCCATGGTACAATGGACAGTGTCCACCAATGCACCCATGGACTCCGTGGAAAAATAGTAGTGTCCAGATTCTCGTGTCTGGACAGAGGCAACAGCGGCAATATCCTCGCCGTCCTCTAAAGCTGAGCTCTGGCCAGCCTCCATGAGATCCACAGAGTCACAATCCTGGAGCTTCCTCTCTTACGGAGGGGAAGGCCCGGAAGCTGCAGCAAAACCCCGCAGTGCCGAGATAGAAGCCTGCACCTCTTCCCTAATGGATTGGAGCTCCTCAAGCAAGGATGGGGAGTCCATCCTGACAACCCTGTCAGTCATGGCCGACACCTTGTTGTAGGAAGAGGGAATTTTTTGCCGCAGCCCCATTATTGCTCCTTTCCACAGACGGCCCTCGTCTCCCTATAGACAAAAAGGGAAGAGAAGGGGTCCCAGTGTGAGTGCAGGGCCTAAATAACTCGACCCCTTGTGACCACCCCCAGAAACACTTACATGAGCTGGGGGAACGCTGGGCTCTGCAGAAGCAGAGGTGGAAGCCTATCACCCTCCATGTTTCAGGGATCAGCCTTACCTGGGTGTAGCTTCCGGCGGGTACTTATCCAGAAGTACCGTGCCCCCAACGAGGAACTCCTGTTCCCTCCCTCCTCCTGGTCACCGGCCGCGGGCAGTAGCGCGCGAAAGTCCTGCTGGGTTCCCTGGAGCCGCGCCCAGCCTGCCACAGCCCTTACAGGAGCCGTCGCCCGAAACCGGAAGTGCCATCCCGGAACCGGAAGAGCCACACCCGAAACCGGAAGTGCCTCCGCGGCACCTCTGATGCATGCCCCAGGGACCGCAGCTGGAGGAGGGAGACGCCGGAGAGCTGAACAGGCCTCCGGCGTTGCAATACACGGCCTGCTTTGCCCCGTAGGACGCAGGAAGGCCGGATGGTCCCACCACGGGAGCCTCGAGAAGGAGGAGGAGGCCGCCCCCGACGTCCATCCCTGGCCCGGCTGTAAGTACACCCCAATGCTGCCTCTGCCGGCCTGACAGCACTGGAACCTCTCCATGCCCCAAGGGGGACAGGAAGACACTGGAGTACTGAGGAAGGGGAGGGGCTTTTAACCTCTCTGTGTTCCTGTCCCCCAATAGGGCGTGGACGACATCCTCCAATGCTGTCGTGGAAGGCGAATGGAGAAACCTGAGTACATACAATGAAATTCAGGGAAGGAAGGTGTGCTGCGGTCCGCGCTGCCAGATTCATCAAAGAAGACCCAAGACGAAGTTCTGCTTCAAACCTTCTTTTATTCTCCTCCTACCCGTTTCAGTGCCCACCTGGCACCTTCATCAGGGATACATCTGCCCTCTCAAGGGGCATCCATTTGAGGAAGACGCATTAGCGTTGAAACATGTTGTGGCGAGGACTCACATTTGTCAATATTCAATAAAGACCTAAAGGTAATACTAATCAGTGCAGTGTCCTTGTATAGCGCTCATAATCTAAATACCACCATTTCTGCATTGTTCCTTACCTTATCCTCCTATGGGGAGTGTGGTGGAAGAGAGCATCTTTGTACACAAGGACCTGGCTGACACAATAGACACGTGATTGATCACGGGACCCGGAGAAGCGAGCTGGAGCTGGGCCTCATTTTGGAACCAGGAACCGGCGAGCAAAGGTCTCGGATCCCTTCCTCACCACTGAGCCTACTATCTGGTTGTGCAGAGACGGCACAACCAGACAAGGTGAGTGAGGAATTAATATAATTCCACTATTGCGCTATTGCGCCTCTTGTCCCCCTCCCCTCTCTCTTTTATTGAGTACATACAATGGTATACATCTGAGGGAGGTGTATTTTGCAGTTTCACAGTATTAAATGGTGAGTTGGGTCTCACAACAAAAGCATAACAATAGTGGACACTTCACAATTTTACAGTTGTTATAATCACATGGTGTCGCCATTACTCAGCAGATATACAGTACCCAATTCCTTTAAAGTGCTTAGTGCATATATTACTCTACTGAATAAACACCCATATACCTCCTATGCAAAATATTACAATCAATCCCGGGTACTGCCTGCCCTACATCATAATCTGGTTGTCAAAGAACGTCAGTCATACCCTCTAGTGCTGCAGGGTCCCTCCGTGTAAGTGCAGCCCCTACGCCGTTTCGCCAGGTGGCTTCGTCAGGGGGCATGGCTGCGGCAATTTTCCGGCCTCCTTTATACCATGGTGCATATCTACCAATCAGAGGGCTAGTCTCGACGCACGCACGCCGTGCACATCCAGACCGCCCACCCAGTCCAGCACTGTCATAGCCACGCACAGTGCTGTTTAAACTGTTGCCATAGAGACAGAGATGGGCGGGTGTCGGGCCAGCAGCGCGACAGGCCTGTGTACTTAACCCCTGAGTGGGAGATAGATAGATTGTACTAGAGTGTTACAATCTTTTCAGTGTGTGTCCATCCATATTCCCTGCCTTAACCTGATTTTGCATATAGATGATACATTGGGTATAAGGAAGTGACCTGGATCACAAAATACATAGTATCTCTACAGCTGGATGGTTACACTCTGCTTGATACATCACATTGGTTCCTCATGTCACTATTTCAAAAATATCTCACATATCTATATACTATGAAATTCCATATAGGGAGTAGAAGGTCACAGTCCATCATGTTGGTAGCACAGCACTTGAATCTATATATGTACACACATAAATGTAAAACAATTATAGGCTGTCATGTATCTATCATTGACATATGTCGCTGTAAGGTGAACTCAATGCATGTAACGTTCATGCTATCACTGAACATTGTATGAGATTCCTTAAAATCTTGACTTTTCTGTATTAACCCCTTATTGTGTGGATTGTTTAAATAAATGTAATCCGTTTGCAAAGCAACATTTGTGCTCTTCATCATAACCTAGTGTAGTTACCAGTGTTCAGGGTTTTTAAAGCTCCCTGAGGTTGGGTGAACCCGCCCCCTATCGGTCACATGATTAGCCAACTGTACAAAGTTTTATTTAAACATGGGTACACATAAAAGGTGCAAAAGTGCAAAATGTACACTTTTTAAAACCATTAAAGGACACTGTCCAAAGTTATAGGGGTGAACATTCAATAAAATAAGATTAAATCAGTCTGCTTGTTCAAACCCATAGGGTGGGAGGTTTCTAGCATAAGGATCCAATGAGTCCCCCGATTCAGAAGACTCCACCTCCAAGCCCCACCTCTTTTTGGTCTGAGGACTCTTTCTATGCTGTGGAATTCAAAGCCACTCAAGTCCCCTCCATGGATCTGCATGAAGTGATGTGACACATTAGATGGATTTGGAGCATCCGGATTGATGGAATCCCTAAGAGACTCATTGATGCGTTGCCGTGGCATTCTGGTCATACATCCACATACAAAAGGTTACAGATATTACACCTAATGACATATATCATATATGTACTGTTACAATTAATAAACTGTCTGACAGGGACAGGTTTAGATGTTACTGTCATGTACAATTCTTTTTTAGGCATATTGCACATTTATTAAAGCCACATTTAAAAAAACCTTGTAAATTTAACAAAGTTTTTTTAGTTCTCATCTGTACTCGGCTTGGTGACAAAAGACTAGGTAGCCTTACGAGTAGTAAAGAGGCAACCTTCTTTCAAAGTATTATACAACATTGGATCACCATTCAGCATAGGGAGATTTTTTTTTATGATTTTTTTTATCTCATGATATTCCTTGCTGAAAGTGGTGACCAAAGTTGGCTGGGAACCTATAGATTTTTTGTCATCCTGTTTGGCTCATTCAAGATTTTTTTCTCTCGGTATTGGATCTACATTTCTGATTGCTTTATCAAGGACCCACTTCTCATATCCTCTGTCTTTTTTCCCTGCACATAAAAATCCTGTTCAGAACAGTTTCTTTTGGCTCAGAAAATCTCCCCTCTGGGGATGTTTACTTTGAAATGACGGGAGTGGCAGGAATCTGCCCTTAAAGTTGTATTTCCAGAAGTTTCTTTATAGGAAGTACAGGTTTTTATCATACCACCGTTTGCATCTGCTGAGATTTTCAGGTCCAAGAAACTTATAGTTCTCCTGTTAAGTGATACGTAAAAAAGATATTGCAGTGGTTATTGTTCATGTAATCCATCATATGTGGGATTTCCAAAACATCTGCTGACCATATAATAACTACATCATCCATGCATCTAACATATGTGACTTGATTTGAAAGGATTTTTTCTGTAAAGATATTTTGTTCCTCCCACCAGCTTACGTATACATTTGCAAACAGAGGGGAGAATTTCGCCCCCATTGAGGCTCCCATTCGCTGCAAAAAATATTTCTTATTATACATGAAGAAATTGTGTTTCAATAGAAAATCTATTGATAGACACTAGGGATGGGCGAATCTACTCGCTAGGACTCGTTACTCGGCGAGTAGTAAGGGACTCGCAGGACTCGGTACTCTGCGAGTTTCCCAGTGATTACTCGCACGAGTCCAATGCAAATCAATATCAATCCTAGTTTTGTCAGAAACGCTGACAAAACTAGGATTGCCATTGTTTGCAATAGACTCGGCTACTGTGCCAGTGATAGCAGGGAAACTCGCAAAGTAACTGCTGTTTCTTTGCGAGCCGAGTCCAGCTGTCTTCTCTGTGCCGCTCCAGGGTCCTAGAACCTGCCTGCTCACAGAGATGATGTAGCAGTGCTGAGATTGTTCTCAGTCTGCTCATCCCTGTGCATAGAGATCTATCTATGCACAGGGGATGTAGCAGAGAGGACATCGCGTTTTGGACTACGTTGGACAGAAGAGGATTTTTTTAATTAAAGATGGAGTCCCTAATGGCTTTTTTTTTATTCCAAATAAAAAAAATTCTCTGTGTTGTGTTTTTTTAACCCTTTATTGGAGATTCTTAGTGGCTGGGTCAAACGTGGCCTGACATTAAGAATCTTGGGCTTAATACCAGCTTGTATAACAAAGCTGGTATTAACCCCTTTATTACCCAGCGTGCCACTGCCACCAGGGCCGCTGGAAGAGCGGGGTTCAGCGCCAGAGGATGGCGCTTCAATGAACGCGCCATCTTCTGGGGCGGCTGCGGGCTGCAATTTGCAGCGGGGGGTGCCCAGAAAGCTTGGGCATCCCTGCGCTGCGGATTCCAGCCCCCAGCTGCTTAGCTGTACCTGGCTAGACATAGAAATTGCGCGGAGCCCCACGCATTTTTTTTATTATTTAATGAATTTCAGAGTCAGAGTCTCAGAGTCAGAGTCTCAGAGTCAGAGTCAGAGTCTCAGAGTCGGAGTCGCCTCAGAGTCGGAGTCGCCTCAGAGTCGGAGTCGCCTCGGAGTCGGAGTCGTCTCGGAGTCGGAGTCGTCTCGGAGTCGAGTCGGAGTCGTCTCGGAGTCGTAGTCGCCTCGGAGTCGGAGTCGTCTCGGAGTCGGAGTCGTCTCGGAGTCGTAGTCGCCTCGGAGTCGGAGTCATCTCGGAGTCGGAGTCGTCTCGGAGTCGGAGTCGTCTCGGAGTCGAGTCGGAGTCGGAGTCGTCTCAGAGTCGGAGTCGTCTCGGAGTCGGAGTCGTCTCGGAGTCGGAGTCGTCTCGGAGTCGAGTCGGAGTCGGAGTCGTCTCGGAGTCGGAGTCGTCTCGGAGTCAGAGTCGTCTCGGAGTCGGAGTCGGAGTCGTCTCGGACTCGGAGTCGTCTCGGAGTCGGAGTCGTCTCGGAGTCGGAGTCGGAGTCGTCTCGGACTCGGAGTCGTCTCGGAGTCGGAGTCGTCTCGGAGTCGGAGTCGTCTCGGAGTCGAGTCGGAGTCGTCTCGGAGTCGGAGTCGTCTTGGAGTCGGAGTCGGAGTCGGAGTCGTCTCGGAGTCGGAGTCATCTCGGAGTCGGAGTCGTCTCGGAGTCGGAGTCGTCTCAGAGTCGAGTCGGAGTCGGAGTCGTCTCGGAGTCGGAGTCGTCTCGGAGTCGGAGTCGTCTTGGAGTCGGAGTCGGAGTCGTCTCGGAGTCGAGTCGGAGTCGGAGTCGTCTCGGAGTCGGAGTCGTCTCGGAGTCGGAGTCGTCTCGGAGTCGGAGTCGTCTCGGAGTCGGAGTCGGAGTCGGAGTCGTCTCGGAGTCGGAGTCGTCTCGGAGTCGGAGTCGTCTCGGAGTCGGAGTCGTCTCGGAGTCGGAGTCGTCTCGGAGTCGGAGTCGAGTCGGAGTCGGAGTCGTCTCAGAGTCGGAGTCGTCTCGGAGTCGAGTCGAAGTCGGAGTCGTCTCGGAGTCGGAGTCGTCTCGGAGTCGGAGTCAAAAAAATGCATGGGGCTCCGCGCAATTTCTATGTCTAGCCAGGTACAGCTAAGCAGCTGGGGGCTGGAATCCACAGCGCAGGCATGCCCAAGTTTTCTGGGCACCCCCCGCTGCAAATTGCAGCCCGCAGCCGCCCCAGAAGATGGCGCGTTCATTGAAGCGCCATCCTCTGGCGCTGAACCCCGCTCTTCCAGCGGCCCTGGTGGCGGTGGCACGCTGGGTAATAGAGGTTAGGGCCAGCTTTGTATTATCAGCTGGCCCTAAGCCCGAAATTTATGGCGGTCACGCCAATATTAGACATGACCGCCATGAATTTCTATTAAATTGTTTTAAAAAAAACACAACACAGAGAAATTTTTTTATTAGAAATAAAAAAAAAAGCCATTAGAGACTCCATCTTTAATTAAAAAAATCCTCTTCCGTCCGACGCAGTCCAAAACGCGATGTCCTCTCTGCTCATCCCTGTGCATAGATATAGATGTATGTGCACAGGGAATGAGCAGACTGAGAACAATCTCAGCTCTGCTACATCATCTCTGTGCACAGACATTCATGTCTGTACACAGGGAATGAGCAGACTGAGAACAATCTCAGCACTGCTACATCAGGCAGCAGGCGGGCTCTAGGACCCTGGAGCTGTGGCAGCCAGCACAGAGGAGAAAGCAGGACTCTTATCTGTGCGAGTTTCCCAGCGATTACAGTTGCAAAGTAAACGAGTCCAATGCAAATAAATGACAAAACTAGGATTGCTTCAGGCTGAAGCTTCCGAGACACATCTGCGATTTGTAAATCTCACACTACTCGCTATTACTCGCTTCCCCATTCATTAACATTGGACTCGCTAGACTCGCAACGAGTAGCGAGTCCTGTGCTCGGACTCGCTAGAGTCAAGCGATTCCGAGTAATTTAGGATTCGCCCATCACTAATAGACACACACAAAGATGATCAAATCTAGACTGTAGTCTGTATATTTGGTCAACATATGAGATACTACTGTTACCCCCTGCTCATGAGGAATGCAAGAATAAAAAGACTCAATATCACATGTAACCCAAATTTGTGAGTCCTTCCAGGTTGTACGATTCAACAGGGACAGTAAATGTGTCGTGTCCTTGATGTACCCAGGGCATGTTTTTACCACAGGCTGCAACAAGGAGTCCACCCATTCTGAAAGCTGCTCACAGAAGGAGCCTATTCCGGAGATAATTGGTCTCATAGGTGGTGGGAAGATCTCCTTGTGTAGCTTGGGTACAGAATGAAAGATTGGGGTTACCGGTTCACTCACATAAATATACTCTACCTTTTTGTCGGACAATACCTGCATTGTTCGACCCAAATCCAGTAGTTATTTTAAGGACTCGTTATACTTCTTAATAGGATTACCTTGCAAAACAGAGTAAGTATGTGCATCATTTAGGATAGAGTAATTCAACAGATCATACCACTGCCCCTCCCTTATCTGCTTTTCTGATCACTAGATCTGTATTCTCTCTCAGAGACCGGATGATTTTATCATGTCCCTTTTTATACCTCAGCAATGTAGGTTTTTTTATATAGGGTTTTTAATTCCTTTTGAACCAGCTCCTGGAAGCGAACCAGGATTGTAACCTGGGATTGTACAGGGTAATATTGGGGATTCCGTGTTACAAAAGCCTCCGAGGAAGTGGTAACAGCTGTAGATCTTTTAGATTATGTTTCTAGCTGTAATAGATCCTTATGGGTACCTTTACACGTCACAACATTGCATGCAATTTCGCTTGCAACTTAGTGGTTGCAGTGAAATCATGGACACATTGTTCTATTTTGTTGCTGTGTACAAATGTAACAATGTGTCCATGATTTCACTGCAACCAGTAAGTTGCAAGTGAAATTGCATGCAATGTTGTGATGTGTAAAGGTACCCTATAGGTGATCTGATCTTCCAAATACATTGTCGAGGGTCACGGAAGGGTTGTGCAGGCAGGTTTTCATGAACAGGAAGAGGATCCTTGAAGAAATGTTTTTTAATGGTTAAACCTCGTACAAACCGATTTATATCCAAAACGGTGTGAAAAAAATCAAAATGGGACTCAGGTGCATACCCCAAACCTCTAGACAGCAAGTTAATTGATCTTGGTTCAAGCTATAGAAGGATATATTCACCACATTATTGGAAAATTTCAATAGCATTTGCATTTCCCCTTGTGCCTGTGGGGATATCTGTTTCTTCCTGTGTTTCCTCCCTCATCGTCTGATCCATTTTTTGGCCATGGTACAAAATCCTTTGGGGAATTCCCTGAGGTATTGATAGAGGATCCCTCATCCGGGTCATCACTCAGTGCCCCTGATGTCTCTGGATCACTGAAACCCACTTTAGTACTGCTGACTTTAAGGGGATCGATTTTTGTTTTTTTTAGGATCGGTTTAGAAGTAACAGGATGGTTCTCAAATTGTTGGTCTGAGACAGAATCAATTAAAAATGTTTGGACTGCACAGATTTCTTTTTTTAACCCCTTCAGGGCCAAGCCTATTTTGACCCTAAAGACCTTGGCATTTTTGTCAATTCTGACCAGTGTCCCTTTATGAGGTAATAACTCTGGAACGCTTCAACGGATCCTAGCGATTCTGTGAATGTTTTTTCGTGACATATTAGGCTTCATGATAGTATTAAATTTAGGTCGTTTATTTCTGAAAAAATAAAAAATTTGGCAAAAATTTGAAAATTTTGCAATTTTCAAATTTAGAATTTTTATTCTGCTAAACCAGAGAGTTATGTGACACAAAATAGTTAATAAATAAAATTTCCCACATGTCTACTTTACATCAGCACAATTTTGTAAAAAAATTTTTGGGGTAGGAAGTTATAAGGTTTGAAACTTCATCAGCAATTTTTCATTTTTCCAGCAAAATTTACAAAACCATTTTTTTTAGTGACCACATCACATTTGAAGTCCCTTTGAGGGGTGTACATGACAGAAAACACCCAAAAGTGACACCATTCCAAAAACTGCACCCCTCAAGCTACTCAAAACTACATTCAAGAAGATTATTAACCCTTCAGGTGGTTCCCAGGAACTAAAGCAACATAGAAAAATTAAAATGTCCATTTTTTCCTTACAACAAAAATACTATTTTAGTCTCAATTTTTTCATTTTCACATGGGCAACAGGATAAAATGGATCTTAAAATTTGTTGGGCAATTTCTCCTGAGTACACTGATACCTCATATGTGGTCATAAACCATTGTTTGGGCGAACGGCAGGGCTCACAAGGGAAGCAGCGCAATTTGACTTTTAAAGCTAATTTTCCATTCAAAAAGTGAAATGGCGCTCCTTCACTTCTGAGCCCTGCCGCGCGTCAAAACAGTGGTTTATGACCACATATGAGGTATCGGTGTACTCAGGAGAAATTACCCAACAAATTTTAGGATGCATTTTATCCTGTTGCCCAATGGAAAATGAAAATATTTAGGCTAAAAGAAAATTTTTGTGAAAAAAAAGTACTTTTTCATTATTACAGATCAATTTGTGAAACATCTGGGAGTTCAAAGTGCTTACCACCCATCTAGATAAGTTCCCTGGGGGTCTAGTTAATGAGCACTTTGAACCCTCAGGTGCTTTACAAATTGATCCATAAAAATGAAAAAGTAATTTTCTTTCTACAAAAATTGTATTTTTTCACTTTTACGGATTAATTTGTGAAGCACCTGGGGGTTTAAAATGCTCACTATGCATCTAGATAAGTTGTGGGGGAGCTCCAATGTTTAGGCACACAGGGGGCTCTCCAAACGCGACATGGTGTCCGCTAACAATTTGAGCTAATTTTCCATTCAAATTGTTAGCAGACACCATGTCGCGTTTGGAGAGTCCCTGTGTGCCTAAACATTGGAGCTCTCCCACAAGTGACCCCATTTTGGAAACTAGACCCCGCAGGGAACCTATCTAGATGGGTGGTGAGCATTTTGAACCCCCAGGTGCTTCACCAATTAATCCATAAAAATGAAAAAAAGAAAATTTTTGTGGAAAAAAAAATACTTTTTCATTATTGCGGATCAATTTTGAAAATGAGCTCAAATTGTTAGCGGACACCATGTCACATTTGGAGAACACCTGTGTGCCTAAACATTGGAGCTCCCCATCAAGTGACCCCATTTTGTAAATTCGACACGCACAGGGAACTTATCTAGATGCATAGTGAGCACTTTGAACCCCCAGGTGCTTCACAAATTAATCTGTAAAAATGAAAAAAGAAAATTTTTGTGAAAAAAATACCTTTTCCTTTTTACAGATCAATTTGTGAAGCACCTGGGGGTTCAAAAGTGCTCACTATGCATCTTGATAAGTTCCTTGGGGGATCTAGTTTCCAAAATGGGGTCACTTGTGGAAGAGCTCCAATGTTTAGGCACAAAGGGGCTCTCCATACACGACATGAAGTCTGCTTATAATTCCAATTGTTAGCGGTCACCATGTTGCATATGGAGAGCCCCTGTGTACCTAAACATTGAAGCTCCCCCATAAGTGACCCATTTTGAAAATTAGACCCCCCAAGGAACTTATTTAGATGCATAGTGAGCACTTTGAACCCCCAGGTCCTTCACAAATTGATCTGTAAAAATGAGAAAAGAACATTTGTGCGAACAAAAGTACTTTTTCTTTTTTATGGATCAATTTGTGAAGCACCTGGGGGTTAAAAGTGCTCACTATGCATCTAGATACTTTCCTTGGGGATCTAGTTTCTAAAATGGGGTCACTTGTGGGGAGCTCCAATGTTTAGGCACACAGGGACTCTCCATACGCAACATGGTGTCCGCTAACAATTGGAGCTAATTTTCCATTCAACTTGTTAGCGGCCACCATGTTGCGTATGGAGAGCCCTTGTGTGCCACCAGCATAAAGGCAACTGGAAGAGTTGGGGTACAGCACCAGAAAATCGCGCCTCTAATGAATGTGTTATTTTCTGGGGCCGCTGTGGGTTGCAATTTGCAGCGTGGCGGGCCCACAACGTTTGGGTCTCTCCACTCTGAGGATTCCAGCCCCCCAGCTGCCAAGTTGTACCTGGCTGGCAATCAAAAATACAGCAAAGCTCCATGTTATTTTATTTGTAGAATTAAAAAAAAAATGACGTGGGGCTTCGCCATATTTTTGATCCAGCCAGGTATAACTTGGCAGCTACGGATTGCCACCAACCCCCAGCTGCCTTGTTGTACCTGGCTGGCAACCAAAAATACAGCAAAGCCCATTTTTTTTTTTTCATTTTTCGAATCAATTCTAAAAAAAATTGACGTGTGGCTCCGCCATATTTTTGGTCCAGCCAGGTACAACTAGGCAGCTGGGGGCTAGAATCCTCAGCATGGAGAGGCTGAAGCATTCTGGGCCCCCCATGCTGTAAATTGCAGCCCGCAGCCCCCCCAGAAAATGGCGCATTCATTGAAGAGCCATTTTCTAGCGCTGTACCCAGATTCTTCCAGTTGACCTGGTGCCAGTGGTAAACTGGATAATAAAGGGATTAATGTCAGCTTTTTTATTGGCAGCTGGCACTAAGCCCGAGATTCATAATTTCAGGCCAATGTTAGACCCAGCCGTTAGGAATCTCTAGTAAATAATCAAAAAAATACACCACACAGAGAAAAATCTTTTCATTTGAAAAAAAAACACAAACAAAATTTGGACTCTATCTATATTATAAAGATCCGACGTAATCCACAACGATGGTCCCACGACGCTCAATCGCCTCCGACGTAGTCCACAACGAAGGTACCCCAATACTTGATCACCTCTGCTCAATCCAGAGACTGCAGCAAGGGATCAAGTGTCCTCTTCCTACAGTCTCTGGGGTCGGAGTTATGGTGCACTGTATGGCGATGATCTGGCATACAGTGCATGATGACTATGATCCCAGAGACTACAACAAGAGGACACGTGATCCCTTGTTGCACCCATCCATCCACCCATGCACCCATTATCCAAGCATGCACCCATCCACACATGCACCCATCCATGCATGCACTCATCCATGCATGCACACATCCACGCATTCACACATCTATGCATGCATGCACACATCCATCCATGCACACATCCACGCAGGCACGCACGCACACATCCATCCATGCACACTTCCACACATGCACACATCCATCCATGAACACATCCATGCACACACACACACACACACACATCCACACACGCACACATCCATGCATGCACACATCCATTCATGCATGCACACATCCATCCATGCATGTGTCGAGCCCACTGGGACGAGGGTACTCGGTACCGGACCATGTCTGCTGCGGGGGAAGTCACGGGTGGTCCTGGTCCGGTCCATTTCCCGGGCCCTGGCAAATAAAAGGGGTGTATTTACTGGGGATTGTCAGTCGTGACGCCACCCACTATATGCGACCAGTGATGGAGCCGCCGCTGCTGCAGAACCTCCGGGGCAGCTTAGGTGTAATAATTCCAGTGGGTAGAACTGTATTCCCTGGGGCAGTGATGGTATAGTCTATAATGGATATGAATGGTGAAGACGGGGTTAAAGGACACACACTCACGTTTAGTAGTCAAAGGTGCAATTCTCCTCTTCTCCTGATGCTGCAGCTTCTTCTAATCCGTGTGCAGAGCTGACAGACTCTGTAGGTGGGAGCTCTCTGTTACTGAATGTAGGGCAAAGGTTGCAATCAATACACAGACTCACAGTTTTGCTGTTTTCCAAAGCTTTACTACAGATGTTGTTGCAGGTTATAGTCCACGGAGTCTGTAATGGGGCTAAGCTCTCTTCCCACCCTGTCCAGGTCGTTAGCTTCCTCGTGTTACGCTGTGTGTGTGTCCTGGCTGCTGCGTCTAGCTAAGCTGCTGGGACTTCTCACTCTTTCTCTGTGTTCTGCTGGTACCACTTGGCTAGGCAGCTTGAGTTCTCTGTTCTGTGCTGACCCCTCCGTGTTGCTTTGCACTGGTACTAGGGGCATCTAGAAATCCCACTGTTCCTGTATTCACTGTGCTGTGGGTGCCAGACACAGTACCGGATCCGGTGTCCGTTCTGTGCTCTCTTCTGGGGCAAGTGAAGGTATCACTCCAGCTCCCAGACGTGTTCCTTAGTCTGTAGTTCTCCTGTTCCTCTGACCCTTGCTGCACTAACTTGTGCTCTTCACAGCACTGCACCGTACTGTACGGTCTGAGCTCTCCCTCAAGAGCAGGAATATTTAAGGGAGCAGGTGGTGCTCCCCCTCCAGGCCCAGAGGTGCTAGTGTTTCTCAGTGTGTAGTGGGGAGAGAACTTATGTGGTGTTATTGTGGCATATTAACCCATGGGGTGCCACACATGCACACATCTATCCATGCACGCACGCATCCATGTGCGCACACATCCATGCACGCACACATCCATGCACGCACACATCCATGCACACACACATCCATCCATCCACGCACACATCCATGCACGCACACATCAATCTATGCAGACATCCATGCACGCACACATTCATGCATGCACACATCCATGCACACATCCATTCATGCAATAGCCATGCATGCACACATCCATCCATGCACACATCCATTCATGCGACATCCATACATGCAACATCCATCCACCCATGCATACACCCATGAATGCACCCATCCATCCACAAATGCACCCATCCACCCATGCACCCATGCATGCACCCACCCATGCAAGCATGCACCTATCCATCCATTCACCCATGCACCCACCCATCAATCCATCCACCCATGCATGCATGCACCCATGCACCCATCCATCCACCCATGCACCCACCCATCCATCCATGCACCCATGCAAGCATGCACCCATCCATCCATTCATTCATACTTACCTCACTCATAATCCACCGGTGAGGAGGAGGAGCCCGGGAGAGGAGAAGGGGCGCCACCCCAGAGCAGAGGAGGCTGGCCTGTTTGGCTCATTCAAAATGTTTTTCTCTCGATATTGGATTTACATTTCAGATTGCTTTATCAAGGACCCACTTCTCATAAAAATGTTTATGCTTAATATTTTTAGGATGAAAAAATCAATAGCTTCCAAGCTAACTTTGGTCACCACTTTCAGCAAGGAATATCATGAGATAAAAAAAAAATCATAAAAAAAATCTCCCTATGCTGAAAGGTGATCCAATGTTGTATAATATTTTGAAAGAAGGCTGCCTCTTTACTACTCGTAAGGCCCTAACCATATCTAGTCTTTTGTCACCAAGCCTAGTACAGATGAGAGCTAAAAAAACTTGGTTAAATTTACAAGGTTTTTTGTAAATGTGGCTCTAATAAATGTGGAATATGCCTAAAAAAAGAATTGTACATGACAGTAACATCCAAACCTGTCCCTATCAGACAGTTTATTAATTGTAATGCTCCAAATCCATCTAATATGTCACACCACTTCATGCAGATCCATGGAGGGGACTTGAGTAGCTTTGAATTCCACGGCATAGAAAGAGTCCAGAGACCAAAAAAAGGTGGGGCTTAAAGGCGGAGTCATCTGAATCGGGAGGCTCATTGGATCCTTATGCTAGAAACCTCCCACCTTATGGGTTTGAACAAGCAGACTGATTTAATCCTATTTTATTGAATTGTCACCCATATAACTTTTGGACACTTTTGCACCTTTCATGTGTACCCATGTTTAAGTAAAACTTTGTACAGCTGGCTAATCATGTGACTGATAGGAGGCGGGTTCACCCAACGCCAGGGAGATTTAAAAACCCTGAACACTGGTCACTACACTAGGTTATGATTAAGAGGTAGCTTACACCTCGAAAAGCGTAAACCAATGCCCGGTCAACCCACCATATGCCTGAAATATTTTGCCTTGTTTTCCTGTGCTTTTAAAAAATTTCGGAATAAAGATTTTGGAAATAACCTATTGGTGCCGGGACCTCTTCTTAACTTGAGGACTACACTCTGGATTCTCTGCCGTGCACAAAGGGACAGGTGAGCGGGGTTTCCCCCCTTGATTAATTTCATAACATGACAATACCCCTTTAACTCTTAACATCATCATTCTGTTATTATTATTATTATTATTATTTATTTATATAGCGCCATTAGGTTCCATGGCGCTTTACATGAGGATGAGGGAGACAAGAACAAGTACACTAAATCTAGGCGATCAGGACGTACAGGTACAGAAGGGGCTGGGACCCTGTCCACGAGGGCTCACAGTCTAAGAGGGGGGGGTTAGGATACAGTAGGATGGGGGAATGTCAGGTATGGGGCGGTCGCCTGGGTCTCATGGCAGGTTGTAGGCTTGACAGAACAGGTGAGTCTTCAGGTGACACTTGAAGCTACTCAGGGTAGGAGAGTGTCTGACGTGTTCGAGCAGGGAGTTCCAGAGTAAGGCAGATGCCCGGGAGAAGTCCTGGACTCGGTTGTGTGAAGAGGTGATGAGGAGGGAGCAGAGGAGGAGTCCTTGGGTTGTCCACTATCCATAGGAGGCTCAGTGATTAGCATAGTCTTGTTATTGAATATCTTTCAGTCTCATTTCTACTTCAGTTTTCATTGTTTAACACAAAGTTGTATTCCTCCTCCTAGTTCCTCCTGATATATCTGGGCAAAAAGATAAGATAAGATAGATCTTTCTAGAATCAAATTAATGGTTTACGAAGTGTGCATGTCCTAATGTAACTAGTTAAGAATGTGCTCTTCTATGTGTCAGTGTCTTATATCATCTCCATTTTCAAACGCTTAATCAAAACTGAAGTTAAGAATATTAAATCACTAGAAGGAGGCCCGATACAATTGCATCGGGAGGGTGGTGACATCGCGATGGGGGCAGGTTCTGTGGTGCTTGGGGCGGTGGCCATCTCTCCCCCAGTGTTGTCTTCTCCCCTCTGTGTTTTGTCCTTTGAGTTTTCTCCCCCCTGTGCGCAGTATCTTTTCCAAGTTCAAAGGGTACAGTAATGATTTTTACATGTTTTTAAGGTCTGCCCAGGTACTATTCAAGGGTAATCTTAGTATCATACTGAAAAATGACCTGACAAAGTCCCTTTAAAAGGTTGTCCACTTTGTCAATATTGATGACTTACTCTTAAGATAGGTTATCAATGTCTGATCATCACGGATGCGACCCCTGGCATTTCCACTGATCAACTGTTCCCACTGCAAATCTCAGCTCCGTCAACGGTATAGTGGCTGCGGCCGAGCACAGCACATCCATCCACTATTGATTTAAATTGGCTGTGACTACCTTAGCATTGATAAAACTGTGCAGCTCAATTAATGAACAGTTCCTTCCGCAACCAATAATGGGAACAGCTTATCGGCAGGGGTGTCGGATTTCGCACCTTCACCTATCAAGCTTGGATGGCATTTCCTAAGGATTGGCCATCAATGTTAAAGTAGTGGACAATCTCTTTAAGTAAAAAAATATACTTAAAGTGAACTTGCTTTCTGATGACTTTTCATCCAACACACAATTATCAAATCAAGGTGAACACATTGTACCTGCTTGCTGATGATTTTTCCGAATCAGTTATCAAGCTATGTATTGTTAATGTAGAAAATAACCTCATTAAAAGGAGCCTGTCAGCTTGATTTAGCCCCTATTCCACCACTACCTGTCCTTGCACCTTGATATCTCATCCCTCTCTGGAATTGGTGGTCTCCAGGTCTCCATTCTTCCCTCCTCGCAGGCTCTTGGCATGCCCTGCTGGGCGTCATCATTCCTTCTCTTCTTGTCCTGTTTTTTTAAATTCCTGCCTCCTCCATACAGTATGACATGCAGCCAGACGTCAGTTCCAGTCTAGTGCATTGTGGGGGCTTATCAGATGTACAGCCCGGCTTCAATATTCGCACCGCGCATGCGGAGTCGGACCATACAGCCCATACACCTGCACAGCGATTCATACTATATTGAGGAGGCAAGAATTTAAAAAAAGAGGAGAAGAAGAGAAGGAATGATGACACCCAGTGGGGCGTGCTAAGAGCCTGCGAGGAGGCAAGAATGGAGACCTGGAGACCATCCATTCCAGTCTATGGATGTAAACTGCATATAAGGTATTAAATAATATTTCACAAGCTTCATAGTGTAGCTTTAGGTCAGAGAGGAATGGTTATGGATGAGCTTACAAGATGCAGGGACAGGTAGTAGTAGAATAGGGGGGCTAAAATGAGCTGACACGTTCCCTTTAAGTCTATATTTTTATAAGATACAAGAATGTTTTAGAATTGTACATTTATGGTAATAGTTTTTTTTTGTTCCTTTTCAGTATGTGACAGTGGCATATCGACAGATCTGGTGTTAGTTGTGGATACTTCTCAAAGTACATTGCCAGAACACAAAGACTTGAAAGATTTCCTACTTAATGTCTTAGCTGATCTAAAAATAAGTGATTTCTGCACACGTGTCGGCCTTGTGGGATTCAGCAGTAAGGCAGAAGTTCTTGTCCCTCTCAATATCGGAGTCAACAACGCTATTCTGGAAAAACAAATTGGAGACATTCAAGCTTCAACTGAAAACATTGTAAATATTGGAGGTGCCATTAATTTTACAAGAAGTGCAGTGTTTGGTGATACTCTGGCAAGCAGAAAGAACCAGGGAATAAAGCAACTAACAATCCTGATCACTCATAAGTCCTCTGCAGATAGTGTAGTTGAAGCTGCATATTTATTGCGTAGAGAAGATGTTAGAATTTTTACTGTGGGCATTTCTCAAGCAAACGAAACACAAATGAACCAAATTGCATCACATCCAACACACAATTATCAAATCAAGGCGAAGACATTTTCTGACCTTTCAAAAAATGTAGATGTCCTACAGAAGAAGATTGGGAACGTTGTTGAAAGAGATATTGTGTACACACCAAGACAAAGACATGACATAAAACAAGGTAAGATTATCCCGATCATGTGCAGTGGTAGAAAAATTCTTCTGAGTTAGCATATGATCTTGAATGGTAATATTATCAAGGGATGATAAAAATGACTGTAACAATTTTTATGAATAGAAAAGCATCTTTTTCTTAGAGAAAATAACAGTAGTCAAGTTGGATTCAAATCCCAAAAGCCTATAGGTTGTGATTACCTGGTGTTTCAGACTTTACCTATCGAATACTGTATTCACATAATGACATTTGATATTTATATTATTCTATCTAATAGATGAACAAAACACACATGGCCTTTTTTGGTCTGAATTGTAGGTCAGACTTAACGATTCTAACAAATGTGTTTGATAAGAATAAAGATTAAACACAGATGAAATTTGTCAATCATGCGTGTGCCAATTGTAACAACATAAGATCTGCATGGCTTTTACATTTGGAGAGCAGCTCAAAAAATGTATCACCCTCTGCATTTTTCATTTAATAAATCCCTTTTATCGATCTAAATTAGGGGTGTAGAACATTTTTACTGCCAGGGGCCATTTGGAGATTTCTACCATCATTCGGGGACCACACAAAATTATCAACCTGAAAATGACTCTGCTATATTTCGTCAAATAATTAATTATCTCATGCCTACTGTGGTGACTGCTCCAGTTACTTATCTTTGGTGTGGCTGTTATATTAGGTGATATTGATCTTGTTGCTTCTCACAAATGCTTTTCCAGGTTTGTGTTGACCTGGAAAGCTGTCGACTCTGTGTGACAATTTTTCTAAATAATATACATCACATAGGAGATGCTGGGACTGCTGTATATGCATCACATAGAAGATGCTGAGACTGCTGTATATATATGTCATAGGAGATGATGTGACCACTGTATACATCAAATAAGAGATACAGACTGCTGTATACACATCACTGGAGATAATGGAACTGCTGTATATACACCATACAGAAGATTCTGGGACTACTATACATACATCACACAGGAGACATAAAGACTGCTCTATTTACATCACATAGGATATGCTGGGACTGCTGAATATATATCACACATTAGATACTGGGACTGCTGAATATACATCACAAAGGAGATGCTGGAACAGTTGGTTATACATCACTGCAGACAAGGGTCAAATACAGCACAGGCGATCCTGAGGCATATACATCACTGTGGAGGCAAGGGAGCATAATCATCATTGGGAGAAATAGACATCACTAATGGTACTTTCACATGCCGCAATCTCGGCTGGCGATATGAGTTCCGATAGGTCAGCCTGCTCTGGAAGGCTGGCTAATACATGACACTATTGCCATTGTGTGGTGCTGGATGGACAGCTCTTAACCTTCCTAGCGGTATTCCCGAGCCTGACTCGGGGTTAACATTCACTGCCAGAAGCAGTAACCCCGAGTCAAGCTCGGGCTTACCCCGTCGCGGCAGATGCGGTGAAAAAAACGCATCTGCCGCACTTGCTGCCGCACTTGCGGCGCGGTTGCGGTAATCGCCATAGTAAGTATAGGGGGACTTGCGGCAGGTGCGGCAAGTGCGGTTTTGCATTTGCGGCAGGTGCGGCCGCGAAAAAAACCGCACTTGACGCATCTGCCGCATCTGTCGCAAGTGCAAAACCGCACTTGCCGCATCTGCCGCAAGTCCCCCTATACTTACTATGGCGATTACCGCAACCGCGCCGCAAGTGTGGCGGCTATGCGGCAAGTGCGGCAGATGCGGTTTTTTCACCGCATCTGCCGCGACCGCGGGTAAGCCAGCTTTTAGCACAAAATTCCTGACCTAATCATACCGCCAGGGAGGTTAAATATGGCACTGTGTCAATTGACAGCCAATGGGAACACAGTAGCCCATAGTAATCAGTTCACACGGGGCGCGGACTACAGCACGCTGTGGCACGCCTACGGGAAATCATAGGCGACACTGATTCCATCACTATCGCCCGTTCACACGCCACAACAAGGAAATATCGCCTTCATGATTGAGGCTGATTTCAGAGCAGTGCTCAGGAATCAGGCGACAGGTGAGAGGCGATTTATCGCCGTGAAATTCCCCAATCACACGCTGCAACTGTGAGGTAATTTCACAGCGATTGCTCCGGGGCGACATATCACCTTTAGGATTCCCAACCGAGATTGCAGTGTGTGAAGGTACCATAAGGGTAGCTTTATACGCTGCAACAGCAGGAGCCATTTTTGATGGCAAAATGTCGCCCTGGAATTATCGCCGTCAAATTGCCTCCCAATTGGGGAGTGTAATTGGGAAATTTGGCGGCGATATGTCGCCTTGCCACTGTCGCCTGATTTCAGAGTAGTATTGTGGGCATAGGCATCAGTAGGGTGCACATATTGCTAGGGGGCATAGGCATTACTGAAGGGGCACATAGTACTGGGGGCACAAGCATCACTGGAGGGGCACATAGTACTGGGGGCACATTGTACTGGGGGGCATAGGCATCACTGGTGGGCACATAGTACTGAGGAACACAGGCATTACTTGGGGGGGGGAGAGGCATCACTACAGGGTCACAGGTATCACTAGGGGGCATATAGTACTGGTGGGCACAGGCATGACTGGGAAGCACATAGTACTGGGGAGCACAGGTATCACTGAAGGGCAAATAGTATTGTGGGCATTAGCATCAGTGGGTTGCATATAGTACTGTGGTCACAGGCATCACTTGGGGGGCACTTAGTACTGGGGAACACATGCATCACTTGGGGCACCTAGCACTGGGGGACACATGCATCACTAGAGGGGCACATAGTACTGGGGAACACAGGCATCACTGGAGGAAAAATAGTATTGTGGGCATAGGCATCAGTGGAGTGCACACAGTAATGAAGGGCACAGACATTACTGAAGGGGCACATAGTACTGGGGGCACAGGCATCACTAGGGGCACATATTACTGAGGGCACAGACATCAGAAGATAGGCACATAGAACTGGGGGCACATGCATCACTGAAGGGGCACATAGTACTGGGGGGCACAGGTATTACTGTGGGCACATAGCACTGGTGGACACAGGCATCACTAAAGTGGCACATAGTACTGAAGGGCACAGGATCACTAAGAGGGCACATAGTACTGGGGGGCACAGGTATCACTAGGGGGCACATAGTAGTAGTGGGAAAAGATTTCATAAGAGGGCACATAGTACTGGAGGGGACAGACATCAATAGGAGGGCACATAGTACTGGAGGGAATTCTTAGGGAACACATGCATCACTGGGGGGCACATAATACTAGGTGCACAGAGGTGACAGCGGGCACAGGCAAAACTTGATGACACAGATCACTGGAAGGCACAGAGAGCCCTGTTTGATTCTGCAACAGCCACTTCTCCCCTAAAATGCATTGCGGTGTAAGCCCACACACACAGTGCATCCTTATGCTGACATACCAGCATGACGATGTAATCATTCATGAATACGCGTGCAGCTTTCAATAATGAAGGATGCATGCACGCATGAGTTAGGGCTGGCAGCTTGCAGAACGGGTTTGCCGATCGAGCAGTGCAGTCCCCTGGATCCTGACTATAGGCCACATAAAAGGTCACCGTGAGATGCTCATGAGCTGGAGACTCCCCACCCCTGATCTAAAGACCAATTTGTGCCAGATGATGTCTGTAGTAGTATTTTAAAAAACTAATCCCAATATGAGATGCAACAAATAGTCACTTCAGCTGATGGTGTCACAGGGGTGGTCCAAAAGTAGCATTGATTTTTATCCTAATTGTCTATTTAATCACTTTTCTAATACACTTTAATTAAAAAATCCATATAGTTCCCTCTCTACACTAAGACTATGTGCCCATGATGCGTACTGTATATAGCACGGGTTTTGCCATGATTTTTTTTGTGCGGAAAAATCAGTAGCATGTCAATTCCTGCTGCATATCTTCCCACACCAATGCACGAATTCCCATCAAGAGATCCCTGTTCTCCTGCCCTGGGCTAGACCCCCACCTTAGAAAAAGGTCTTGTGCCCCATGTTATTGTGTGAAAATGTTAATAAAATGTATTGTATGAATAATTATAATATGGAGGCACCTGGTGAGGCTGCAGCAGTGGTTTTAAATCACTATTAGAATCAATGTTTACAGGTAATACGCCATTTTTGACAGTTATGTGCGTAGAGAACTGTCAGAAATGGTGTAGAAGTCCTGCTCCGCCAACAAAAGCCGACGACACTTCAAACATTGATTCCACTAAAGTAGTGGTTTAAAACCACTTCCTCAGCAACTCACCAGGTACCCCAATGTTATACTCATGCACACAATAAATTTTAATAACATTTTCATATGATAAAATATGGCACAAGCCCTTCTTGTGAGGTGTCACTTTTTTGCAGCTGACACACACAGGACAAAAATCTACACCTTCCCACACCAAATATGGACCAACAAACACATCGTTGACATGACACCTTTTTTGGTGTATATTTTGTAAGAAGGAGCAGATTTTGGTCTCCAAAAATCCACACTCACGTTTTTACCCTCGGTGCATAGCCTAACAGGAGTATCATTTTGTATCCTACTTCCATTTGGATAACCTTTTGTTTGAGAATACCTAGTGCATGCTGGGATATATAAATGAGATGTTATCAGGTGAGAGAAGCAGTGATCACTGCCACAGGCTCTGTCCCTACCCTGAAACAAAGTGTCGTCAATGATGTCCACTTCAGTTGTTGGTTTAGACCATTCTAAGCATTCATGGTTGTCAATTCTGACATATGCTCGGTGCTATCTCCCTTGTCACTGTGCAATATTCTTTTCAATGCACAGTGACAGTGCACTCCCTAACCGGCTCAAATGGGAAGTTACAAGACAGCAAGAGTGCACCACCAGAAGGCATTGTAAGAAGAAAACATGACAAGCAGGAAGAGTAGACTTTTTAATAAAAGTATATTAGAAAAGTGATTAGATTATTACATTACATATGATGGATAAACATTTAGAATTAAAATCACTATTAGGTACAGACCACCTCTTAGAGGGTGGCCACAGATGACAATATTGTATTACATACATACATACATATATTCAATTTAATGAGTAACCATGTAAAACATGGATATATCATATCCTTTATGGGAGAAGCAGATGCAAACATATTAGTGGGGCCCAATTGGTAAGTGAGCCCTTTCCACCTGCAAATCAGGTGTAATTGTGTACCATAATGAGGTACTGGATGGCAAGGGACCGAAGATTGTTCCTGCACATAGGCCCTCTTCCATTTACGTCCGCCAGCAGGGGACGCTGTTCTTTTGAAACCCTAAAAGGTTACAGTATTTGGAAAGCAGTTAGTTTTATAGAAACATAATATAGAAATGCCTTGGGTGAAATATAAAGGACTGAACTAACCATCTCCCACTTATGTATTTTAATCTAATTTAATTAATTAAAATTGACTATAAGCTGAAATATTTGTTAAATGCAATATTATTTCTTTACAGGATGCCAGAAGACAGAGGTAGCTGATATTTATTTGCTCATTGATAGCTCTGGAAGTATTTATCCCTTGGACTTTATAGCCATGAAGACTTTTCTAGTCGAGCTAATTGATATGTTTGAAATTGGGCCTCAGAAGGTCCGCGTTGCAGCTGTACAGTACTCTGATAGCAGTCAATTAGAGATTGACATTGGCAATAATTACAATAAAATACAATTGAAACTGGAGATACAGAACATCAGGCAAATAGGTGGAGGAACCGACACAGGAGCAGCAATAAATTCCACTAGTAAAATAATATTAGACCCCACTAACGCCAGGGCAGGGAATGTGCCTGTGTATTTTATTGTTCTTACAGATGGAGAATCTCAAGATAGCGTCAAGGAGGCTGCCGCCATCCTCAGGCAAAACAAAGTAAATATGTATGCAATTGGAGTTAAAGAAGCCAACATGACTCAGTTGTTGGAAATTGCTGGGGATCCCGCAAGGGTCTATTTTGTGAACAACTTTGATTCTTTGAAAGACATAAAAAATCTGATAGCCAATGAAATCTGTTCTAGTGAAGGTAAAAAAAAGCAATGCATTACAAAATAATTAAGAATGAATATTAAATACTCATCTAAAGCTAGTAAAACTAACTCATTTATTTTTGTCTTTATAGTTTGCCAAAAAGTTCAGGCTGACGTAATGTTTCTGGTTGACAGTTCTGGGAGCATAGGCGCACATAACTTTATTAAAATGAAGACGTTTATGAAAAGCCTGGTGAACAAAACAGAGGTTGGTCCAGATAACGTACAATTTGGTATTGTCCAATTCAGTAATGTGAACGCGGAAGTGCTACAGTTAAAAAAGGATCGAACCAAAGCCGTTATCTGGGAAGCCATTGAGAAAATGCCATACATGGACAAGGGCACATACACTGGGAAAGCCTTAGAATTTGTGTCCCAGTACTTCACTGAAAACAAAGGTGCTAGACCTAAGGTGAAAAAGCTGCTTATACTTATAACAGATGGAAAAGCACAAGATGATGTTAAACTTCAGTCTGAGTCTCTGAGGAACAGTAGTGTGAACATTATCTCAGTAGGCATTTTCAAAGCAAATAAAACCCAACTAGAAGAAATAAGTGGACCTACAGGTGAAGTTCATTACGTGGAGTCTTTTGAAACGCTGAAGTTTAAAGAAGAAGAACTGCTTGTTGACATCTGTAAAGAAGGTCAGTGTACCTATACAAATGCCTAGTTCTATATACAGTAGAATGCAAAAATGTGGGCTCCCCTTGCCAAAATTACTGTTACTATAAACAGTTGGCAAGTTGAAGATGAAAAGATCTCAAAAGGCTAAAGTTAGCATGACACATTTTGTATTTTAGGTACAACTGAGGAAAGGGCAACTTGAAGATGCTTTACTATCTTCTTATAGCCTTCTCCTGTCTTGTGGGCCTTCACCATTTTAATTTTCAATGTGCAAGGCAAATGCTTAGAAGAACCCATGAACCTATGGCTGCTGGGTTTTTTTTGTAAAAGATAAGAGGATGGTTTTTTTTTGCTTTGTTTTATAAAAGCTGTGAAATTTGCATTACTTGGCCTTTCCTAATGACAGAGAACAAGCCATAACCCTAAGGGGCTAATCATGGTCTGAAACCTTGGTCAAAGTTATCTGAGCACACAAATCTCCAAGTGTGCCAAAACGTTTGCATCGGCCCATTTTCCTTTTTTGTAATTTTTCAAATGTTAAAGATGAAAAAATTTATATACCGTATTTTTCGCTTTATAAAAAGCACTTTTGTTCCCCCAAATTTTGGGGGAAATTGGGGGTGCGTCTTAAAAAGCGAATGTACGGTATACTGCAGGGGAGGGTGGGGGCAGCTCTGGAGTGTGTCCGGGGGCTGGGGTGGGCTGACTGCGAGCTGTAGGAGGCAGCGGGAGGTCACGTGACCCCCGCTCATTAACTCATTTAATATGCACCGCACTGCTGCAGTCCATCACCTTGGTGCTGAAGCTAGCGCCGAGGTATGGACAGGGAAACAGGGCATATTAAATGTTCTTGCAGTCCCCCCATCCTGGATATGGCCCTGGGCACAAAATAACAAACATTTTCAACTTACCTCTCCGGCGCTTGCCTCTGTCTCTATGTGACTCTCTCCTTGACTGCCGCAGTCTCCCTCCGAGGTCCCAGAGAAGCCGGTCATGTGATCGGGCACACACTGATGACAGGAGTGTGTCCGGGGTCTGTGGTGGGCTGGCTGCGAGCTGTAGGAGGCAGCGGGAGGTCACGTGACCCCTGCTCATTAACTCATTTAATATGCACTGCACTGCTGCTGTCCATCACCTCGGTGCTGAAGCTAGCGCCGAGGTATGGACAGGGGAGCAGGGCATATTAAATGTTCCTGCAGTCCCCCCATCCTGGATATGGCCCTGTGCACAAAATAACAAACATTTTCAACTTACCTCTCCGGCGCTTGCCTCTGTCTCTATGTGACTCTCTCCTTGACTGCCGCAGTCTCCCTCCGAGGTCCCAGAGAAGCCGGTCATGTGATCGGGCACACACTGATGACATCACCGGCACTACAGTCAACAGTGTGCGCCCGATCACATGACCGGCTTCTCTGGGATCTCGGAAGGAGATTGCGGCAGTCAGGGAGAGAGGCACTGAGGGTCAGAGGCAAGCGCCGGAGAGGTAAGTTGAAAATATTTGTTATTTTATGCCCAGCAGCAAGGGGAGCCGAGTACTGGCGCAGGGGGCTGTATACCGGCACAGGGGGACGTGGGTTCCAGCCCTGGGGGCTGTGGGTGCCAGCCCTGGGGGACTTGTGAGAACCCTGGGGGGATGTGTGACAGCCCTGGAGGGCATGTGACAGCCCTGGGGAACGTGTGCCAGCCCTGGGGAATGTGTGAGAGCCCTGGGGGGACGTGTGACAGTCCTGGGGGGCATGTGAGAGTCCTGAGGGACGTGTGCCAGCCCTGGGGGACTTGTGCCAGCCCTGGGGGACTTGTGCCAGCCCTCGGGGGATGTATGACAGCCCTGGGGGGACGTGTGACAGCCCTGGGGGGCATGTGAAAGCCCTGAGGGACGTGTGCCTGCCCTGGGGGACGTGTGCCAGCCCTGGGGGACTTGTGCCAGCCCTGGGGAATGTGTGAGAGCCCTGGGGGACGTGTGACAGCCCTGGGGGGCATGTGAAAGCCCTGAGGGACGTGTGCCTGCCCTGGGGGACGTGTGCCAGCCCTGGGGGACTTGTGCCAGCCCTGAGGGGACATGTGACAGCCCTGGGAGGACGTGTGACAGCCCTGGGGGGCATGAGACAGCCCTGAGGGACCTGTGCCAGCCCTGGGGTGACATGTGTGAACCCTGTGGGGGGCATGTGACAGCCCTGGGGGATGTGTGCCAGCCCTGGGGGATGTGTGCCAGCCCTGGGGGATGTGTGCCAGCCCTGGGGGACATGTGCCAGCCCTGGGGGATGTGTGCCAGCCCTGGGTTGCATGTGCCAGCACTGGGGGGGCATGTGCCAGCCCTGGGGGACTTGTGAGAGCCCTGGGGGAATGTGTGAAAGCCCTGGGGGACTTGTGCCAGCCCTGGGGGACGTGTGCCAGCCCTGGAGGACGTGTGCCAGCCCTGGGGGGACATGTGTGAACCCTGGGGGGCATGTGACAGCCATGGGGGATGTGTGCCAGCCCTGGGGGACGTGTGCTAGTCCTGGGGGACGTGTTCCAGCCCTGGGGGACTTGTGCCAGCTCTGGGGGGACGTATAAGAACCCTGGGGGTACGTGTGAGAGCCCTTTGAGGATGTGTGAGAGCCCTGGGGGACTTGTGCCAGCCCTGGGGGATGTGTTCCATCCCTGGGGGACGTGTGCCAGTCCTGGGGGACGTGTTCCAGCCCTGGGGGACTTGTGCCAGCTCTGGGGGGACGTATAAGAACCCTGGGGGTACGTGTGAGAGCCCTGGGGGGCATGTGACAGCCCTGGGGGATGTGTGCCAGCCGTGAGGGACATGTGCCAGCCCTGGGGGATGTGTGCCAGCCCTGGGGGACTTTTGAGAGCCTTGGGGGGATGTGTGAGAGCCCTGGGAGACTTGTGCCAGCCCTGGGGGACGTGTGCCATGTGCCAGCCCTGGGAGATGTGTGCCAGCCCTGGGGGATATGTGCCAGCCCCGGGGGATGTGTGCCAGCCATAACCAGAATAAGGGGCCCATATCTAGGATGGAGGGGCTATATCCCAAGATGAGGGACCATGTAACAGGATGAGGGGGCTACGTGGGACATATACCCTATATGATTTGTAAGACAGATACTGACATTATAAGACAGACCCCATATAACATTAAAAAAAAAATTTTTCGCTTTTCCTTCACTAAATTTGGGGGTGCGTCTTATAAAAGGGTGCGTCTTAAAAGCGAAAAATTTATATTAGCTAAAATACAAAGGAAATTTGCCATATTTAACTCTCTACCTTCTAAAGATCATTTCATCCTCAACTTGCTTAGACTGATTTCACACTACTGGTTTTTGCAGTGAGGCACAGATCTTGGTTTGCAACAAAATAGGATCTATAAAGGGTCCTGTTTTTGCCCATTCATTTTAATGGTGTACGGAAGCATCCTGTTGCTTCAGGTTGCTACAAGATTCTGGTTTTTGCCAGTCCATAAAATGTTGCATGAAAGTGAACATGTGCCGAATCTGGTTGTACTGGATCATGCCATATGCGGTAAAAACGAATCCTGCATGCTAGATAGATAGATTGATAGATAGATAGATAGATAGATAGATAGATAGATAGATAGATAGATAGATAGATAGATAGATAGACCAAGTCAATGGAGAGCAGCAGTCTTTAGATCAAATAATGTTTTCAAGGCTTTATTGTACCATCAGGTATGTACAGTGTGATGTTTCGGTCACGAATGACCTTCCTTCAGTCTCCCTGAACGACGGCCATTTGTGACCAAAATATCTCCCTGTACACACCTGATGGCACAATAAAGCCTTGAAAACGTGATTTGATATAAAGAATGCTGCTTTCCTTTACTGTACTTGATTTGTATATTTTGCACAATAGAAGATTGTTGCTGGAGAGAACCTGCTCCTATATTTCCTTATACTGTGCTGCTTAAATATATTTTTTCTCATTGAATATATTTTTTCTCTTATAGATAGATAGATAGATAGATAACTAGAAAAAAACTAGAAAAAAATTATCTGCAGCACTCAGCTACTACCAATGATGTACACATGCTAACAAGCTGTATATATATATGAGAAAAAAGTTAAAAAAACTTACGTTTTTTTTAAAAAAAACTCAAAATTCTTATTTTTTTATTTCTGAAGTTCTTAGTACACACATTGGCCAATGTCTGTTTGCTCATCAACTGCGACAAAGTGACTTCAGGTCTGATGAGTCCTACCGCTGACATCCTTGCCTTCCTTGTCCTCCCTACCCCACTACTAAGTGGGCAGACAGCATCTCGACCCTAGATCACCTGTAGGCAGACATTGGCCAATGTGTGTACTAAGAACTTCAGAAATAAAAAAATAAGAATTTTGAGTTTTTTGAAAAAAACGTACGTTTTTTAACTTTTTTCTCATCTATATACAGCTTGTTAGCATGTGTACATCATTGGTGGTAGCTGAGTGCTGCAGAGAATTTTTTTCTAGTATATTGACCCAGCATCCCTGCTGGCACCAGTTCACATTTGTCTGTGAGTGCTGTGCAGTTTTTTTATCTAATAGATAGATAGATAGATAGATAGATAGATAGATAGATAGATAGATAGATAGATAGATGTTACCATACTTCTGGGGCCTCTCATAAAGTTTCAAGAATATTCACAGTCCTGGATTGCAATGACCAATCACAGACGCTTACTCTCTATGACAGCTTCTGTGATAGGCTGTTGAACTCAAACTGCACCCCCACAATCTGTATCAGGGGTCTGTGCTTGGTTGCCATATACATTAGTGTATGGCTAGGGTCACAACACCGTTAATCTCCCCCTGCGCTGAAAACTTAGAATTTCTCCCAGAAGCGGAATAGCGTATATGCTATTTGCTCCGCTGAGCAAAAGTGGACGCTAATCAGCTTGGTGTGTGGCTGATAACTAGGATACACATTGGGTAATTAGGGGCAGCGTTCCCCCGAAGCAGAGAGTATAACGCTATTCTGCTTCTGGGAGAAATTCTAAGTTTTCAGCGCAGGGGGAGATTAACGGTGGTGTGACCCTAGCCTATGGCAACCAATCTGCCATCATTTGTGTGTAAAATATATAAATAAATAAATAAATAAATAATGGAAAAAAATCATAGGGGTCACCTGTATTTTTCATTTTCAGCTCAGATAAAGCGGATAGCTGTGAGCTACATCCCCCAGCCATGCGCTTTATATTTGCTGAGTATCAAATATAGGCACATAACATGTTTTTTTTATTATTTCATAAATAAGTAATTTTAAAAAATGGCGGCATGGGGTCCCCTCCATTTTGATATTTGGCCAAGATAAAGCACAAGGCTGAGGGTTGTTATTCTCACCCTGAGGAAGCACTTAGTAATTGCCTCCCTTGGGGTAAGAATAGCATCCCACAGCCGCCCCAGAATTTGACACATTTATTTAAATGTCAAATCCTGGTGCTTTATCCAGCTCTTCCTGATGTCCTGGTGACAGCTGAGTTTTGACAACTGTCATTAAACTCAGGCTGGTAATGTTCAGACATCTATAATACTCGTCAATTACGAGTGCAGTATGTAAATAGTTAATAAACACTCACAGAGAGAATAATCCTTAATTTGAAATAAAACGCACAGACAACCCTCATTTTCTTATTTATTAACCTCAAACATACCCTCCATCTATAATTCACATCGTCCCTTGAAGCATGTCAGTTCTGCTGCATTGGAGGTTGCGCTGAAAAAAAAGTATGCTATCAGTACATTCTCTGAGCACACAATGGGTGCCGTGAAAGCAATATCCATGTCAGTTGTGCCATGACTGAGATCACCTGAGGACACAGCTGAATCATGGCAGCTGTACCCAGGGCTGCCACTAGGAAATTCAGGGTCTCTCACTGGCAAAATTTGGGGGCCCCTTGAGACTCCAGTCAGCCTCCACGCCAGCTCCGACTCTCCCCAGGCTCCGCCTCCACCCAAACATACATACATACACATACATATTATATATATATATATATATATACACATATATACACATATGCACACAATTGCAACTGGACTGAATACAGAATAGTTGTATACACAATAAGGAATACTCAATAGTGACTGTTGCTGGCTGTATACACAATACAGACTGCTGATAGCCGTATACACAATGGACCCTGCTGATAGCTGTATACACAATGGACACTGCTAATAGCTGTATACACAATGGACACTGTTCATAGCTGTATACACAATGGACACTGCTGATATCTGTATACACAATGGACACTACCAATAGCTGTATACACAATAGACACTTCTGTGGGTTGTATACATAATATACATGATGGACACTGCTGATAGCTGTATACACAATGGACACTGCTCATAGCTGTAAACACAATGGACACTGCTAATAGCTGTTTACACAATGGACACTGCCAATAGCTGTATACACAATGGACACTTCTGTGGGTTGTATACATAATATACATGATGGACACTGCTGATAGCTGTATACACAATGGACACTGCTGATAGCTGTATACACAATGGACACTGCTGATAGCTGTATACACAATTGACACTGCTGATAGCTGTATACACAATGGACACTGCCAATAGCTGTATACACAATGGACACTGCTGATAGCTGTATACCCAATGGACACTTCTGTGGGTTGTTTACATAATGGACTGTGTTGATACCTGTATACACAATGGACACTGCGGATAGCTGTATACACAATGGACACTGCTGATAGCTGTTTACACAATGGACACTGCCAATAGCTGTATACACAATGGACACTTCTGTGGGTTGTATACATAATATACATGATGGACACTGCTGATAGCTGTATACACAATGGACACTGCTGATAGCTGTATACACAATGGACACTGCTGATAGCTGTATACACAATGGACACTGCCAATAGCTGTATTCACAATGGGCACTGCTGATAGCTGTATACACAATGGACACTGCTGATAGCTGTATACCCAATGGACACTTCTGTGGGTTGTTTACATAATGGACTCTGTTGATACCTGTATACACAATGGACACTGCTGATAGCTGTATACACAATGGACACTGCTGATAGCTGTACACACAATGGACACTGCTGATAGCTGTATTCACAATGGACACTGCTGATAGCTGTATACATAATGGACACTACCAATAGCTGTATTCACAATGGACACTGCTGATAGCTGTATTCACAATGGACACTGCTGATAGCTGTATATCCAATGGACACTTCTGTGGGTTGTATACATAATTGACACTGTTGATAGCTGTATACACAATGGACACTGCTGATAGCTGTATACACAATGGACACTGCTGATAGCTGTACACACAATGGACACTTCTGTGGGTTGTATACATAATATACATGATGGACACTGCTGATAGCTGTATACACAATGGACACTGCTGATAGCTGTATACACAATGGACACTGCTGATAGCTGTATACACAATGGACACTGCCAATAGCTGTATTCACAATGGGCACTGCTGATAGCTGTATACACAATGGACACTGCTGATAGCTGTATACCCAATGGACACTTCTGTGGGTTGTTTACATAATGGACTCTGTTGATACCTGTATACACAATGGACACTGCTGATAGCTGTATACACAATGGACACTGCTGATAGCTGTACACACAATGGACACTGCTGATAGCTGTATTCACAATGGACACTGCTGATAGCTGTATACATAATGGACACTACCAATAGCTGTATTCACAATGGACACTGCTGATAGCTGTATTCACAATGGACACTGCTGATAGCTGTATACCCAATGGACACTTCTGTGGGTTGTATACATAATTGACACTGTTGATAGCTGTATACACAATGGACACTGCTGATAGCTGTATACACAATGGACACTGCTGATAGCTGTACACACAATGGACACTGCCGGTAGCTGTATTCAAAATGGACACTGCTGATAGCTGTATAAACAATGGACACTGCTGATAGCTGTATACACAATGGACACTGCCAATAGCTGTATTCACAATGGACACTGCTGATAGCTGTATACCCAATGGACACTTCTGTGGGTTGTATACATAATTGACACTGTTGATAGCTGTATACACAATGGACACTGCTGATAGCTGTACACACAATGGACACTGCCGGTAGCTGTATAAACAATGGATACTGCTGATAGCTGTATACACAATGGACACTGCTGATAGCTGTATACATAATGGACACTACCAATAGCTGTATTCACAATGGACACTGCTGATAGCTGTATACACAATGGACACTGCTGATTGCTGTACACACAATGGACACTGCCGGTAGCTGTATTCACAATGGACACTGCTGATAGCTGTATAAACAATGGACAGTGCTGATAGCTGTATACACAATGGACAATTCTGTGGGTTGTATACATAATGGACACTGCTGATAACTGTATACACAATGGACACTGCTGATAGCTGGATACACAATGGACACTGCTGATAACTGTATACACAATGGAAACTACTGATAGCTGTATACACAATGGACACTGCTGTGGGCCGTATACTAGGGATGGGCGAATCCTGAAATAATCGGAATCGCTGGACTCCAACGAGTCCGGGTCCAAGACTCGGTACTCGTTGCGAGTCCAGCGAGTCCGAATAGTAACCTGTACTTTTGCAGTGTATCTATACAGTTACACTACAAAAGTACCCTAAAAGTTAATCTAAGGGGTTAAAAACAATAAACATTCATACTCACCTTCAGTGGGGCCTGTACCTTATGTACCGGGACCGGTACCGAAGACCTCCGGACGTCACAAGACCTCAGATCACCGGGAGAAGATGGGCTGAAGGACCTGTGAGATTTCAGCCAATCAGCATGCGGCTAGCGGTCACATGGGTTTGTCACGTGGCCGCACTGCCAGCCAATGAGCGATCTGGCCAATCTGATTGGCTGGCAGTGCAGCCACGTGACAAACCCATGTGACCGCTCTGCCGCATGCTGATTGGCTGAAATATCACAGGTCCTTCAGCCCATCTTCTCCCGGTGAGCTGAGGTCTTGTGACGTCCGGAGGTCTTCAGTACCGATCCCGGTACATAAGGTACAGGCCCCACAGAAGGTGAGTATGAATGTTTATTGTTTTTAACCCCTTAGATTAACTTTTAGGATACTTTTTTAGTGTATCTGTATAGATACACTGCAAAAGTACAGGGACTCGCTACCCCCGAGTAATTCCTAAGGAAACTCGGCGAGTAGCGTGTCCCCCGAGTCCGCTACTATTCGGGCGAGTCCCAAATAGTAGCGAGTAGATTCGCCCATCCCTACCGTATACATATTAGTGATTTATTTCTTGTATACACAGCACTATTCTGTGTATACAGGTCCACACTATATACATACAGTGTGTAGACTACCAATACAGCATGTGATGGGGACCTGTGTGTACAGTATAGTGCTGTGTACAGACAGACACAGTCAGACAGGAACTAGACACAAAGACATACATGTCAAGATCACCGCCACAGGACCTGTGATGATGTCACATGGAGGGGAGGCATCAGGGGTCACATGATCGACTTAAAGAGGGATTAGGGATATGATGAAGTTGGTAGGAGGACCCGAGATCTGCTCCTGTCAATTCTGATTGGTGTGAGTGGGGCCCTGCTTTGAGGAAATGGCCCTTCCCCTGCACATCCATGGCCATGCTCCCAGCATGTCCATGGCCCCGCCTCCTGCTTGTCAGCTTGCCTAGCCCTCCTGCTCCAGCGGGCCCCTGACAGGAACCAGGGCAGTTACCTTGATGGTGGCCCTGGCTGTACCACAGTAATTCTGTCAGCTGTGTCCACAGGTGATGTCACTCACAGTACTGCTGTTATGGCCACAGCTCTCAGGGTACTCATTGTGTGCTCATAGGTCAGTCAAGCTGATAGCATGCTTCTTCTTCAGCGCCACCTCTGATGCAGCAATAGCAATACTGACATACTTTAAGGGACATCGTTGTGGATTATCGTTGGAGGGTATGTTTGGGGTTAATAAATGGGAAAATAAGGGTTGTTTGTGTGTTTCATTTCAAATATAGGATTTTTCTCTCTGTGTGTGTTTATTAACAATTTGCTTTCATATTGGTAATAGGTGGGTATCATAGATACCTTAACATTATCAATGTGGGGTTAATGACATCTGTAAATACGCTGCTGTCATTAATCCCTTCTACCACTCTGATGCCATCAGGAAAAGCCAGGTGACACTTGATGACAGTTAATAAGTGCTGTGTTCACATTGCTTTTTTATTCTTTGCAGATATGCTGCAGATTTCCTTTTTCTGCCCCAAAATCTGCAGCAAATCGGCAAGTAAAAAAAAAATGTTGACACATTGACATTGACATTGGTGTCTTCAGGATAGACATGCAGATTTGATGCAGATACTCAAAATCTGCTTAAAAAAAAAGCATCAAGCAATGCACCATGGGCACAGGGCCTAGGAGGGTCCAGGGAGAGCGGAAATTGTGGTGAAAGGGCTCGAGGATTCCTTTTGTCCCACGGCTACCTCCACAGAGACTTCTAGGGCAGCGGTGGCCAACTACAGTCATCAAGGGCTGCTAACAGTGCATGTTTTTACAGGATTTCCTTAGCATTAGACAGGTGGTTAAGAGTGATGAGGAAACTTTGCTCGAATATGTTCACCAATTTCAATTCCAGCCCGAATTTTACATTGTTTTATCAACCCCTCGAACATGCATGATTTGCTGAAAAGTAGACAAGTTCGGGTTTTGTTTGGCAACTGTACGAATGACAAAAAGCATTAGTGCATTTGCAATAACGCTTCTCTTCTACGTTATAATGACTGTCAGTGTCCGATAGTGGACAGAAGGTGTTTAATGAGGGGAGGGGATGGGGAGAGGTCTTAGGTCAGAGGAGCGTAGGACTCTAAATTCTTTCTTTACCACACTTACTATGTGGATGTTCTGGGCCGGCAGCCAATCAGTGCGCTTAAACCAAACACAACTTGCAGACACAAGGGCTTGTGTGATTGGCTGCCTATGTCACATGTCCCTCGGCATATAAGAAGCAGTGTTTGACTATATTGCAGTATTCTGTTACAGGCCTTTTGAGAACAACTGAGTTCCAAATCTGTGTGCATCAAATATGAGAGGTAAAGGCCATGGTTGTGGTGGACAAGGGAATAGGTGTGTTGGAAAGGGGAAAATGCTTTGTGTCCGTGGAGTAGGTGCTACATTTACTGAAAGCTCTGCTCAACAAACACCAGCTTGCCCTAGCCAAAGAAAAATGTCAACTTCTGTTAGTGGACAGCTTACTCTCATCCCTTTCTTAGACAGCAGCACATTGCTACGACTTGTAGATGAGGCCCAGAAAGAGCATGGGCTACAGAGCATGTCAAGTGCTGCATCAAGTGTCCTCTCCTTCAGCTCAACTTCAACATCACACACAGTCCGGTCTTCAATGGTGGCACCCCAATCACTGTTATTTCCCCACGTGTCACAACTCTTCTGCCACCCTAGTAACTGTGGGGCACCACAGATGTGTGAGTTTGCAGAGATGTTCACTCATACTATTGCATGGGAATCAGAGGTCTGCTCCAAAGATTCATATTTTGGAATTGTATTCGTGGCCAGACGAAGAAGGGTCTGAGAATTATCTAAACCCTCGTCACCAGACCTTAATCCCTAGTGGTGGAGATAATGATGCTGATGATGAGACTCAGATACGTGAGCAGAATGTGTACTTTACTGTGCGCTCAGGGCAAGAAGAGTGTGGCTCTGAGGAGGAGCAGTGTGACATCAGAAAGGATGATGATGAGGTTCTAGAAGCAACTTACTGTCAACTCACAGGCATGCAGTTGTGGAGCTCAGCAGTGGAGGTGCAGGAGAAGGAAGATGACGAGGTTAATTGTGGCTTCCTGGATAGAGATGGAGTGCCGCAACCACACCAAGCACTGCATCTTCAGCCTCAACTCTGCCTCTGGACAGCAGCAGTGGCGGTTCTGCAATTCACATGAGAGCCAAGCCTTGCCTAGCCTGGGCTTTTTTTCATATAGAAAATGATGACCCAACTTATGTTATCTGCAAAATTTGTCAAAAAAATCTCAGTAGATGAAAAAAAGTTAATAATTTAACTACTTCATGCATGAATGGTCACATGGACTTGCAGCATAAGTTACAGTGGAAAGCTCACTGTGCTTCAGCGTGGCTTAGTGGGCTGCCCCATCAAGCGCATCTACTGCTTGATCGTCCTCCACGAGTGTCGGAACTGTAGTCTCGCAGGCTTTCGACCACAGAACTTCCACCTGTTTACTCACAACTTGCAGTGTGATTGACAGCCCATCAGCTGTTTTGGAAGTGGACCCGCCTGCTGATGTTGACTGATGTCAGACATCGAGAGCAGCACATCTTTCTGAAACCAACATAACATCCCTGCCTGCACCTCCCTCAGAATCCAGCAGTTTGTTGTGTACATTCTACTCCACCCCCTCTCAGCACAGCAACCAGCCCTCGGTTCCACAGATGTGGTCAAGTAAAAGACCATTTCCTCCTACACATGCCAAAGCTAAGAGTTTGAACTTTACCATATCCAAGCAGTTGGCCTCAGAAATGCTGGCTTTCCACCTGGTTTTCAAAAGCTAATGGCCATCAAAATCCCCCAGTACGAGTTGCCCAGTCATCACTACTTCTTGAACAAGCTGGGCCTGTGCTACACCAGCATGTTGTGAACAACATCACTACCCCTTGAGAAACTCTGTGTGACAAGGTGCATTTCACCACTGACACCCGGGCAATTAATCATGGCCAGAAGCATTACATGTCGCTGACAGGGCACTAGGCTGGGTGATTCCAATGGCTGTGGTGGAAGGGGCTGCTCTACAAGTCTTAACATCCCCATGGCTTGAGGGTAAAACCCCCTGTATCCACCACTTCCTGCACTGCTTGTGCCTCCTCAACGTCCTCTAGGGCATCCACGTGCCCCCAAATCCACCACACCTCCTTACTGCACTGCAAGCAGTGCTCAACACCATCAGGTTGTGTTTACATTAAAATGCCTGGGAGATGTGAGTCACCCTCTGGCTGTAATAAAGAACATCAATAACTGTCTATTCACAGTTTCCAAAATGATGTCCGCTCTCTATCTGAAACTCAGCCTTTCCAAAACTTAACTTCTGCTCCAGCCCTCTGCTAACCTCCCTAAATCTGACATCTCCCTGTCAGTGTGTGGCACCACAATAACGCCTAGGCAGCAGGCTCTCTGTCTGGGTGTTATGCTTGACACTGATCTTTCCTTCACCTCATATATACAATCTCTCACCCACTCTTGACACTTGAACATCTCTAGAATCTGCCCCTTTCTCACCTTGGAAACAACAGTAATCCTCACTGTGACCCTGATCCACTCCCGCCTTGACTATTGTAATTCTCTATTAATTAGCCTCTCCTGCACTAGACTCTCCCCTCTCCAGTCCATCCTTAAGGCACCAGCCATGGTCACCTATCTAGCTGACCGTTATTGAGACGCTTCCGCTCTATTGGCTGCCCATACACTATAGGATCCAATTCAAACTGTTTGTTCTCACTCACAAAGATCTTCACAGTGAAGCACCTCCCTACCTCTCTACCCTCATCTCTGTCTATAACCCCACCCGTTCTCTTCACTCTGGAAGTGACTTTAGACTCACTTCTTCATTAATTCGAACCAGCTCTAAGACTTCTCCCAAGCTGCACCAATTCGATGGAATGCTCTACCCCAAGAAACTAGGTCTATCCACAACTTACATAGTTTCAGGCGTTCCCTAAAAACACATCTTTTAGTCATGATCCCTAGTCAAAGTCATTTAGACATAGCCTATCCACTCCCCTAATCTCAATTGCATTACAAATAATGGTTGGTGGCCACTTATGCTGCTCTTATCTATTCCCCATTTCCTCAAGTTGACTATACCATCATTGTAAATAAGCACCTGTGCTTTTTGCCATCTCCACCTCGTTAAAGATTGTACATGGCTTCCACTGTGTTTAACAGAGGATGTGATGTGCTTTGGATAATGAGCTGTACCATGCCTTCACCATACCTTTTTCTTTACATCATTCTGGTAGAAGTTGACCTTGAATTTATCTGTCCACAGAATGTTCATCCAGAACCGTATTGATTTTTTAAGATTTATTTTTAACAAAGTCCAATCTAGCATTATTTATGAGGCTTATGAGTGGCTTGAACTGTGCAAAGAGCACTCTATATTTACTTTCATGCAGTTTTCTCTCTTATGGTAGATTTGGATATTGATACGTCTACATCCTAGAGAGTGTTGCTCACTTGGTTGGCTGTTGTGAAGAGGTCTCTCTTCACCTTGGTAATTATTCTGCGATCATCCACCACTTGTTGTATTCTGTGGGCGTCCAGGTCTTTTTGCATTGTGGAGGTCACCAGTGCTTTCTTTTTTTTCAGGATGCCCCAAACCGTAGATTTTTCCACTCCTAATATTGTAGCAATTCCTCGGATGTTTTTTTTCTGTTTTCGCAGATGAAGAATGGCTTGTTTCACCTGCATGGAGTACTCTTTTGACCACATGTTTACTTCTCAGCAAAAGCTTCAAAATGAAAGCGCCACACATCAAATCAAGTCCAGGCCTTTTATGTGCTTAATTGAGAATTAAATAATTAAAGAATTGCCTATACCTGCCCATGAACAGCCTTTGAGTCAGTTGTTCGATTACTTTTGGTCCCTTTAGAAACAGGGTGGCTGAAACTCCTAAACCTTTCATCCAATGTTAATGTGGAGACACTCAAATGAACCTAAAAGTGTGGACTTTATGTACTGTACATGTCCATTTTATAACTATAACTGGAATATTTTTCCGTAAACAAGTCAAAAAAAATTATGTAGGTGTCAAAATACAGTATACTGTAGACTTAACTGTATATGAGGCCTCTCAAATCTGTTATATATCAAAGAAGAGGAGGATTGGGCAGGTTGATAAGCTGCTGCAAGAGGCATCTAGGAAAACTGTATTCACCTCTCCATGTTGAAAACACATCTACGCTTAGCTGAGTATAAATGTATAGCCAGGATGGGGTCGAAAATTGTCTAACATGTATGGCCACCTTAATACTCACAGCCATAGGATTGTTGGCAATTAATCATTGATGGCATATATCAGGTATACGCCATGAACATCTGTCAGGAGTCAGCAACGTTTCTTCTTAAAGACTATAGTTTTCAGTTATTTGTATTTCACTTTTTATGACCTAACGAAAATAATTAAGTTTTGTGATAAATCTTGGGTATGATAAGGTGAGAAAAAATATGTATCGTATTCTTTTTTACAATTTTTTTAAGAAATGAAAATACTGAAAATATTATTTTTGTGTGTTCGCAGATTGTCCACGAATACAACAGGCGGACATTGTTTTTGTGATTGATAGATCAAGTAGTATTAACCATAGTGAAGCTGAAATAATGAAATCCTTTGTGATATCATTTGTGAATAAATCAGATGTTGCACCAGATAAAGTTCAATTTGGAGCTCTGAAATACTCAACTGACCCATATAAGATGTTCTACCTAAATACATACAGCAATAAAAATGATGTTATTAAAGCTATTGAGAAAGACACAACAACAGAAGGAGATACTTACACTGCTAAAGCCTTACAGTTTTCAAAGAAATTCTTCAGTGAGCAACGTGGCAGTCGGCAACGGAGAGGAGTCCCTCAGTATCTTATTGTGATAACTGATGGGGAATCTCATAAGCCTGAGGACCTTAATGAAGCTTCAAAATCTCTTGAAAAAGCTGGGATCACAATATTTGCCATTGGAATAGATGAAGCCAAAACTGATGAGCTAATAACAATGGCAGGATCCAAAGGCAAATGGTTCTTTGTTAAGCAGTTTGACGGATTAATGGAAATTTTTCAAAATATATCTGATGCTGTATGTGACAAATCAGGTGAGTCATATTCTGCAATTTCTCTAATAATATACCTAATGTTTCTATTTTCTAATTTACTAATATTGAATTGAGCACATAGTAGTTATATATTAACAAATCACTTTATGAATAAAAGGTGTAAAATGCCAGAGCATTACTCATCCAATCCTTATTCTAGATCTGGAGTTATTACAAATTGTTTCTGCATGGAACACAGGGAATTTGCATATTTTGGAATTCTGCATTCCTTCCGGACACAATTGCATTAGTTTTAAATGCAACTTTTAAATAATTATATGTATTCATTAACCCCTTTACCATCCAGTCTATATTCATCTTCATGACGTGGTCATCTTTTTAAATTCTGACAAGTGTCATTTTAAGAGGTTATAAATCTGAAATGCGTTTATCTGTGAAAAAATTTGCCAATTTCTAAACTTTGAATTTTTATGCCCTGAAACTAGAGAGTTATGTAAGATAAAATAGTTAATAAATAATTTCCTACAAGTCTACTTTACATCAGTAAAATTTTTTAAACAATTTTTTTTTTATTATGAAGTTACAAGGGTTGAAAGCTTATTAGCAATTTCTTATTTTTCCAACAAAATTTATAGAACCATTTTCTTAGGGAATACATCACCGTTGAAATGACTTAGAGAGGTCTATACAGTAGTATTCAAAAGAATAACTGTCCAATATGACTATACTGCGGTAACGTCTGATCCGCGGCTGTCAGGGGTGAACCTGACAGCCCCAGACCGGATTAGCACACAGAACCGGAGGGATAATATGCCCTCCGGTCCAGTGTGCAGCCTGACGCAGCTGCCGCTGCTGATGAGCTAGCAGGGAGCTAGCCGCGGTCCTGAAATAACAGCGGCGTTTGTCCGGTTCCCAGGACCTCCCGGATCGGGGCAATCCGGCCCCATAGGCTCCCAAGTTAAGGGAGCGCTGGATTGCCCCGGTAGGATCTGGGGGAATCTGGGAGGATCTGGGAGGATCCAGGGGAATACGGGAGGATCCAGGAGACGCCAATTTTGGGGAGATTGTTCTCCCCGGACACAAAAACGTTGCAAACAACATTTTTGTGTCCGGAAGAAAACTCTGACTTCTCCCGAATTCTTCTGGAGAGATGGAACCCGGATGGCAGATAGCTGCCATCCAGCTCCATCCATTCCCATAGGATACTATGGGGCCAAAATCCGGTCCGGGGCTGTCACCCCAGACAGCCCCGGATCGGACCTGACCGAAGTGGGTAGGCAGCCTTACAGACCTTTTCTTTACATCTAATCTATGTTTTGACCCCATTTACTAAAACCTAAGAGGTTTAAATAAGCGAAACAAAAAAACAATGAGCATGGTTCCAAAGTTATAAAACATTGGAGTATCAGTTATTCAATTTAAGATTATTATAGCTTTGTATTTTTAGTCCCCTTCTCCCTCTTCTCCCCCTTCCATGTTCACCCCCCTATTCCTCTTCCCTCTCCACCTAAAATTACCATACAACTAACTCTGTTTCTTAACTGCTAAGTAAACATCACATTGCCTACCTTATTTGTAAATCAATCTACACAATTGTACAATTGTAAACAAATCTAATATATAATCACCAATAATATGTGTCACAGACTTCCAGCGCTTATGTTTCTATCCCACAATGCACCGCAGCACCATTGTGGGATAGTGACACAGGCGACAGAAGTCTAAGTGACAAAAACGCCACCACTACCATCAGGAGATCAGTGGCGCCAGCTGCTGATCTCCTGACAGTAGCCGCGGCTCATCGCCAGCCGCACGGAGGTCAGCGGCGATGCAGCCGGGAGATGAGCGGCTGCTCACAGCGGAAGTGCCCCGACCACTATATTGGAACACCCAAATCCACCGCCAAAGCGCATCACATGCCAACAGCGCTGTTTGGTCGCCACGGATCGCAGCGACCAATCAGCGAAGCGGTACTTGAATTACACCGCGCATCGCTGATTGGTCACTGCCGACGGCGCTCAGCCAATCGGCGATGCTGTTCAGCTTTGGCGCCAATTTTGAATCGGCGACGCATCCACAAAAACAATAGCGGCAATGTCACAGCTATTCAGACTTTCTATTCACCTCACAGTGATGAAGTTTCAGGCATCTGTATACCTGTATACTCTCGAAAGTATACAGTACTTTCTGGAGACAGGATTCTGTTATTAAACGGCTATTTCTACAGCACCCATATACTCTCTAAGGTACACAGTACTTTCTGGAGAGAGGACTCTGCTATTAAACAGCTATTTCTACAGCACCCCTATACTCTCTAAGGTACACAGTACTTTATGGAGAGAGGACTCTAATATTAAACTGCTATTTCTACAGCACTGGTATACTTTCTAAGGTACACAGTACTTTCTGGAGAGAAGACTGTGGTATTAAACAGCTATTTCTACAGCACCTGTATACTCTCTAAGGTACACAGTACTTTCTGGAGAGACGACTCTGTTATTAAACAGCTTTTCTATAGCGCCCGTATACTCTCTAAGGTATACAGTACTTTCTGGAGAAAGGACTCTGCTATTTAGCAGCTATCTCTACAGCAACTGTACACCTGTATACTCTCTGTATATCAGTGCTCCTGCACTTCTGCACCACTTTCAACATGACTCCTCCAAAAATATACAAAAATGAACTGGAAAAAAATAAGGCTCGGGTTCTACATCAACAACAACGCTTCGATAATGAGACTCCTGAACAAAACGTCATCGTCTGGACAAGAACAATGCATATAGATGTAGACGTCTGGCTCAGGAGTCACCTCGCTCTAAAGCTATTAGATTGGCAATTTCCAAACAAAGACGCTGCCACAATACACATTCCGTTCCAACATTTCTACCACAATTACAAGGTGATGCATCACAATCTGAAAAGCATATCACAGATTGTACTACTTCAAGGTGTATGACCTCTCAGTAACTATCTCCACTAGCCACATCAATGCCATTGTCACACAGTCCTGAACCATACTCTGTGCAGTCAGAAGCTGAAACCCAAACCGTCACACTACTCCAACTACCAAAGGCTGGGGTCACACTTGCGTTTTTTTCATTAGTTTTTGGAGACCTGCGTTTTTAAAAAAGCAGGTAAAAACGCACCCATAGGCCCCCATGTTAAAAAAACGCATGCCCTAATAGCAAAAACGCATGTCTTAATAGTAAAAACGCATGTGTGACAGTTGACAGTACCATGCGTTTTTGTGTGCGTTTTTGCAATTATGTGATTAGCTGACATCAAAAACACATGCAAAAACGCATGGTACATTAGTACCATTTAGTACCATCCAAAAACGTTTTCCATAGGGGCCCATGGTAAAAAACGCATGCATTTTTAAAACAGCACCAAAAAATAGTGCATGCACTATTTTTGGGTGCTGATTTAAAAACGCATGTAAAAACGCAGGGTACCATCAGATACCTTAAAAAACGCATGCTGAAATGAAAAAAACGCGTGCAGAAACGCAATCTTTTTTAAAGGCACTAAAAAAACTCATGCCAAGTGTGACCCCAGCCAAACATGACTTCTTATTAGGGATGGGCGAATCTACTCGCTAGGACTCGTTACTCGGCGAGTAGTAAGGGACTTGCAGGACTCTGCGAGTTTCCCAGCGTTTACTCGCATGAGTCCAATGCAAATCAATGGCAAACGCTGACAAAACTAGGATTGCCATTGTTTGCATTAGACTCGGCTACTGTGCCAGTGATAGCAGGGAAACTCGCAAAGTAACTGCTGTTACATTGCGAGCCGAGTCCAGCTGTCTTCTCTGTGCAGCTCCAGGGTCCTAGAGCCCGCCTGCTCACAGAGATAATGTAGCAGAGCTGCGATTGTTCTCAGTCTGCTCATTCCCTGTGCATAGACATCTATATCTATGCACACGGGATGTAGCAGAGAGGACATCGCGTTTTGGACTACGTCGGACGGAAGAGGATTTTTTAAATTAAAGATGGAGTCCCTAATGGCTTTTTTTTTATTTCTAATAAAAAATTTTCTCTGTGTTGTGTTTTTTTTTAAACAATTTAATAGAAATTCATGGCGGTCATGTCTAATATTGGCGTGACCGCCATAAATTTCGGGCTTAGGGCCAGCTGATAATACAAAGCTGGCCCTAACCTCTTTATTACCCAGCGTGCCACCGCCTCCAGGGCCGCTGGAAGAGCGGGGTTCAGCGCCAGAGGATGGCGCTTCAATGAACGCACCATCTTCTGGGGCGGCTGCGGGCTGCAATTTGCAGCGGGGGGTGCCCAGAAATCTTGGGCATCCCTGCGCTGCCGATTCCAGCCCCCAGCTGCTTAGCTGTACCTGGCTAGACATAGAAATTGCGCGAAGCCCCACACATTTTTTTTTTATTATTTCATGAATTTCAGAGGCAGAGTCTCAGAGTCAGAGTCAGAGTCTCAGAGTCAGAGTCTCAGAGTCAGAGTCTCAGAGTCAGAGTCTCAGAGTCAGAGTCTCAGAGTCAGAGTCAGAGTCTCAGAGTCAGTCTCAGAGTCAGAGTCTCAGAGTCAGAGTCTCAGAGTCAGAGTCTCAGAGTCAGAGTCTCAGAGTCAGAGTCAGAGTCTCAGAGTCAGAGTCTCAGAGCCAGAGTCTCAGAGTCTCAGAGTCAGAGTGTCAGAGTCTCAGTGTCAGAGTCAGAGTCAGAGTCTCAGAGTCAGAGTCTCAGAGTCAGAGTCTCAGAGTCAGAGTCTCAGAGTCCAAGTCAGAGTCAGAGTCTTAGAGTCAGAGTCTCAGAGTCAGAGTCTCAGAATCAGAGTCAGAGTCAGAATCTCAGAATTTCATGAAATAATTAAAAAAAAATGTGTGGGGCTCCACGCAATTTCTATGTTTAGCCAGGTACAGCTAAGCAGCTGGGGGCTGGAATCCGCAGCGCAGGGATGCCCAAGCTTTCTGGGCACCCCCCGCTGCAAATTGCAGCCCGCAGCCGCCCCAGAAGATGGCGCGTTCATTGAAGCGCCATCCTCTGGCGCTGAACCCCGCTCTTCCAGCGGCCCTGGAGGCGGTGGCACGCTGGGTAATAAAGAGGTTAGGGCCAGCTTTGTATTATCAGCTGGCCCTAAGCCCGAAATTTATGGCGGTCACGCCAATATTAGACATGACCGCCATGAATTTCTATTAAATTGTTTTAAAAAAAACACAACACAGAGAAAAATTTTTATTAGAAATTTAAAAAAAAGCCATTAGGGACTCCATCTTTAATTAAAAAAATCCTCTTCCGTCCGACGCAGTCCAAAACGCGATGTCCTCTCTGCTCATCCCTGTGCATAGATATAGATGTCTATGCACAGGGAATGAGCAGACTGAGAACAATCTCAGCTCTGCTACATCAGGCAGCAGGCAGGCTCTAGGACCCTGGAGCTGTGGCAGCCAGCACACAAAGCAGACAGGACTCTTATCTGTGCGAGTTTGCCAGCGATTACTTGCAAAGTAAACGAGTCCAATGCAAATGAATGGCAAAACTAGGATTGCTTCAGGCTGAAGCTTCCGAGACACATCTGCGATTTGTAAATCTCACACTACTCGCTATTACTCGCTTCCCCATTCATTAACATTGGACTTGGTAGACTCGTAACGAGTAGCGAGTCCTGTGCTCGGACTCGCTAGAGTCAAGCGATTCCGAGTAATTTAGGATTCGCCCATCACTACTTCTCATGCAAAATACTAAAATCAAGATGAAATAAAAAAGGCCCAGGCACTACGTCAACAACAACACCATGCTAATGGGTCTCCTCCACAAAAACGCCATCGTATGTACACAAACTCTGCATGTAAACATAAACGTCTCGCTCAGGAGTTGCCTCACCCCAAGGACAATAGATTGCCTATTTGCCAAAAAAAATGCTGCAAAAATACTAATTTTCTCTCTACATTTGTACCACTATCACAAGATAATGCATCACAATCTGACCCCCACACCACAGATTCTACCACTGTAAGGTGTATGACCTCTCAGCAACTATCTCCACTAGCTATAACAATGCCAGTGTTACACAATATAGCACCATACTCTGTGCAGCCACGATTACAGTAGTGCAACTACAAAACAAACAACTAATCAACATTTGGAGACAAACAAGATCCATTGACTCTTTAAGTACTCCGCTACTACTACAACAACAACAATATTTTATTGAGGATGAAAACGCTATTAAAGAACACACCTATTGTGACATGACCCATGTATGTGAAAATTGCCAAGCTTTGCATTTTGCAAATGAGATGCTTCTGGATAAAAAGTTTACTCAGTGCTGTCAGAAGGGTAAAGTACATGTACCCACAATACAATATCCCCATGTGTTGAGAATGTTAATGACAGGAGAACATGAATACAGCAAACATTTTATGGACAATATTCGCCTTTTGGCTTTGTGTCCATGGGAGCAAGTGTTTCACCACCTCCTGGATGTGGCCCATACTGTTTTCGCATTTATGGAGAGATCTATCATTGCACAGGCACACTGCATCCAACTGACAAAGAACCACCTAAATTTGCACAACTTTACATTCTAGATACCACACACGGTAATGAACAACGACTTCAATGTAAAGAAAATGAAAAATGTCATCCTACTTTAATGACCATTATTGCTGAGCAAATGCAAACACAAAATCCTTTCACTGCTGCCTATAGAATGCTACATGATGTGGAAGAACAAGAGACGATCAAAGCTCTACAAAATGGAACTGTCATGCCAAATATCCCAATGGCTATTAAACAAGATCGTACTCAAGATCCTAGACGATACAATAAACCAACTATGAGTGAAGTGGCAGTTGTGTTTCAGAATGATGATGGTGAGCCTCCCTTTCATAGAGACATCTTAATTCATTTAAAACTTGATCCACAAAACCCTCTAGCTCTAAAAACACAAAGAATCAGTATTCTGCATAGTAATTTAGATGCTCTGATGTATCCTATTTTTTTCCCTTATGGACAACAAGGCTGGCATGATGCTCTAAAACAACAAGGAGATAGTAAATGAAGGATTATGCAACTACAGGTTTACAGCTATGTTTTATCTGTAAGAAAGGATGTTAATCTACTCCTAAATGGAGCTAAATTAACACAACAATATTTGGTTGATGCATACATCAAAATCAAAGCTAATAGATTATATTACATTCGTATGCACCAAAAAGATCTAAATGTAGAAGATTATTGCTTGCTACAAGAACATTTACTCAATAAATCTATTGAAAAGAGCATCTCCATTGGAAAAACTGTTATTTTACTATCATCCTTCGAAGGCAGTGCACGAAATATGCAGCAGCGATATCAGGATGCTATGGCTATCGTTACCAAATGTGGTCGCCCTGATCTCTTTGTCACCATGACCTATAACCCAAAGTGGAGGGATATTACTGACAATTTACAACAGTGGCAACGCGTGGAACATCGCCCAGACTTAGTTGCACGGGTCTTTAAAATTAAACTTGAATCCCTGTTATCTGCCATCAACAATGGATTATGTGGACATGTCTGTGCTATCGTGCATGTAATTGAGTTTCAAAAGCGTGGCCTGCCACATGCACATATTTTAATTATACTTGACAAAAATTCCAAAATCGCAACTGAAGACAAGATAGATAATATTGTGTGGGCTGAAATGTCTGACAAGACAACATACCCTCAGCTCCACAACATTGTTCTGACAAACATGATTCACGGTCCCTGTGGTGAAGCTAATCCTAACTGTCCATGTATGGATCATGGACACTGCACCAAAGGATTTCCTAAAAAATTTCAACAACATACCTGTAAAGAAATTGATGGCTATCCAATTTACCGTAGAAATATTGGCACTACATATCAGCATAATTCTAAAACAGTTGATAATTCATGGGTTGTCCCATATAACCCATATTTGCTAAAAAAAAAATACAACTGCCATATTAATGTGGAAATTTGTGCTAGCATCCAAAGTGTCAAGTATTTGTTTAAATATGTATATAAAGGACATGACAAGGCTGATCTTGAAATAGCTCAAACACAACTCCAACATGATGAAACAAATCAATTTGTTGATTCACGATATGTCAGTGCTCCCGAAGCTGCGTGGAGAATCTTTGCTTTTCCTATGCATAAACAATCTCATGCAATTATTCACCTTGCAGTACATCTACCTAACTCTCAAGCACTATATTTTAATCAAGATGAGCCCATTGATAACATACAACAAAAATTACTTCAAAATTCAACACTCATGGTGTACTTTAATCTTAATAAGATCGACCCTAATGCACATCAATATTACTACAGAGAGATACCAGAACACTACATTTGGAAACATGGCATATGGGAACATAGAAATAAAAGAGGCCACACTGTAATAGGAAGAATGTATACAGTCAGTGTGAAAGACCAAGAGCATTATTCTTTACGTTTGTTGTTATTACATGTAAAAGGAGCAACAAGTTTTCAGGATCTTAACTCTGTTCATGGTATTACACATGAAGTCTTTCGAGATGCTGCCTCAGCACTTGGATTATTAATAGACTAGATGGCGGCCCGATTCTAAAGAATCGAGTAGTCTAGAATCCATATATAGTTTTATTTACTAATAGATGGTGGCCCGATTCTAACACATCGGGTATTCTAGAATATGTATGTAGTTTATTTATGAAGATTTAAGAATAATGCAATGAATACACAGGTTTTTCAAGATAAAATATATACATTATGATTTAAATCCTGCGGCAAGATCACTGATTGGTCGCAGCCGGCCATGACCAGTCAGCGAAGACGGTTTAAATCCCACGCCAAAATCGCTGATTGTTTGCTTCCGCCCATTTGAGATGTGGTTGGGGACCGCCCCTTTAAGATGTGGTTGAGGACTGCTCCTTAAGATGTGGTTGGCGACCGCCCTATTAAGATGTGGTTGTGACTGTTTCTTTAAGATGTGTTTGGGAACCACCCATTTAAGAAGTGGCTGGGGACTGCTCCTTTAAGAGATTGAGGACAGCCCCTTTAAGAAGTGGTTGGGGTCCACTCCTTTAAGATATGGTTGGGGATGGCCCCTTTAAGACGTGGTTATGACAGCCCCTTTAAGAAGTTATTGGGGACTGTCCCTTTAAGAGGTTGGGGACCACCCCTTGAAGAAGTGGTTGGGGACTGCCCCTTTAACACGTGGTTGGGGAGACGTGGTTGCGACTGCCCCTTTAAAAATTTGTTGGGGACTGCACCTTTAAGAGGTTGGGGACAACCCCTTTAAGAAGTGGTTGGGGTCCGCCCCTTTAAGAACTGGTTGGGGATGGCCCCTTTAAGACGTGGTTGTGGACCACCCCTTTAAGACATGGTTGGGGACTGCCCCTTTTAGAAATGGTTGGGGACTGCCCCTTTAAGACGTGGTTGGGGACCGCCCCATTAAGAGATTGATGACAGCCCCTTTAAGAAGTGGTTGGGGTCCACTCCTGTAAGACATGTTTGGGGATGGCCCCTTTAAGACATGGTTATGGACAGCCCCTTTAAGAAGTTATTGGGGACTGTCCCTTTAAGAGGTTGGGGACCACCCCTTTAAAAAGTTGTTGGTGACTGCCCCTTTAAGAGGTTGGGGACCACCCCTTTAAAAAGTTGTTGGTGACTGCCCCTTTAAGAGGTTGGGGGCAGCCCCTTTAAGATGTGGTTGGGGACCACCCTTTTAAGACATGGTTGGGGACTGCCCCTTTAAAAAGTGGTTGGGGACTGCCCCTTTAAAAAGTGGTTGGGGACAGCCCCTTTAAGAAATGGTTGGGATCCGGCCCTTTAAGAACTGGTTGGGATGGCCCCTTTAAGACGTGGTTGTGGACCACCCCTTTAAGACATGGTTGGGGACTGCCCCTTTTAGAAATGGTTGGGGACTGCCCCTTTAAGACGTGGTTGGGGACCGCCCCTTTAAGAGGTAATGACAGCCCCTTTAAGAAGTGGTTGGGGTCCACTCCTGTAAGACATGTTTGGGGATGGCCCCTTTAAGACATGGTTATGGACAGCCCCTTTAAGAAGTTATTGGGACTGTCCCTTTAAGAGGTTGGGGACCACCCCTTTAAAAAGTTGTTGGTGACTGCCCCTTTAAGAGGTTGGGGCAGCCCCTTTAAGATGTGGTTGGGGACCACCCTTTTAAGACATGGTTGGGGACTGCCCCTTTAAAAAGTGGTTGGGGACAGCCCCTTTAAGAAGTGGTTGGGGTCCGGCCCTTTAAGAACTGGTTGGGGATGGCCCCTTTAAGACGTGGTTGTGGACCACCCCTTTAAGACATGGTTGGGGACCGCCCCTTTAAGACGTGGTTGGGGACCGCCCCTTTAAGATGTGGTTGGGGACTGCCCCTTTAAAAAGTGGTTGGGGTCCGGCCCTTTAAGAACTGGTTGGTGATCGGCCTTTTAAGACATGGTTGGGGAATGCCCCTTTAAAAAGTGGTTGGGGTCCGGCCCTTTAAGAACTGGTTGGGGATCGGCCTTTTAAGACATGGTTGGGGACTGCCCCATTAAGACGTGGTTGGGGACCGCCCCTTTAAGATGTGGTTGGGGACTGCCCCTTTAAAAAGTGGTTGGGTCCGGCCCTTTAAGAACTGGTTGGGATGGCCCCTTTAAGAAGTGGTTGTGGAGCGCCCCTTTAAGACATGGTTGGGGACCGACCTTTTAAAACATGGTTGGGACTGCCCCTTTAAGACGTGGTTGGGGACCGCCCCTTTAAGATGTAATTGAGGACTGCCCCTTTAAGACGTGGTTGGGGACCGCCCCTTTAAAATGTGGTTGGGGACTGCCCTTTAAAAAGTGGTTGGGGACAGCCCCTTTAAGAAGTGGTTGGGGTCGGCCCCTTTAAGAACTGGTTGGGGATGGCCCCTTTAAGAACTGGTTGGGGATGGCCCCTTTAAGACGTGGTTGGGGACTGCCCCATTAAGACGTGGTTGGGGACCACCCCTTTAAGATGTGTTTGGGACTGTGTCTTTAAGATGTGTTTGGGGACTGCCCCTATAAGAGGTTGAGGACAGCCCCTTTAAGAAGTGGTTGGGGTCCACTCCTGTAAGACATGTTTGGGGATGGCCCCTTTAAGAAGTTTTTGGGGACTGTCCCTTTAAGAGGTTGGGGACCACACATTTAAGATGTGGTCGGGGACTGCCCTTTTAAAACATACTTGGGGTCCGCTGCCTTAAGACATGATTGGGTGCCGCCACTTTAAGATGTGGTTGGGGACCGCCCCTCTAAGACGTGGTTGGAAACTTCCCCTTTAAGATGTGGTTGGGGACCGGCCTTTTAACACGTGGTTGGGGAGACGTGGTTGCGACTGGCCCTTTAAAAAGTTGTTGGGGACTGCCCCTTTAAGAGGTTGGGGACAGCCCCTTTAAGATGTCGTTGGGGACCACCCTTTTAACACTTGGTTGGGGACTGCCCCTTTAAGACGTGGTTTGGGACCGCCTCTTTAAGATGTGGTTGGGGACTGCCCCTTTAAAAAGTGGTTGGGGACAGCCCCTTTAAGAAGAGGTTGGGGTCCACCCCTTTAAGAACTGGTTGGGGATGGCCCCTTTAAGATGTGGATGTGGACCACCCCTTTAAGACATGGTTGGGGACCGCCCCTTTAAGACGTGGTTGGGGACTGCCCCATTAAGACGTGGTTGGGGACCGCCCCTTTAAGATGTGGTTGGGGACTGCCCCTTTAAAAAGTGGTTAGGGTCCGGCCCTTTAAGAACTGGTTGGGAATGGCCCCTTTAAGATGTGGATGTGGACCACCCCTTTCAGACATGGTTGGGGACCGCCCCCTTAAGACGTGGTTGGGGACCGCCCCTTTAAGATGTGGTTGGGGACTGCCCCTTTAAAAAGTGGTTGGGGTCCGGCCCTTTAAGAACTGGTTGGGGATGGCCTCTTTAAGAAGTGGTTGTGAACCGCCCCTTTAAGACATGGTTGGGGACCGGCCTTTTAAGACATGGTTGGGGACTGCCCCTTTAAGACGTGGTTGGGGACCGCCCCTTTAAGACATGGTTAAGGACTGCCCCTTTAAGATGTGGTTGGGGACCGCCCCTTTAAAATGTGGTTTGGGACCGCCCATTTAAAAAGTGGTTGGGGACAGCCCCTTTAAGAAGTGGTTGGGGTCCGCTCCTTTAAGAACTGGTTGGGGATGGCCCCTTTAAGACGTGGTTGTGGACCACCCCTTTAAGACATGGTTGGGGACTGCCCCTTTAAGACGTGGTTGGGGACCGCCCCTTTAAGATGTGGTTGGGGACTGCCCCTTTAAAAAGTGGTTGGGGTCTGGCCCTTTAAGAACTGGTTGGGATGGCCCCTTTAATAAGTGGTTGTGGACCGCCCCTTTAAGACATGGTTGGGGACCGGCCTTTTAAAACATGGTTGGGGACGGCCCTTTTAATATGTGGTTGGGGACCGCCCCTTTAAGATGTGGTTGGGGACTGCCTCTTTAAGACGTGGTTGGGGACCGCCCCTTTAAAATGTGGTTGGGGCCTGCCCCTTTAAAAAGTGGTTGGGGACAGCCCCTTTAAGTGGTTGGGGTCCGCCCCTTTTATGAACTGGTTGGGGATGGCCCCCTTAAATGTGGTTGTGGACCACCCCTTTAAGACATGGTTGGGGACTGCCCCTTTAAGACATGGTTGTGGACTGCCTCTTTAAGACATGGTTGGGGTCCACTTCTGTAAGACATGTTTGGGGATGGCCTCTTTAAGACGTGGTTATGGACAGCCCCTTTAAGAAGTTATTGGGGACTGTCCCTTTAAGAGGTTGGGGACCACCCCTTTAAGAAGTGGTCGGGGACTGCCCTTTAAGACATACTTGGGGTCCGCTGCCTTAAGACATGATTGGGTGCCGCCACTTTAAGATGTGGTTGGGGACCGCCCCTCTAAGACGTGGCTGGAAACTTCCCCTTTAAGATGTGGTTGGGGAGCGGCCTTTTAACATGTGGTTGGGGAGACGTGGTTGCGACTGGCCCTTTAAAAAGTTGTTGGGGACTGCCCCTTTAAGAGGTTGGGGACGGCCCCTTTAAGATGTGGTTGGGAACCACTCTTTTAAGACATGGTTGGGGACTGCCCCTTTAAGACACGGTTTGGGACCGCCTCTTTAAGATGTGGTTGGGGACTGCCCCTTTAAAAAGTGGTTGGGGACAGCCCCTTTAAGAAGTGGTTGGGGTCCGGCCCTTTAAGAACTGGTTGGGGATGGCCCCTTTAAGACGTGGTTGTGGACCGCCCCTTTAAGACATGGTTGGGGACCGGCCTTTTAAGACATGGTTGGGGACTGCCCCTTTAAGACGTGGTTGGAGACCGCCCCTTTAAGACATGGTTGGGGACTGCCACTTTAAGACGTGGTTGGGAACCGCCCCTTTAAAATGTGGTTGGGGACTGCCCCTTTAAAAAGTGGTTGGGGACAGCCCCTTTAAGAAGTGGTTGGGGTCCAGCCCTTTAAGAACTGGTTGGGGTTGGCCCCTTTAAGAAGTGGTTGTGGACCGCCCCTTTAAGACATGGTTGGGGACCGGCCTTTTAAAACATGGTTGGGGACTGCCCCTTTAAGACATGGTTGGGGACCGCCCCTTTAAGATGTGGTTGGGACTGTTTCTTTAAGATGTGTTTGGGGACTGCCCCTTTAAGAGGTTGAGGACAGCCCCTTTAAGAAATGGTTGGGGTCCACTCCTGCAGGACATGTTTGGGGATGGCCTCTTTAAGACGTGGTTATGGACAGCCCCTTTAAGAAGTTATTGGGGACTGTCCCTTTAAGAGGTTGGGGACCACCCCTTTAAGAAGTGGTCGGGGACTGCCCCTTTAAGACATACTTGGGGTCCGCTGCCTTAAGACATGATTGGGTGCCACCACTTTAAGATGTGGTTGGGGACCGCCCCTCTAAGACGTGGCTGAAAACTTCCCCTTTAAGATGTGGTTGGGGACCGGCCTTTTAACACGTGGTTGGGGAGACGTGGTTGCGACTGGCCCTTGAAAAAGTTGTTGGGGACTGCCCCTTTAAGAGGTTGGGGACGGCCCCTTTAAGATGTGGTTGGGGACCACCCTTTTAAGACATGGTTGGGAACTGCCCCTTTAAGACGTGGTTTGGGACCGCCTCTTTAAGATGTGGTTGGGGACTGCCCCTTTAAAAAGTGGTTGGGGACAGCCCCTTTAAGAAGTGGTTGGGGTCCGCTCCTTTAAGAACTGGTTGGGGATGGCCCCTTTAAGATGTTTTAGTGGACCGCCCCTTTAAGACATGGTTGGGGACCACCCCTTTAAGATGTGGTTGGGGACTGCCCCTTTAAAAAATGGTTGGGGACTGCCCCTTTAAAAAGTGGTTGGGGTCCGGCCCTTTGAGAACTGGTTGGGGACTGCCCCTTTAAGACGTGGTTGGGGACCGCCCCTTTAAGATGTGGTTGGGGACTGCCCATTTAAAAAGTGGTTGGGGACAGCCCCTTTAAGAAGTGGTTGGGGTCCGCTCCTTTAAGAACTGGTTGGGGATGGCCCCTTTAAAGACGTGGTTGTGGACCGCCCCTTTAAGACATGGTTGGGGACCGGCCCTTTAAGACATGGTTGGGGACTGCCCCTTTAAGATGTGGTTGGGGACCGCCCGTTTAAAAAGTAGTTGGGGTCCGCCCCTTTAAGAACTGGTTGGGGATGGCCCCTTTAATACACTGAGCACATTTATCTCCGGACATTTATCTCCGGACATTTATCTCTGGACAAAGCCACGGAAGTTGGCTTTTGACAGGAAGTAGAATTCTAGGCAATTATATACCGTATTTTTCGCTTTATAAGACGCACCGGATTATAAGACGCACCCCCAAATTTGGTGAAGGAAATGAGAAAAAAATTGTTTTTAATGTTAAATGGGGTCCGTCTTATAATGCCAGTGTCTGTCTTATAATCAGTATTTATGTTCCTCATCCTGGTACATAAACCCCCAATCCTGGTATATATATCCCTCATCCTGGTATATATGTGGCACCCCTGCGGGGGATTGCCACAGGTTACACTGGTGCAAGGAAGGATTGACACCTTGGTTTGTTCAGCACACAACACCTTCCTCTCCAGACCTGAAGGGGGAGCTCTACTGGCTGCATTAAGTCAGTTCCCCTTTAATGAGATCCAGGCTGAGAGGAGGAGACAGTTGGTCCTAGGAGACAGTTGCTAGGGAGTAGTTTGTGTGAGGAGAGGAGAAAGGAGGAGGCTGAGCTGCTGGTCCCTGGAAAAGACAGATGCCAGGACCAGAAGGGACCATTTTGTCAGCTGTTCACACCCCAGGGAAGGGGCCGGAGGCAAGGAGAAGAGGTAGGGAATAAGAAGAGGGACTAAAAGATATTCCCCCTTGAGGACAAACGGACACTGGAGTCCGATGCTGTATGCTTGTATAGCCACAGTAAAAGCCCAGCAATTTCAGGAGAAGTTTAGCCCTGAAGGAAGAGATTAGAGACATTAAAAACTAACCAAACAGAGGACCAGGGGCCACAGGATAAACCGGGTTCCCGCAGAAGGGCCTGATTGTTAGTTTTAGACAATAGAGAATTGGAGAGCTCAAACTCAGGCAAGACTCATCCCTCAGGAGAAAGAATAGAGATAAAGGAGGCCTCATATTATTTCTAAGGAGTTGATCCTAAATTGCACCAGGGACCCGGTTATTACTCAGAACTGTACCTGTTTTTGTGACTACCAGTAAAAGGTACCGGAACAACTATCCCTTTGTGTATGTGTGACTGTTCATCGGCTATAACCCACCATCTTCCTCCTTCACTGCTCTCCCTCACCATCTTCCTTTATTGCTGCCCTGAGGTAAAGCTCCACCTGTGGGGAGCTGTACCACACTTTGCTGCCCCCTCCATCACCTCAGCGGCCGGCTGGCAGCACCGGTACCACCTTACCGGACTCTACAGGTGGCGTCATGTCCCCCTGTAAATAATTCCCTCATCCCTCATCCCCTTCAAATGACCCCCAGGGCACGGCACCGGGATACCGTCCACCTGTGACTCCCTACTCAGCAGACCCGGTGACCGAGTACCCCCCACAGCCCTGGCCACATCATTTTCTGGCATCACGAACAGGATGAACCAGCCTGGTATCTACCAGGTGAAGTGTGCCTAAGGGACTTTATTATTGACTATCTGTGTGGATTACAAAAACTGAGCCGAGCCGCCATTACACCGCCTCACAAATTTGAACTGCGTCACAGCAGGAGAAAGAGCGGGAGGATAAGCCCCGCCCCCTCCGCTCTGCCGAGGAGTGACGGAGATAGTGGCGGGCTCCGGAAAAGCCCGAAAGACTTGCCCATAGGAACTTCGTGGTGGGCGGGCTTAAAAGTTCAAAAACAACTATGTGCCGGCCTAGGGGCGTGCCTCGGCCCCTCAACAAGCATGGGCCATTCAAGAGGTGTCAAAAAGTCTCCCCGCCCCCATTGCTCTCAATCAACCAAGAGGCCGGGTCGAGCACTGCAACGAAGGATCCAGCGAGCATGGAGCCTGGAAGAGAGAAGACCGCCGAACCGGAAAGCCTGATCCGGTTCTCCGAAGAGCCCGACATGACAGGGGAGGAGGACCAAGACGAAGGAACAGCCGGCGGCGCAGAGGAGGCCGGGCCCCGCGAACTATGGAGGGTCGCGCGGTACCAGCATCAGCAGCAGCGGCTGGAGAGAGGAGAGTGTCTCTAGCTGCAGTTCCCCAGGGCCACCCAGACCAGGACCTGTACCGTGGGGATGTGATCACCTATGAGTGCCACGCAGGTCCCCCGGGTGGTTTGCAATCCGGGTCAGTAAAGTTGAGTAATAAAGAGTTAACCCGGTTTTGCACTGTTCAAAGTATGAGCAGAATTTGTTTAAATGCATATTTTCCTTGCATTGCACTGTTTTGTTTTTATTCCTTTTTCAGCACTTGATGGACAGTAATCAAAGAACTTGTTACCTGGTCCCAGTTGGGCCAGTATGGACTAGATTATAGTCAAAGTTTGATGCAACGTTATAAGTAGTGAGCCTCCTGCAAGGGAAGAACAGAAGCAATCTTATTGTTTAAACATGGTAAAAATGTTAAAAGCTAAATATGTTATAAATAGTTCTGAACTAAGGGTGGAGGAACTGGACTAGCCCCCATGCATATTAAGTTAGGAAAAGAAAGTGCCTGGGGGTGGTTTAAGTAGAGCCAGGCCTCCTAAGCAGATACGCCCTAAATGTTCAATGCTATATGTAAAATGTACTTTATTCCAGGTTTGGTTTGAAACCCGCGGACGGGTGTGTTTCACCAAGGGGGTGTGTAGTGCCCCTGTGACTAGGTGCCACAGAATAGTATTGCATTTATTATTTCTGTGTAATATTATTTTGTAAGTTGCTGGTTTAGGATTAAATCTTATGGAGTCTATTTTTAGCACTCACTTAGGACCGCACCACTTAGAGTAGGGGAAACTAGTAATATGGTAGGTTCCACAGGTGGGGCGGAGCTTAGGATAGAGTAGAGTGACAGTTGACAGTTTTACCTCAGTCGGTGCTGGGAAGGCAGACAGAGTGGTCAGGCCTGGCAGCCCAGCTGAGTGGAGGGTACCCCATCTTTATGTGGGGGCCCAGGACAGATGGCAACGGGCCAGGGCTGGTAGGAGCCAGCTGGTCATGTTGAGGGGACACCGGTAACACGGACAACTGAGGCAGCCAGGAGTTCAACCCTGACTGCAAAGCCGACGAGCTGCAGGCCCAACAGAACCGGGTTCCTGACAGCCCCACAAAGGTACCTCACCCCTCAAGCCCAAAAGACGGTCCTACACTAGTGAGGGAAGACTGAAACCCGGTGTCAGGTGGGAAACTTGTGCGTTCCTGCTGTTCCCATTTGGACCGGTATAAGTCTAGCTAAGCCTACTAGATACAGACTGCAGGACTGGCGGGTGAGCTCTTCAAAGGTGGGAAAGACTGAAAGATCTAGAGAAAGTAATAGACCCTGGAAGGAACATCTAATGACTCCATAAAAAAAACCCTGAGTTGGCAACAACACCCTAAAACCAAATTGTACCGTGTTTTGTTATGCCATCAGCTGGTACCGAGTAAAGCAAAGTTAAACTAGAACTGGTTTCTGTTATTCTTCCTGCCGCAGCTCAAAGGACTTAACATCATAAACATCAACAGCAGAGGGGTAAGAACTGCACCACCATTTCCATCACTGTCCTCCCTCACCGTCTCACCACCATAGCTGCCCTGAGGTAAAGCTCCACCTGTGGGGAGCTGCACCACACTTAGCTGCCTCATCCATCACCTCAGTGGCCGGCTGGCAGCGCCGGTACCATCTTACCGGACTCTACAGGTGGCATCACGTTCCCCTGTAAAAAAAACCTTTAACCCCCACCGTTTACCATCAACATCTGGTATAATTGATCGCCAGGGCACGGCACCGGGGTCCCGACCATCCATGACTCCCCACACAGTAGCCCCAGTGTCCGAGTCCCTCACCCACCCTAGCTCTGGTTGAATCATATATGTCTCTCATCCTCGTATACATGTCCCCATCCTGTATAAATGCCCCCATCCTGGTATGTATATTGCTCATCCTGGTCTATATGCCCCCATCCTGGAACATATGTCCCCCATCATGGCATACGGTATGTCCCTCATCCTGGTATACATGTGCCCATCATGTATATATGGCCCCCATCCTGTATATGTACTTCCATTCTGTATATATGCCCCCCATCCCCAACCCTTTGATTATGTTATATGGCCCCCATCTTCCCCCCAGACCCCCATGGCTCACCGAGGAGGGTGCAGCTGCTCAGCGGGGGTGCCGGAGGCAGATTCTCGTGGGTGGGGGACACAGCTGCAGGACCAGGGCAGCGGAGATGTACCGGCGGCAGTAAGTGATGGGCGCCGCCATGTTTTTGTGTTCATTAACACTGCAGCCAGTGGTAGAGGCTTCAACAAAATGGCCGCGGCCATAATGGAGACCCGCGGCCATTTTGAAGCCTCTACCTCTACCGGCCGACTGCCACAAAATACATGGCGGTGCCCACCGCTTGCTGCCGCCGGTAAATCTCCGCTGCTCCGGTCCTGCAGCGGTTCCCCCCACCCACCGGAACCTGCCTCCGGCACCCACACTGGGCAGCTGCACCCCTCACCCCCCTTATCTGGTAATATTTAATTTTTAATGTTTTTGTTTTTTTTACATACGCTTTTTAAGACGCACCCTCGTTCCCCCCAAAGTTTGGGGGGAACAAAAGTGCGTCTTAAAAAGCGAAAAATACGGTAATAGATAATAGTGTCTGGAGAAATACTATACTGGATGCCACTGTTACGAACATGCCTACACAATTTCGGGAGATGTTTGCTTACATCTGTATTTTTGGATCACCTACAAATGCAATAGAATTGTGGAAGAAATTTAAACAACATTTCATACAAGACTACGGTCACCGATACCACAACAACACTGAAGAGTGCATCAACTGTGAAAGCTATGCTACGAAGGATATTCAAGATGTGCTAATAATACATGGAAAGTCTTATTTGGATTTTAATTTACCACGCCCTGCAACAAACAGGCCTCAAGAAGAGTATGATAAAGATTATGAATCAGCTACAGCTACTGAGATGAAAAAAAAACTCTTAATCCTGAGCAACTGTTGGCTTTCAATGCCATTGTGGATGCTCTACAAGACAACACGTCGACACCTTTCTTTATTGATGGTCCAGGTGGCAGTGGAAAAACATACTTATACTATCTACTTATACATTATGTCAGAGGACAAGGACATGTGGTCTCATCTGCCGCTACTACAGGAATTGCTGCAAACTTACTACCAGTAGAACGAACTATGCACTCTTTGTATGGCATTCCAATTCCAATTATTGAAACATCAGTTTCCAGAATTAAAACTGACGCTAACGCTGCCAACAACTTAAAAAATACTACACTTTTTATACTTGATGAGTGTACAATGGCACAAAACCATTCTTTGAATGTCATTGATAGACTTCTACGTGATGTCATGACAATACATGTTGATGACAAAAATAATGTTCCCTTTGGTGGTAAAGTTTTATGCATGCCACTAGAACTGAAATTGTGGATTGTTGTCTTATATATTGTCAACTCTGGAAACACTTCACAAGACTTCTGCTATTCAACAACATGAGATCCAGGGATCCAGAATACAACACTTGGTTACTTAAAATAGGCAATGGTCAGCTGTCAAATGACTACAATCTTGGAGAGGACTTTATTGAAATTCCTCCAGACATGCTGTCCTCTGCCTGTTTAATCACAGATATATTTGGCACAAACATTCATATTAATGTCAATGACACTGAAAGTGTTTTGTTTGCTGCATCACATGCAATGCTCAAAAAAATGAAGATGTTGAACTTCTCAATCTCGAATTATGGACCGATTGAGTGGCCAATATGTCTTATATACAAGTGATGATTCTGTGGATGTGGATGATGCTAATGAAACTGAACACTACCCAGTCGAATTTTTACATTCTCTGACACCATCTGCAATGCCATCACATCGCCTACAACTAAAAATAGGAACAATCGTCATGCTATTGCGAAACCTTAATACAAAAAAAGGATTATGTAACGGAACTCGGCTCATTTTAACATCCTTAAATCCACATATTATACAGGCAAAAGTAATCACAGGATCAGCTGAAGGCGACTTTGTTTTTATTCCACGCATTGATTTGTGTCCATCTGAAACTGGTTTACTATTCAAACTATGAAGACGACAATTTCCTGTTAAGCCAGCTTTCGCAATGACAATTAACAAGGCACAAGGACAGACCCTAAATCGAGTCGATATTTATCTACCTCAACCAGCCTTTGGCCATGGGCAGCTGTACGTTACTTTTTCCAGAGTCAAGCAACGCTCCCATGTCAAAGTCAAGGTTTTAGATACACCACTACAAGGACAGTTGATACATGGTAGTGATAAACTGTTCACTAAAAATGTAGTTTATAAAAATGTTTTACATTAATTTAGCTCTGTAGTAATCTCAATAATACATAGTGTTATATTACATCAATAGGGATTTAGTTTTTGAAAACATATTAATATACCTAAGGGCCACGTCACATGGTGCGATGGCACTGGAGATGTTGGCGGCGACTGGCAGGAGCGCGCACGCTTTTGGCGCCTCGCCAGCATCGCCGCCCCCCGTTTACATGGGGAGACACCTCCAGCGATGCTCCGGCTCCGGCGATCTGACAGGCGGCATTGCCGCCGGGGTGTCTCAAAACCCCAGCGGCGATGCAGTACAATGGAAGCCTATGGCTCCCATCGCCTGTCAGGTCGCTGTCGGCCGTTTACATGGGGCGATGTGTATACATCGCCCCAGATCGGCCGCCTGGTTTCAGAGCACTGCTCTGAAACCAGGCGACCACTAAAAGGCATCGCCATCACCTATTTACATTAGGTGATGCAGGGACGATATCAGTGCCGATAGGCCACGCCCCTGCATTGCTTAAGAAATCGGCGGTGCCGTCGCCACGTGTGACGGTACCTTAAGATATATATATCTATAGACACATATTAGATACTAGAAATAGGCCCGATAGATAACATATATTTTGCACCAATAATTTTGTTGTTAATGCAATACATATATATATAGAAGTATTTAAAGTCATCACAGGGGAGATATGTATCATCAACTTTTAATCAGTTGGTGATGGAAACCCATATTTGTAACTACAGTGTCAAAGATGCTGAGAGACTTATTTGTCTTTTCATTGGGCGGGTTTTTTTGAACAGCTGAAGAGATGGGTGGGACGGCTGTTCACCATACCTCCTCCTCTGGCTCTAATCCATATGGACCGTATAGATATATAATTAATAAATATCTCTATTTATACCTTAAAAATGGTAGATTTTAGACATATATTATACATAGATATATGATAGATATTATATACTTTAAAAGATTCTATATTTTTAGTACATATATGCATGATAGCTAAACACATATATGAGTTTAATAATATGATAAACACAGTTAATAGATATATAGACACATATAGATTTAGGACACATTATAGATACATAGTTTAAGCATATATAAATAAATAATATATGTATATAATATAATAATGTATATAATAATATTTATTCATTTATATAGCACTATTAATTCCATAGTGCTTTACATACATTTGCAACACTGTCCCCTTTGGGGTTCACAATCTAAAGATCCTATCAGTATGTCTTTCAAGTTTCATAGTTATATCTATCTATTTAAGGGCCCTTTCACATCAGCGTTTTTTTTCAAATCGCGGCAGATGCGGTGAAAAAACCGCATCTGCCGCGATTACCGCATACCGGCTGCACTTGCGGTAAACGCCATACAAGGTATAGGCGGACTTGCGGCAGGTGCAGCAAGTGCGGTTTTGGCAATTGCGGCAGGTGCGGCCGCGAAAACAAACGCGGCTGACAGCATTTTTTTTTGCGGCCGCACCTGCCGCAAGTGCCAAAACCGCACTTGCCGCACCTGCCGCAAGTCCGCCTATACATTGAATGGCGTTTACCGCAACCGCGCCGCAACCGTGCCGCAAGTGCAGCCGGTATGCGGTAATCGCGGCAGATGCGGTTTTTTCACCGCATCTGCCACGATTTGAAAAAAACGCTGATGTGAAAGGGCGCTAATACATAAAAATAGAATATAATAACATTTCTATGGATTGTCTTTCTGTTATTATTATGTAAAAGTATGAAGCTTTGCCATTATTTTTGACAAGGTAATACATTGTATTCTTTCACTTCCTTTCTGTTTTTTTGCTCTACTTTGGAAACATACAATCAGACACACATCAAACTGCACAAAATAATGTACCACATCCAATTATAGTCACAACAGCTTCCAAGAGACCATGTGGTGTAAACACACACACAACAAACAGAGGAGACACCATATAGAGAACATGGCTCAAGAAACACAACACCACATACGAAAATAAAGCACACAACTAGGAAAAGACAGTGCAAATCATGCAACAAATACAATACACAAATGCGGAAGGATGACATAAAACAGGTATGTTGGAATGCGCAAACAGTGTGACACATGTCCACTGCTCCTATCAGCATCACTAAGGATACACAGATGTTCATTTCACCGCACTCCTGATGCAATAGCATCGGGCCTATTTCTAGTACTTTTATAATAATGTGAATTTAACACAATTGTTATTGCTATTCATGTAAAGTCTGAGAAGTGTTGTGTAGACTCCCTGTTTTCTATTTTTGAAAAACCAATAAAAACATCTTGTAACAGAAGAACAGGGTACTTTGATGAAAAGGTTTATTAGAGAGGGTAAAACATATAAAGAAGTGCAGACAATGGTAGGCTATTCAGCTATAATGATTTGCAGTGCTTTAAAATAGAAAGCAAAACCAAAGAAACGAAATGAAATGGAAAACTATCATTTGTATGAATAAAAAATAGCCAGAATGACAAAGATTCGGCCAATGATCAGCTCCAGGATGATCAAAGACAGTCTCTCGTTACCTGTGAGTATTGTGACAGTTTGACACCAGTTTGAAGCTAATCTATTAGCAAGAGGTCCCTGCAAAGTCCCACTGTTAAAAAAAACATGTACTGAAGCGGATATAATTTGCCAAAGAACACGTCAACTGGCCTACAGAGAAATGGACAAATATTTTCTGGACTGATTAACCCTTTCAGGACCCAGCCTATTTTGACCCTAAAGACCTTGGCATTTTTGTCAATTCTGACTAGTGTCCCTTTTGAGGTAATAACTCTGGAACGCTTCAGGGTCATTCCATGTCAAGTGATGGAAAAATGAATATTATTTTTCCCTGACGACCTCAGATTTTTTAATTTTTTTTCTATATGAAGAAAAACTTTAGGTAATTACAAAAAAAAGTTTTTAATTTTTTTCTTTATCAGTTAATTTTTTACAGATTTTTAAAGTTTTAAAAAAAGTGCGAATTTTTGCCTGGTATGACTTTACATTTTCTATCATATCTCAGGCTAGAAATAAGATAGAGAAACAAAATAAACACCAATCTACTCAGAACTGTGCAGGCTTTCACCAGATATGTCACAAGAGGATCTTTGTTAATATTTTACCCATGTGATCGCAAGCGCAAAACTTTAAAACGCATTTCCGAAACATCGGCGCGCTTTAAATATTTCAAAAACTGCCATGTGTCTGCTATGCTCCTAGCCACATCTGTACCAAATTTCAAGTTGGGATCGCGATGGGATCATATTTTAAAATATTTTAATATTAATAGCGTCAATGGGTCATTCTATATCAAGTGATCTAAATATGAATATTTTTTTTTACCTGACGTCTTTAGGTTTTTTTTATTCTTTTTCTTTATGAAGTACTACTTTAGTTAATTACAAATTAAAAGTTTAGAATTTTTTTCTTCATCAGTTAATTTTTTACAGATTTTTAAAGTTTAAAAAAAAGGGTGAATTTTGGCCTGGTATGACTTTACATTTTTTTATCTCAGGCTAGAAATAAGATAATGAAGTGGGAGAGGCATAATTTTACTCAGAACGGTAACAGCTTTCATTTGATATGTTACAAGACTATGTTTCTTTATATCTAATTCAAACTATTGATGGGCAATTGTGAAAAAATGACTGATTGTGTTCTTGGTTATATTTGTGCAGAGATTCAACTTGGGACCTGTCAAATTTATATATTTTTTATTTTATGGTTTTATGAGTTATCACAACTTATTGAATAAAACATTTATATGCAACAAAAAAGAAACACGAAAAACAAATCCCATAAGTGCCAGGATAAATACATCTTAATCATCAGAACACAACGCTCAGCATTTTCAACTTGAATGTATTGAACAAACGAAAAGAAGAAAGGTGATCATATCCTCAAGTTTGATTAAACAAGATTAAAAGAACCAAAAATGTTAACCCCCTATTTATACATATAAATTTGTTTTCTATTCTATCACTAAACATGTGATTTATGAACTGTTTAATAAGAATAGTACAGTAGTTAAATCATCGTTCTATAAATGATGAACTAATCAAACAATAAATAGTATGTTTTTAAAGTGGCATTTTATCAATTTGTCCCTTCTAGTGGGTGAAATGTAATCTTGTCCATAAACGCTTACTAGCAATCGCCATTTCCTTGTGTGTCAAAGAGTATGTCCGGCCTGTCACGGTGTTCGGCTCCGCCTGAGTTAATATCTGATTTTTGTGCACTTTTAAAATGTCTGGCTTTCTTGGATACACAAAGGATGGCACTGGACCAGAAGGATGCAATAAAGTCAATTCTACTTCTTCATTTTCACAATCTTTGGAGAGTACAGTAGCCAGCCACCAGCGCCAATCATATTCATATTTTTTCAAAAGGATTGCAACAGTGTCTATGATAAAATGCTGTTTCTTGAGAAGTAGCAGCCATTGCTGTGTGGGAAAAATACAGTTAATATTAAGTAAGGAAGATAGGTAATAAAAATAAAGATTTACAGTACACTTGAGATAGAACTGTATTACTATAAAGTGAGTTTTAGGGCTAGCGCGCACAGTTTTTTCTGTCTGCAGATACATGCTGCAGTTTTGGCAGCTTGTTTTTCTACCAAGTTTTTACCACATATGCGTTAGTTTTTTTAATCGCTAGTGAAAAAAATGGCAGCTTTTTTTTATATGAATGATAAATGCTGCATTTATTGCAGCGATTAAAAAGTAGTTCAAGCAGTGATTACTCACTCTTGAGTGTTTCCAAAAACACTGCATGTGGTGAACCCCATAGAAATCAATGGGGCTGTTTTTCTGAATGATGATCCCTAAGAATAGCACTATGTGTATTGGCCCTTAATAATAAAAGCATTAAACTATTAATATATTTACTCACCCATATTTTAGTACACAGCCTTGATGGCTTTGTACAGACTATTGTTTGTTCAGGAGTGAAGATGTCCAGACATGTCAGGACATGAAAGGTCTGAACGAGCTGTCTTACTTCCTGAATGCAGTGGGTAGACACTTAACATGATTGACAGAGCTGCTGGCCTATCATCTGCTCTGCATTCACTGTCTATCCCTGTGCTTTCTCAGGTTGAGCCCTAACAAAGCTTTTTCCTATATGTCCTCTCCTGCTTCTAAGCTGTAACATATCAAAATAATACAGTAATGTCTAAAAATAATGGATTTGATAAATATAGACCCCACGCTTTTAGACCACAGGTTGAACAGATCTGAATTCAAGATTTTTGAATTGACACTACAATAGTTAAATATTTTAAAATATGATCCCATCACGATCCCAACTTGAAATTTGGTACTGATGTGGCTAAGAGCATAAAAGACACATGGGCAGTTTTGGAAAATTTTTATTAAAACTTTTTTCGGAAATGCGTTTAAAAATGTTGCGTTTGCGCTCGCATGGGTAAAAAAATTAAAGTTAACAAATATACTCTTGTGACATATCTGGTGAAAGCCTGGACAGTTCTGAGTAGAATGGTGTTTATTTTGTTTCTCTATCTTATTTATAGCCCAAGATAAAAAAAATGTAAAGTCATACCAGGCCAAAGATCACACTTTTTTTAAACTTTAAAAATCTGTAAAAAATTAACTGATGAAGAAAAAAATTCTAAACTTTTAATTTGTAATTAACTAAAGTAGTACTTCATAAAGGAAAAGAAATAAAAAAAATCTAAAGACGTCAGGTAAAAAAAAATATTCATATTTAGATCACTTGATATGGAATGACCCATTGACGCTATTAATAGTAAAATATTTTAAAATATGATCCCATCGTGATCCCAACTTGAAATTTGTACAGATGTGGCTAAGAGCAAAGCAGACACATGGGCAGTTTTTGAAATATTTAAAGCTCGCCGATTTTTCGGAAATGCGTTTGAAAGTTTTGCGCTTGCGATCACATGGGTAAAATATTAACAAAGATCCTCTTGTGACATATCTGTTGAAAGCCTGTATAGTTCTGAGTAGAATGGTGTTTATTTTGTCTCTCTATCTTATTCCTAGCCTTAGTTATGAAGAGAAACGTAAAGGCAGGCAACAGCGAAATTCGCACTTTTTCCGAACTTTGAAAATCATTTTTAAAAAATTTTTCTCTTCACATTTTGCATTGTCTGACATGCTATTATCAAATAACAAAATCTCAAAAGAATTAAAAATATAGAGGTAATAATCATTGGTTCACTTGACATGGAATGACCCTTCAACGGATCCTAGCGATTCTGAGATTGTTTTTTCATGACATATTGGGCTTCATGTTGGTAGTAAATTTATGTCGATAATTTTTGTGTTTATTTGTGAAAAAATCAAACATTTGGCAAAAATTTTGAAAATTTCGCAATTTTCACATTTTTAATTTTTATTCTGCTAAACTAGAGAGTTATGTGACACAAACATAATCAAAACAAAAATCAGCACAATTTTGGAAGAAAAACAATTTTGGGGTGGGAAGTTATAAGGGTTCAAAGTTCATCAGCAATTTCTCATTTTTCCAGCAAAATTTACAAAACCATTTTTTAGTGACCACATCACATTTGAAGTCCCTTTGAGGGGCGTACATGACAGAAAACACCCAAAAATGACACCATTCCAAAAACTGCACCCCTCAAGCTACTCAAAACTACATTCAAGAAGAATATTAACCCTTCAGGTGCTTCCCAGGAACTAAGGAAACGTGGAAGGAAAAAATAGACATTTTAATTTTTCTAACAAAAATGTTCTTTTAGCCTCAAAGCTTTCATTTTTACATGGGCAACAGGATAAAATGGATCCTAAAATTTGTTGAGCAATTTCTCCTGAGTACACCGATACCTCATATGTGGCTATAAACCACTGTTTGGGCGCAAGGCAGGGCTCAGAAGGAAAGGAGCGCAATTTGACTTTTGGAGCAAATTTTCCATTAAAAAGTGAAAGAGCTCCCCCACAAGTGACCCCTTTTTGGAAACTAGACCCCCCAGGGAACTTATCTAGATGGGTGGTGAGCACTTTGAACCCTCAGATGTTTCACAAATTGATCCGTAAAAATGAAAAAGTACTTTTTTTTTTCAGAAAAAATTCTTTTTTCATTTTTATGGATTCATGTTTAGGCACACAGGGGCTCTCCAAACGCAACATGGTGTCCGCTAACAATTTGAGCTAATTTTCCATTCAAATTGTTAGCGGACACCATGTCGAGTTTGGAGAGCCCCTGTGTGCCTAAACATTGGAGCTTTTCCACAAATGACCCCATTTTGGAAACTGGAAAGGTGACAAAATTGCTCAATTGTGTCTTATCTTATATGAAAAAGGTAATGCAGGTGATATATCAGAATCTGCTCACCTGGTCCGGTTGTGTATACCCACAACCAAGCATGAGCGTGAGGGCTCAGCTGCTGCAGGATCCACACATCCACGGGTCACCGCGGTGCAAGAAATGCTCTATAGGACGATGTGCCGCACGATCCGCGGTGCTGCCAAGGGAACACCAGGACACTGGAGTATCTGGTAACATAGCTTTATTCCTTCAATCCGACAGGTTTCAGAGCAATAACCCAGCTCCTTCCTCCCTGAGCATTTTGGAAACTAGACCCCCCAAGGAACTTATCTAGATGCATAGTGAGCACTTTGAACCCCCAGGTGCTTCAAAAATTAATCCGTAAAAATGAAAAAGTACTTTTTTTCCACAAATGTATTCATTTTTCATTTTTACGGATTAATTTGTGAAGCACCTGGGGGTTCAAAGTGCTCACTATGCATCTAGATAAGTTCCTTGGAGGGTCTAGATTCCAAAATGGGTCACTTGTGGAGGAGCTGCAATGTTAGGCACACAGGGGACTCTCCAAATGCAGCATGATGTCCACTAACAATTTGAATGGAAAATCAGTTCAAATTGTTAGCGGACACCATGTCACATTTGGAGAGCCCCTGTGTGCCTACACATTGGAGCTCTGCCACAAGTGACCCCATTTTGGAAACTAGACCCCCAGAGAACCTATCTAGATGCATAGTGAGCACTTTGAACCCCCAGGTGCTTCACAAATTAATCCATAAAATGAAAAAAGAAAATGTTCTGGAAAAAAAAAGTACTTTTTCATTTTTACGGATCAATTTGTGAAGCACCTGGGGGTTCAAAGTGCTCACTATGCAGCTAGGTAAGTTCCTTGGGGGGTCTAGTTTCCAAAATGGGTCACTTGTGGGGGAGCTGCAATGTTCAGGCTCACAGGGAGGGGCTCTCCATACGCGACATGGTTTTTGCTAACAATTGGAGCTAATTTTTCCCATTGAAATTGTTAGCGGACACCATGTCCCATATGGAGAACCCGATGTGCCACCAGCACAAGGGCAACTGGTAGAGTTGGGGTACAGCACCAGAAAATGGCACCTGTAATGAATACGCTATTTTCTGGGGTAGCTGTGGGTTGCAATTTGCAGCGTGGGGGCCCATGTTTGGGTCTCTTCATGCTGAGGGTTCCAGCCCCCCAGCTGCCTAGTTGTACCTGGCTGGCAACCAAAAATACAGTGAAGGCCTTTTTTTTTAATATTTCTAGAAGTGATTTTAGAAAGAAAAAATGACGTGGGCCTCTGCCATATTTTTGGCCCAGCCAGGTACAACTAGGCAGCTGGGGGCTGGAATCCTCAGCATGGAGAGGCCCAAGCGTTCTGGGCCCCCCATGCTGCAAATTGCAGCCCGCAGCCACCCCAGAAAATGGTGCATTTATTGATTTGGTTCCAGTAAAACAAAATTGAGGTTATGAATTTGCCAGCCCAATCCCCAGACCTTAATCCAATAGAACACTTGTGGGGTGACATAAAAAATGTCATTTTTGAGGCAAAGCTGACAAATGCAAATAATTTGTTAGATGTAGTTAAAGCATCCTGGGTTGGAATAACAGTGGATGGGTGCCATAAGTTGGTTGAATGTATGAAACATAGATGTGAAGCAGTTCTAAAACACAGTGGTTATACAACTAAATATTAGATTAGTGATTCACAAGAATGGTAAACCCTAAAAAAAGGAGTACATATTTTGAGTTTAAAAAGACAAATGCAGACCGTACTATTTTGTGAACAGTCCAATGTTCAGTTTTTGCTATTTTCTGTAAAGTAGTTAAAATTATATACATTTGTCTTCATGTTTTCATTTACGAAAAGTGTGCAATCTTCCCAATGCATGGAAATAAAAACTATTGTAACGATTTTGAGTTTAACTCACTTTTTTGAGCACACTGCTATTACTGTATTTTGAACACAACTGTATGATAGAAAATACCCAAAAGTGACATTATTCTAAAAATTGCACCCTCAAACTACTCAAAATTACATTCAAGAAGATTTTTAATCCTTCAAGTATTCACAGGAACTAAAGCAATATGGGAAAAAAAATGAAAAAAAAATTTCCTACAAAAATATTATTTCAACCTTAAATATTGAATTTTCATACGGGTAACAAGGGAAATTGCACCATACAATTTGTTGTGAAGAAACACTGTTTGGGCTCAGGGCAGGGCTTGGAATGGAAGGAGCACCATTTGACTTTTAAACAAAACATTGGCTGGAATCATTAACTGACACCATGTCACGTTTGGAGAGCCCCTGATGTGCTTAAACAGTGCAAAGTGGAAACCCCCACAAATGACCCAATTTTGGAAACTGGTTCCCCCCAAGGACTTTATCTAGATGTTTGGTGAGAATTTTGATCCACAGGTGCTTTATACGTTGAGCCGTGAAAATAAAAAAAAAAAACATACCGTGTTTCCCCGAAAGTAAGACCCTGTCTTACATTTTTTGGGGACCAAAAGTGGCCCCCTGTCTTACTTTCGGGGGGGGTCTTATATTGGCAGCCCCAGCCTACTCACAAAAACACACACACACACACCGTATATACTCATGTATAAGCCGAGGGTGGGAAATACAGCAGACCTCCACCCCGGTATACAGCCCCAGCACAGGTATACAGCCCCCAGCAGTGTGGTACACAGCCCAGCAGTGTGGTACACAAGGTATACAGGCCACAACAGTGTGGATACAGCCCCAGCAGTGTGGTATACAGCTCAGCAGTGTGGTATACAGCCCAGCAGTGTGGTATACAGGGTATACAGGCCCCAACAGTGTGGATACAGCCCCCCTCCTGCTGGCACACTGCCCCCCCAGCTCTGAGGCCCCCCTGCTGCTGCTTACATCTTACCCTCCAGTGTCTTCTTGCAGCAGCCAGTGCGTCGGTCCCCGTTCCC
>JARQOC010000005.1:431724614-431740256 GCA_033576535.1 Allobates femoralis | reverse complement strand
ACATCCCATATGATACACTCAGACCCTGCTATATAAATCAAATAGGATACAATGAGACTTTTCTGTATACATACATATACATTATATATGATACACTGAGACTGCTGTATACATCAGAGAGGATACACTGAGACTCTGTTACATACATGACATAGGATACACTGAGACTCTGTTCTGTACAACACATAGGATGTACAGACTCTGGTGTATTTATCACATAGAATATGCTTGAAATTCTGCTGTAAACATCACAAAAATCCACTTATACTTTGTTCTATATACCATATAGAATACACATAGACAATGCTTTATACATTACATAGGATTCACAGACTCTGGCGTATAAATCACCTAATTCACAGCTGCTCACCCCCTGCACAGAGCACTCACAGACCGCTCCTGTCGGGAACAGCATGGTGGCATAAACAGAGTAGAGGCAGCTTTTCTGTTCTGCTAAGTGTGAAGGGGGCAGGACAGTTGACGTCATGCTGATAGACTGCCAGCTGTCCGCTATCTGATTGGGGGAGACGGCTGTCAGTCAGTGTGACGTCGGCTTTGACGCTCTTCGACGGAGGGGGAGAATCCTCCCCACTGTTGACATCAGTATAAGTGGCAAAATCGCCGACAGGAGTGGTCTTTGAAGTAAGGTAAAGCAATAAAAGTTACTGATCCTGAAAGGGCTGACCAAATCCAACTCCAGAATACCATTGTACTAGACAATCACCTGACAGATTCCCTTTAAGTAACACTATAGAAATCATATAATTAATTATATTCTTTTTGTTAGTACTTGTGGGAGTTCTCTAATAATTATGTATGGGGTCGTATCTTTCTGTCTTTCCAAGATCTTCACTTTGAGTACTAGTGGGGAATATATGGGGCCCCCACTCTATATTTTGGTCTGATGGGAGTACTCTTTACAAATGATCCCCAACAATTAATATTAAAAAATGGAAAAATATTTAACATTTGCAGAGTTTAAAATGTATTTACTCAAACTGCAGCATGTATTAGAGCATTCTTATGTGGAGTATTATTATACCCTACTAGGGAGGTCATGCAGAGGTTTTCCATAACTTCAATTCATTTTTAGTAGTGTATATTCTTTTCCCTTCTTGACAAGTATATTGGCATATTGTATAAATGGCTGACATAGACAACACCCAGCTTTATACCTTCAGAACAACCAAAAGCTTTAATAAAATGCATCTCTAGGTATCAAGATATACTGTAAATACTTCAATTCATTGTATTATAATAGAAGATGTGATAAATATCTACAAATATTTATCTGTGAATACTACTTGAATATTTAGAGTTGATGACATTTGTGTGAATAATCATCATTAATATTTATCTGTAGGGAATAATAGGGGAACCTGGTGTTTCCGGTGCGGTTGGAGAACAAGGATTTAGGGGACCACAGGTAAACTGATTTATGTTAGATGGTGTTTAATAAAAATGCATTTTTCAAAAAGTTTTGGTCATTGGGTTAATTTTAACTAAAATCCAATAAATAATATTAAAATTAATAATGTAATTGAATATGACAGTATGTATGAAGTCATGAAAGCTTGTGTGCTAGAACACTTGCGTAAAAAGCTTTGCAAAGTCTCAAACATTTTACACAATATAAAGCTGCGCAAAAATGTTGTGACTTTTTTACTTTTCATACCATTTTCAGCCAACTTTATTAAGTGGGTGGAGCTTGGTAGGACAGGAGGATGACCGGGCACAGCCATCCCACACATCAAATTTATGATAAGTGTAGGATTCCTTACCCGCAAAAATCTATTTAATTCCTGATTGGAGTGAGATCTCTGGCAAGATGCACACAAAGGCATACGGCACTTTGTATGTCACCTGATTTATAGAGACCTACACCTCACACTCTACCTCATGCTATCATTAATTTGAAATAATAGTAGGCAGCACTCACCATTCTGTTGCATCAGGATTTCTTTATTTCAAACTGCACATGAGTGACATGCCGGTGGGGTGGTGGATGCGGGGTGCGTCCAGGGACTACACGTGTTTCGCTTAGGTGAGCTTTAACGGGTCCTTCTGAAACTCACCTGAGTGAGACACATTTAGTCCCTGGATGCAATCCGTATCTACCACCCCGCCGGCATGTCACTCGTGTGAAATAAAGAAATCCCAATGCAACCGAATGGTGAGTGCTGCCTAATTAGAAGATAGTTTATATTTCCCAGCTGTCAAAGTGCATTTGTAGCGCCCCGCTGGTCAGCACACTGCAAAAGGGTACTGCACCCCGACCAGAAGGTGAATTATTCTTGTCCTTGTAGAGGTTAATAGAAGTCTGAAGCTCCCCACCCCACACATACACCTAGAGACAGGGGGCCAACTGGACAGCCCATTACTAGGGTAACCGGTCCCAGTGGAAGGAGAGCTAGGGTATATAGTGAGTGGGGAAAGAGCGGGAAACACACAAGAAACTGAGGAGAGAAGAAGAAGTAATGGGGAGGGCACCTCAACCTGGTGACCCAGACAGAGAGGGGCAGACAGAGGGTGACTGAACACCCTAGCCCATTCAGCAGCAGGGTATCGGCTCCAAAGCAGTGCAGAGGTCCATCCCTGAGCCGCAAATACCGGTATGATCGAAAGCTTCATAGGAGCATGATTCACCCGACATATGTGAGGTCCCGATCAGAAGCACCAAACCGGGTTGAGCATCCCTTAGAGAAGGGTACCTCATATCACCCAACAGACCTGGTAGTAAGCGGGACTCATGCAGGGCAGCGCAAGTAAGAAGGAGTGTGCAGAGGTAGGACAGAGAAAGAGAAAAGAAGGAACATAGCTGGAGCATCAGACAGACATTGCCTTTTGCCAGGACCACCCAGTCCACTACCCTGGCTGTAACAACTGCATACCCTGCAAACTGCAGATTATTAGAGTAAAGACCCGTGCAGAGCAAGCAGTGTCTGCATTTCTTCCTGGTTAACTGTGACATTCCAGTCTCACAGCAGAGACTGCGCTGCCCTATTCCACCATCATCACACTACACTGCCCTGGGGGACCCTACTCTACCTGTAGGGAGCTACAACACCTTGCTGCCATCCATTCCCCGGAGTTCTGCAGCAGCACCGGTGCCATCACTGGTTCTACAGGTGGCGTCACGACTTCTATAAACATTTATCCCTGTAAATGTACCCCTTTTTAATTGTCACCATGAGGGCACAGGTTCAGGCACCAACCACCCGTGACATCCTTGCACCCGACCGCCGAGACCTGAGTACCCCAGACCCTTGTGGGCCCGACATTTCTGGGATCTACGAACATGATTGAACCCACCCGTGAACTACGGGTATTGTGCACCTTATAGACTTTACACTCGGCCTAAAATAACTATTTCCCGCCATTTTCCGCTGGGCCCAAGATGGCGGAACCAAAAATGTAAAGCACAATGTGTTGGCCTAGGGGCGTGCCTCGGCCCCTTATCGTGAGAGGGCCATGGCAGAGGGCCAAACTACTTGCCCGCCTCAATTGCTGAAGGAAAACCAAGGTGGGGCCAGAGACTTTAACCCACCCATGGACTTTAAAAGAAAAGGAACAGGTGTGACAGGAGCCCAGCAGACTTACTCGGATAGGGTTTTGGAGACATGACGGCAATCCGGCTGAGAGATCTTAAGCGGGAGGTGGAGGATGAGGCCTGCGCCGCAGTTGGAGACCTAGGGGTGCTCTCCCTCCACACCATCAAGGGGGATCCAGCCTTTTGGGACCGCTCTCCAGGACTTACAAATACAGCTCCTAGAGGCAGTGGAGTGGACAATCATGCGTTGGAACACAGGCATGGCCCACCAGCTACGCTTTGAAGCCACACAGAGGCAGTCCAGCTGTCCAGAACAGGAACCGGGGGAGAGAAACCAGTTACCAGATACTCACCCGGTTACCGGAGAGGACCCGGTGCCACCAGCCATCGATACAGAGACGAGGGCAGCACTGAAGCCCCGCTGGAGAACAATGGCGAGACAGCGGCCGAGCCAGATGACCCCACTGACCCAGACATGCTAGAAGAGCCCGCTAAGAACCAGGAGGATGTGCAGCCACCTACTGAGGAGCCTGATGTGGTAGTAGAGGCAGTTGAGGAGGAGAATTCCGACCAGCTTCGTGATGAGGAACCAGGCCAACCGAGCTCCAAGGAGGAGGATGATCCAGAGGAGAACCGTGAGGAGGCTACGTCGCCTGAGTCCCCTAGAATTTGATGGGGCACTAACCAACCCATTAGTGGCGGAGGAGCTACCGTTGCTGTGGGAAGCAGCAGGCAAAGCACAGTCCTGTAACAGACCAACTGCCTTATAACCGCGCAATGTACCTGTTCTACCAAGTGGAGCGACAACTCCACAGAGTGGAATGGTGGGTAAGGGAAATGGAGAACTTGCAAATTTGAGTACAAGCCCGTAGTCAACCACCAGTACTACCCGAACACCGGAGAAAAGGTACAGTTACAACCTTTAATCTAGAGAACGGTTGGGGTTTTACACGTGAGGAAGGACTTTATGACAAAGTTTTTGTTTTGTTACCCGGAGAGATGTGGAACCTCATTTCCCCAAAGATCACCCAGACCGAGACTTATACAGACAAGATCGGGTGAGCTATGAGAGACACGCAGGACCCGTGGCTGATATGCGTTACTGTACACAAATGTGATAATTGATGCTAAAGCTAGTATAATGCTACCTTGGTGTATATAGTGTTGAAAGTGTGCTTTTTTCCTTTTTTGCAAAACTCATGCACTAGTATGAGGACTCCTTATTTTTCTTTTTTTTTTTCCTATTTGTGTACTGTGTAATATAATGTGTGTGCAGCGCCCAGTGGTAACCAGGACATTGGTAAAGACAGTGATAGTGACCACTGGGACAGCAAGAGTTAACCCGGTTCAGTTGAACTGGTGAAGTTTTAACGTTACAAGAATTGCACCTCCCGGACGGGAAGAAACAAGAATACCTGTTATTAATAAAAGTGTTTTATCGTTGCATGCATGCATATAAAAACTGCTCTGTACCGGGTAGGGTAGTGACACTTGGGGACAAGAGTAATTCACCAAGGGGGAGTGTAGTGCCCCGCTGGTCTACGCACTACAAAGGTTACTGCACCCCGAATAGAAGGTGCAGTATTCTTGTCCTGGTAGGGGTTAATAGAAGTCTGAAGCTCCCCACCACACACATACATCTAGAGACAGGGAGCCAATTGGACAGCCCTTTACTAGGGTAACCGGTCCCAGTAGGAGGAGAGCTAGGGTATATAGTGAGTGGGAAAAGAGAGGGAAACACACAATAACCTGAAGAGAGAAGAAGAAGTAACAGGGAGAGCACCTCAACCTGGTGACCCAGACAGAGAGGGGCAGACAGAGGATGACTGAACACCCTGGCCCACTCCGCAGCGGAGTACCGGCTCCGAAGCAGTGCAGAGGTCCATCCCTGAGCTGCAAATACCAGTATGATCGAAAGCTTCATAGAAGCACGATCCGCCCGACATACCTGCGGTCCCCACCAGAAGCACGAAACCGGGTTGAGCATCCCTTAGAGAGAGAAGGGTACCTCATATCACCCAACAGGCCTGGTAGTAAGCGGGATTCATGCAGGGCAGCGCAAGGAGGAAGGAGTGCGCAAAGGTAGGACAGGTAAGAGAAAAGGAGGAACATAGCTGGAGCGTCAGAGGGGCATTGCCTTTTGCCAGGACCACCCAGTCCACTACCCTGGCAGTAACAACTGCAGATTACCGGAGTAAAGATCCGTGCAGAGCAAGCTAGTGTCTGTGTTCTTCCTGGTTAACTGCGACATTCCAGTCTCACAGCAGAGACTGCGCTGCCCTATTCCACCATCACCACACTACACTGCCCTGGGGGACCCAGCTCTACCTGAAGGGAGCTACAACACCTTGCTGCCATCCATTCTCCCGTAGGTCTGCAGCAGCGCCAGTGCCATCACCGGATCTACAGGTGGCTTCATGACATCTATAAACTTTTATCCCTGTAAATATACCCCTTATTAATTGTCACCACAAGGGCACAGGCTCGGGCACCGACCACCCTGACATCCCTGCACCCGACTGCCCGAGATCTGAGTACCCAGTCCCTTGTGGGCCTGACACATTTACATGATTCAATGAAAGGAATTTATTCTTAGGCTGGGTTCACATGCCCAGTAATCATTCATTTTAAAATGGTCCCAGTAAGCAAGACAAAAACAGATTTAGAAAAATGGGTGGTTATTTAACCAATCCATTTTCCATAGACTGTCTAGCTAAATTACTGATTGCATCTGCATCTATTTTTTTTCTAGCACTGAAACTTTTTTGTCCTGCTAAAAAAAACACTTGCTGTTTTTTTACATGTTTTTTACAGTAAATCAACTGTTAACAAAACTTGTGAAAATTTTGATGCCAAAAGCCCTTAAAGGGAATCGGTCAACTAGTTTTTGAACTTCATCTGGGAGGAGCATGATGTAGGCAAAGAGACCCTGAATCCAACAATATATCACTTAGATTACTGGGAGCAGGCATTCTAACACAATCAAAATTTATAGATTTAACCATACCGCATAGCTGAGACTGCTGCCACCGCCCGCACCAGGCTCTCAATTGGGGAGGGAGATTGCTGAACAACATGGCAAAAGCCAGCAAGTCACAGCAATGATAATCTCCTGCTGCTTAAAGAAATAATATACCGTATATACTCAAGTATAAGCCGACTTTTTCAGCCCTTTTTTTGGGCTGGAAAAGTTCTCATCGGCTTATATCAAGTCAGTAGGTTTGTCTGCCGGTGGATGCATACTTCCACATTGTGCATCCCCTCCTGCCGCTTCTCTCTGTCCTCCTTTCAGTTTGTGCTCACTCCCAGGAACCCCCTGCTGCTTCCCTGTGGTTACCGGACCGGTATCATCTGTCACTTGCCACCAGATCCCTCCGCCGCTTGCCTCCGTCGGCCAAATGTAGCTGCAGCCTGATCACTGCACTCAGATCCCTCCGCCGCTTGCCTCCATCCTCCAAATGTAGTTGCAGCCTGATTGCTGCACTTAGATCCCTCCGCCCAGTGTTTCCTGCACAGTGCACACGGCCAGAAAACCCCTTTGTCGGAGCCACTCTGATTACTGTACTCTGATAGTACAGTACTGTTAAACAAAAGGTGAGGCATTATTACAGTGTAATACAGCAGAATAGGAGGGAAAGGAGTGATAGTGCAGGGGTAGGATGAGCTGGAAGCTTAGGGAAAGATGAATACAGTAGATAAGGGTGAGAGATGGAGTCTCAGGGAAAGTAGGGTACAATAATAATATTGCAGGGTATAGGATTAGCTGGAAGCTTAGGGAAAGATGCGGTTTTGGCACTTGCGGCTGGTGTGGCCACGAAAAAAACGCGGTTGCCGCACCTGCTGCAAGCCCGCATATACATTGTATGGGGCTTGCCGCAACTGTGCTGCAACTGTGCCGCAAGTGCAGCGGCTATGCGGTAATCGCGACAGATGCGTTTTTTTCAACGCATCTGCTGCAATTTAAAAAAAACACTGATGTGAAAGCAGCCTATGGGGCCTTTCACACTTGCGTTTTTTTCCTGATTTGGAAGATCAGGAAAACACCTGATTCTTACAGGATTCATTTTTTTGATTAATGATTTCAGGAGAAAACATGAAGCAACAAGATTCTACCTGACCAAATTAAAGTGAATGTGCAAAATACTGTAATAATTGGGTTTTACCTGATCTTCCAAATCAGGAAAAAAACGCAAGCGGGAAAGGCCCCTAATTTGGAGAGGAGCAGCGTGGAGGGATATTTTGTACTAGAAGCACAGTGAGAAGCAATTATTTATTTGGGTCGCAGCATGGGATATATTTATGTATTTGAGGGGCAATGTAATCATACTTATTACTTTTAAAGGCAACATGGTGGGAAATGCTGATGAAGATAAGAAATCTGGAGAGAAAAGATGTGGGAGGGAAATGTCATAATGGCATCTGTACTATATGAAAACAAAAGGGACAGGAACAACTTCAATTAGGGAAGATGTTGTCTATAAGGTACCAGAATGCAAATGATAATTTGTGACACTAATTTTCATCTGTACTGTGGTTCCTGTATGGTACACAGTCTGATGATGACTCATAACAACATTACCATCGTTAAGAAGGTACTGGTAATTGAAGCTTCAATTAAGAACCTCTACTGATTTCACATGTTTTCCCCAGTTAAAATAAAAGCGCGTGTACTCACCTCCCATGCTGGCACGGTTCCAGTGGTCATTAGTTCGGGTCTCACGTGACATTGTGATGTCACGTGAGCCCCGTGTCTAATCTCCATGCCTTTGGACCAAATGAGCAATCAACAGGAAATGGCGGTGCAGCTGTGGCTCACTTCCTATTGATTATTTATTTGGTCCGAAGGCAGGAAGACAAGCCGGCAGTGATTGGACATGGGATTTGCGTGACATCACAATGTCATGTGAGCCCCAAATCGCGATTACTGAGAGCCCTGGAACTGCTCCAGTATGGGAGGTGAGATCAAGAATCAGAAGCAGTTGTCCTAGTGGACAACCACATTAATAAATTAAGTCACTGCAATAATATTCATGCAATTCATGTTCATTAAAAAGCTGCACACCACTTAATGAATTAGGAATGTGTATGTATACATGTGTACATTTATGCTGGAGGCTCATGGGACTTGTAAGATTCCTAATTCATTAAGTGGTGTGCAACTATAATTGAATTGGGTGAATATTACTCCAGTGGCTTCATTAATTAAGACTGACCTGCACAATGCCAGTCGTAATGAATCAAGACCATTGTTCTCGGCATCACTTCGCCTGATGTAAACAGGAGATGTGCTGCCAATAACATGACTTGTATGGGGACATAATGATCTATTAGGGATCGTTCTCATCCCATCTTTCCTTGTCAGCCTATGTGAGGAGCCAATACACAAGCACTGGATTATATTACTATTGTCGATCGCGCTCATTTAAAGATGTGAAATCGGCTCCAGTAAATACAACTTAAATGTTTGTGTATGATGATGCAGTATATTAGCAGTTGGGGCCCCACTTTTAACTTTTACCCAGGGCCCTACTATGTCTAAAACCAACCCTGTTGGCAACTGCGACAGACTGACCAAATGGGGAAAATACATACAGTATCTATTATTGTCTATGTTCTGTGGCTGAAGAATATTCTTAAGAATTGTTAAGTAATTGGAAACACAATCATGAAAATATGGTTTACAGTAAATAATATTAAATATTATTTTCTAAATCATTGAATAAAAAAATTCTGTCACTGATTAACATGAATATATTATCTATTGCTGCTGATCATAAACCCTGCTGGTGGCAGCCAATTTAGTTTTTTGGACTTTCATAGTTCCTCCTTTTCTTCTGAGATTCATTACTTATTTTTATATTGATATAGCCATATGAGGGATTATTTTCTCTGGGATGAGTTTTAATTTTCAATTACATCATTCATTTTACTATTAACCTTCCCAAGAAACAGGAAAAGGATTCCAAGTGAGGTGAAATGATGAAAAAGAAATGTAACGCTTCTAACTTTCAGGGTTTCATTTTTATAGCGTTTGTTATTCGGTGAACGTTCTCTAGGTCAGTGTGATTATGGCAATTATGGAAATATATTTCTGTCAATGGAGCAAAATGGCGGCTTGATTTGACAATCTGAGCTTTTGAATTGTACCGTTATGGTATATATGCAATATTTATATTTTGATAGCTTTTTATTGCATTTTGTCTTGAAGATTGATCTTTTTTTCTTTATGACATTTACCTAATGGGTTAAAATAAATAGAATTTTATGGAGTAGATTATAACAGATACTGACTATAAAATGTGTTTATTTTTCTTTTTTCCCCTTTTTAATGTATTATTTCGTTATTAACTGGGAAAAGGGGGCAGATTCAAATTTTTATGTTTTCATTACATTCATTTTACTTTTTTTTTTTAGCTTAATAATGTGGGGTTTTTCTTTAAATCCTTAACATAGGATGTACCTATACTATACATCCTAGGTCGCCTCTATCCCTTTGATGTGAACTAATGCGCTGAGCTCACATCAATCCCTGCAAGTGTTAACTGATCTGATCAGTCAACATGTACAATTAAGGGTACAGTTACACGGCACGTCATCATACACAACATCACTCAAAAGTGACGTGTTAAACAATGTTGAAATGACATTGCTAGTGCGTCGTTGCTTGTAACCGAATGATTCAACTACGATAATTAGTCAAGTTGGAGTTGACAGGTGTATGAACATGTTCAAAAACCTGACGATGTCATTCAAGCGATCTGCTAGCATTGTTCTGTGTGACACCGTGAGTACGATGTCATGGACGACTTCGCCCATTCACAGCAATGAGCAGGTATCGTTCGCTGGGTTGTGCGAACGATACCTGCTCACAACATCGTTGATGAGTTGTCCACTATATTTAGACGTGTGACATCTCACCAGCGATGTTGAAATGATGTAAATAATGACAGTGTGCCCACGAGATCGTAGCAGACATCGTTTCAACGGTATGCCGTGTAACGGTACCCTAACAGGCACAGGTGTATCAGAGATCTATCCGTGCCTGTTAACTTGTTAGATCATGCTGTCAAACTCTCACAGCGTGATTTAACATGCGGCCACAGGGATCGCGACCACGATTTGTTGCCATAACACCAAGGAGTCAGATTATGACACAGGTGGGAAAGGGAGGAGGAAATGTTCACACCGGAATAGCCTCAAGTCGCTTGGTGCCTGGATGGATGTCCACAATCCAATCAATAATAATATGAAAATATCCGGCACCCGACCAAGTCTTCAATTTTATGATTTTATTGGTACTTCATATTAAAAAGAGTACATGGGACTTGAACCCCACCAAAACGCTGGACGCGTTTCGGACAGAAAGTCCTACATCAACAGCATAAAACTATAACAGAATATCCCACTCTAAATAGTTGGAGAACCATACAATTAGATGCACGCAGGTGAAAATGATTACAATTAAACATAGCATAGGCTGAAGACACACCTATTACAATTAACATGTTGTTGCAGGGAACCAGAACTTCAAATTCAGCATACAGGAACATGTTAAAACATATGTATTGTTATATAAATATATATATATATTACCACAATACAATATTTCAATGACTATACAAATTACACACTAGTGTCAATGAGTACCTCAAAATACGACTTATAATATTAGTGGGTAAATAGTTATCACTGTTTTACACCCAGTTTATACAATGTGTTCTACCTCAATAGGCACATTGAAAGACTATATGTTAAACTGAGTAACACCTCGCTAAAAAAAAAGATAAATCCGTATGTAAATTTAATCCAATGGGCTGCCGGTTGTCAAGGGCTAATATCCAGACCTCCCGTTCATTATCTCCGCCTCTTCTAGAACCGCCTACTCTCTCTATACCACTAACCCTGAGACTGCTGACATCAACCCTGTGTACATCCAAGAAGTGGCGAGAAAGGCTAGATATGCCCCTAAAACTAGCCCGTAATTCAGGATTTGCTGATACTTTGTGCTCAGAAAGTCACTTTTTAGGGGTCTGATAGTGCACCCTACATAGTCCTTATCACAGAGATTATAGGACTCCAAATATACTACATTAGTAGTATTGCAGTTGACATATGCACGAATATTAAAATTGCGTCCTGTAACCCTGTTAGTAAAGGTTTTTGTTACAGACATATGTTGGCATAAACTGCACCTAGCACCCCCGCAACAATAGTTACCCACCACATTTAACCAAGTAGGTTGTTGACTGTTATTCCTAAACTCCGTGGGTGACAAAATATTTCCCAAACTTAAAGACCTCCAAGGGGCACATCGATATCCTTGTTTGATGATTTTATACAGTACTGGATCTTGGTATAGCATGGGTATGTTTCTGCGTAAAGCATCGGCTCTATGATTATAGTCCACGCTATATCCTGTAGAAAAGGTGGGCAGATAGAAACCCGAAGCTGCATCTATATTTCTACGTTGTTTGTCCATCAAAAGAGAATCTCAAGACATAAGTTGAACCTTACTTATAGCCCTGTTTAGACAAGACGGTTTGTACCCACGATCAGTCAGTCGGCTGTAAATGTTCGCCAACTCCTTCTCATAGGATATCTGTTCAGAACAAGATCTTTTAGCCCGAATTAGTTCCCCAAGTGGCAGATTATTCACGACATGTCTCGGATGGCAACTATCAGCGTGCAGGACAGCATTCCCACTAGTAGGTTTATGATACAGTTTTGAATGGATTGTGCCTGTTACAGAATCTCCCATCTACTCTACATCCAGGTAAGCCACTGACCCTCCATGCACTTGATGTGTAAATGCAACATTGTAGGTATTCTCATTGATGTATTTAATGAAATCACAAAAAAACGCGCCATTATGGGGCACATCATTAGCCAACGACCAGATGATAATGACATCATCTATGTACCTCCCCCAGCGTCCAGCGTTTTGGTGGGGCTCATGTCCCATGTACTCTTTTTAATATGATGTACCAATAAAATCATAAAATTGAAGATGTGGTCGGGTGCCGGATATTCTCATGTCAGATTATTACCCTTGTCACTGTGATGACTCACTTTCTGTGAACACCAGCTGAGTGCCGATATTCACAAGAGATGATCATTTCTGCAAAATAGAGCTGTGCATTAGCACAGCTCTGTACTGCACAAGCTATTAGAAACCGCAGTGTTAAGGCAACCTGTTGTGGACTCCTCAGTCATGAGTATCAACCTGAGTCCATCTGCAGCCAAATTTTAGATAATGCTCACCTGCAATGAGAATAACAGACACCTGACACAAGTTCAAGATGGTAAGAGATGCTGGGTTTCCTCAAGAAAACAAATAAAACGATACAGACAATTCTGAGAGTGGTTACCCCAGAATAATATCATTCATTGATTGGTTACAAAATATAGCCAATCATTGGTTACTAATAGCTGTAAACTGATTAGAATATGCTAATTTATTCTAAATATATATTCATGCTTGAATTAGTCCATCTTTTTGGTGATAGTATCACTATTGAATCATCACATTCTTTCATTCTTTGTTTTTAGTACATTCTGCCTTGTTATTAAAGCATTCTATTTTTTCGCCTCACTCCCAGACCTAGTTGTCCTTCATTACTTTTTTACTTTTCTCTCTAAATCATAGTAAGCAATACTTAATATGAAAGCCTTATTTTTTAAAGGCACAAGTAGTATTTAAAGGGGAGATACATCTATGCTATATATGCAGTATAATACAGGATAAAAGTACATAGACAAATCTTTGTATATTTAATATATGGATATATATATATTGATTTCCATAACAACCCTAAGGGGGCAAGTAAATAAAAAAAAACCTATTATAATATAACTTTTTAACATAATACACATCTTCAATATCGCCACATTTAGAAATGCCCGATCTATTAAAATATGGAATCTATTAATCTGATGGGTATAATACAAAATAATATTGTGGTACCGTGTTAGCCAGAAAAATCGATGTAAATACTTAAGTCCCAAAAAAAAGGGGGTTGAGAAAAGTATTATAGGAGTGATACCTTTATTGGCTAACAAGAAAAATTATATTTGTAAGCTTTCAGAGCTCAAGGCTCCTTCATCAGACAATATCACAAATGAGTTACTGAGACATTTAAATACAGAATACAGCAGGAATAAGGAAACGGAGGTGTGTTAAGGAAATGAAAATGAAGTCTTTGTTAATGATGTAGATGACATGCAATGATCATTTACACATCAGAAGATCTTCTTGTGGAAGTGTTAGTTGTGTCTAGGTAATGACTCATGAATCCAGGTGTCAAATTAAGTCCTTTTGTTAAGGATTGGAACATTCTTATGAATTTGAATTCCCAGATTTTTCGTTCTCTGTCATTTTTAAAGTGACCTTTCAATATCAGGACTGTTAGTTCCCCCATGCTGTGTCCAGGCTCAGAGAAGTGTATTCCTACAGGCATGTCCAGCTTATGTTTTATTGTATGTCTATGTAAATTCATCCTTGTTTGTAGCTTTTGCATTGTTTCCCCAATATACATTCCTGTAGTGCACTTTGTACATTGTATCATACAGTCATGGCCAAAAGTATTGACACCCCTGCAATTCTGTCAGATAATACTCAGTTTCTTCCTGAAAATGATTGCAATCACAAATTCTTTGGTATTATTATCTCCATTTAATTTGTCTTCAATGAAGTTACTAGATTGTATGTATAATACTACCTCAATTTTGACTTAATTACAAAAATTAATTAATCTGAACTGTACGATTCTGATATTCTTCCTATTGAACTAGATTATAAAATCCATTAATTTGTATGATTATATCTATGCAATAAAAATATTTTAAACATAATTTGTCTTCAATGAAAAAACACAAAAAGATTTGTCCTAAAGCGAAATTTAATATAATTCCACACCAAACATACAAAAGGGGGTGGATAAAAGTATTGGCACCCTTTGAAAAATCATGTGATGCTTCTCTAATTTGTGTAATTAACAGCACCTGTAACTTACCTGTGGCACCTAACAAGTGTTGGCAATAACTAAATCACACTTGCAGCCAGTTGACATGGATTAAAGTTGACTCAACCTCTGTCCTGTGTCCTTGTGTGTACCACATTGAGCATGGAGAAAAGAAAGAAGACCAAAGAACTGTCTGAGGACTTGAGAAACCAAATTGTGAGGAAGCATGAGCAATCTCAAGGCTACAAGTCCATCTCCAAAGACCTGAATGTTCCTGTGTCTACCGTGCGCAGTGTCATCAAGAAGTTTAAAGCCCATGGCACTGTGACTAACTTCCCTAAATGTGGACGCAAAAGAAAAATTGGCAAGAGATTTCAACGCAAGATTGTGCGGATGGTGGATAAAGAACCTCGACTAACATCCAAACAAGTTCAAGCTGCCCTGCAGTCCGAGGGTACAACACTGTCAACCCGTACTATCCGTCGGTGTCTGAATGAAAAGGGACTGTATAGTAGGAGACCCAGGAAGACCCCACTTCTTACCCCGAGACATAAAAAAGCCAGGCTGGAGTTTACCAAAACTTACCTGAGAAAGCCTAAAACGTTTTGGAAGAATGTTCTCTCTTTTTGGGCAAAGGCATCAACATAGAGTTTACAGGAAAAAAAAAGAGGCATTCAAAGAAAAGAACACGGTCCCTACAGTCAAAGATGGCGGAGGTTCCTTGATGTTTTGGGGTTGCTTTGCTGCCTCTGGCACTGGACTGCTTGACCGAGTGCATGCAATTATGAAGTCTGAAGACTACCAACAAATTTTGCAGCATAATGTAGGGCCCAGTGTGAGAAAGCTGGGTCTCCCTCAGAGGTCATGGGTCTTCCAGCAGGACAATGACCCAAAACACACTTCAAAAAGCACTAGAAAATGGTTTGAGAGAAAGCACTGGAGACTTCTAAGGTGGCCAGCAATGAGTCCAGACCTGAATCCCATAGAACACCTGTGGAGATCTAAAAATGGTAGTTTGGAGAAGGCACCCTTCAAATATCAGAGACCTGGAGCAGTTTGCCAAAAAAGAATGGTCTAAAATTCCAGCAGAGCATTGTAAGAAACTCATTGATGGTTACCGGAAGCGGTTGA
>JARQOC010000005.1:431658458-431724514 GCA_033576535.1 Allobates femoralis | reverse complement strand
CCACAAGAAGATCTTCTGATGTGTAAATGACCATTGCATGTCATCTACATCATTAACAAAGACTTCATTTTCATTTCCTTAACACACCTCCGTTTCCTTATTCCTGCTGTATTTTGTATTTAAATGTCTCAGTAACTCATTTGTAATATTGTCTGATGAAGGAGCCTTGAGCTCTGAAAGCTTACAAATATAATTTTTCTTGTTAGCCAATAAAGGTATCACTCCTAGAATACTTTTCTCAACCCCCTTTTTTTTGGGACTTAAGTATTTACATCGATTAATCTGATGGTAAACTGTAACTAAAAATAGTTGAAATGCCAAAATTAAATTTTTTTGGTTGCCATAACATTGCAATTAGTATTCAATAACTGGCAATCAAAACATGCATCTACAAAATGTATAATTAAAAATGTCAGCTCAAGACACAAAGAATAAGACGTCACACCGGCCCAGATCCTGACAAATGAGCAAGGTACAGGTCTTGGAAAAAGGTGACAAAAGCTTTTTTTTTTATTTATTTACAAACTTCTACATTTTTTTCACCATTTAGATAAAAGTAAAATTAACTTGTTTCGTATTTACAAATTTGTACCGACCAAAAGCATTATACTGATACATCCATTTTACCATATAGTGAACATAGTACATAAAAACAATAAAAACAATAAAAAACAATCCTGAAATTGCACTTTCTTTTGCAATTTAACCACACTTGGAATTTATTCCCATTTTCCAGTACGTTATATGGTAAAATAGATAATGTCATTAAAAACTACAACTCGTCTCACAAAAAACAAGTCCTCAAATGGCTATATGGATGGAAAAATAAAAACGTTATGTCTCTTGGAAGAAGTGGAGGATAAAACGAAAAGCGAAAATTTTCAGGGGGTTACTGGGTTAAGGGGAATTTTAACCTTCAATTGTACTGTATAATGCAAACTACAGTCTCCAATGAAACCCACCAACAAAAAACACGATCAAGTGTCCATTTATGCAAATTTAACATAGCTTTATTATTCACATCAGGTATCAGAGGATTAAAAAGTGCAAATGCAATATTTAATCAGGGTCTATCTAACAGCTTTAAAATCATTAGAAAGTTAAACCATCTAAATGTACAACATTATACAATGCATACTTGCATAATTTACATCTGTGGATTGTTTAATTACCTCACAGATGCCCAATCCTATATAGGATACAGATATCAACTAGTTGTACATAGTTCTATAACAAATCAGGATACGAATCAGTCATCTGTGCATTTAATGTATCACATATAATTGTAACCATATCAACATATATGTCTCTCAGGGTGGCAATATAACATGTGGTACAGCATATATATATGCTGGAGTGGTGATCCCCTTAAAATTGGATTCCTTATTCCTAATATCATGTATGATCACAGAAGGAAAAGTGATAATATTACTTACTGATTGCTAACCCTAATAGCAACAGCAGTCACCTCTCCAGCACCCACCACCATCACCAATCCACAATATTGAGATAGGGAGAGGGGGGAAAAAAAGGCAACTTTCCTAATCACCCTCACTGCTACACCAAAATGATCTCACAAAGACCAATTGTCTGAGGCCACCACGTAACGTAAAACACATAAGACAAAGTACTTGAACAAGGGCGCTGCTAAATAGACCCAGCATCCTCCCCTACAGCCGTTTCGAGGTAATCTTCATCATGAAAGCCAGCCTGTAACTTAAGAGTAGCAAACGTAAAGGCAGCATGAAACTTCAGAAGTCCCTGTCTGCCTTGTATCCATATACAAACCTCACAATTACAATGTATACAGGCCACTGTAAGGATCACTATTCAAGGATCACTTTTCAAGGATCACTTGAATAGTGATCACCTTGAAATCACTATTTAAGGATCAAGATTATAGTAATCTTGCCACTTAAAAGCCACTAGCCTATACATGATTGACACTTGATTTTAAAGGGATAAAAAGCAATGAACAGAGTAAACTTCTGGTAGATGGTGGCCGTATAACACATTCTACACCAGCCCTATGTGGAGGAGGCACAACTCATGAGCCTGCTTCATACACCCCACCCACTACATGACAAAATAATATGTTATTTTTGGGGAAGGATGAAAAGGTACTGCATGCCGTCTTGAAAAGAGATAATAATTCTCCACACCTTAATATTCCTCTTTTTGCAAACCACCAAGTAAACAGGCTTAATAACTGAGTCTTACAGCACTGACTGTCTAAAGAAGGGAGAATCACATTATGCTCGGTCACCATACAACTGGCTACATCACAAGGCTATATCACCAAAAAATGTTCTTGCCAGAACTAAAGTTCAGCTCCAAAACTACAGGTCTCAAATGTTGGAAAGATAACATACCTTTTTCAAAAATACCCACAATGCTTCATTATTTGGTGTATAGATGTAAAATGGTGTTCTCTGCATGATACACAAGAATGACTCTTTCTGCACAGGGGATAGTTGTTGGGAATAAAGCCTATGGATCAATGCACAAAATTCGGATCTTAAAAAACCCTTTCTTGAAGAACCTCTCAAGGTTTGCAAGCCCCTACCCCCTCCCTTACTAGGCTGTTTTTTTCCTTACCTGCCCTTTTCCACTCCTTCATCTTTGCACCCTAGACAACTCCCTAATCCTACATATATTTAATTAAACTTAATTTACCCTGCAAAGCTGACTAAAGGTTACTACACTCATAATTCCTCTGAGGCTTCATTTTTCCTTTATGGACCTTATAAACTTAAGGCGTGTTTACATGTATTGACCATGACCACTGATCGGTGGTCATTTGATGGTCTGTTTAGGCCATCTGACAAAGGTTCTATGCACACGGATTGATCATTAATATAATCATTCTGTATGCATAGAGCATCTTTTTATTGGCAGCACATCTACTTTTACACAGGAAATAGAAGCTTAAAAATCATCTCACTTGATGAATAATCCTATTGCTCATTCATTGGTTGATTGCCAGCCTGCTTAGACAACCTGATATAAATTCTGAATTATCTGCCTGATCAATTGAGCCTTAAGGAACACGAACATGAAAATGTCCTCCCACTGCTCCATATAAATGTTACGAGTCTCGAAAAAAACAAGCAACATTTTTTAAATTATTTTTTTACTAAAAAACATCTGAAAGTTTGGTATTGCCACAATCACATGGACCTGGAATTCATGTTGGTCAATTTTACCCCACAATAAATATCATAAACACAAAAACAATGTATTTATTTTAATGTATTTGATGATGTTATTGTGTTTATTCACTGCAGTTTTATATTACAAATCGAGGAGAGGCACCAATTCAATCTGCATCCCGAGAAGCATGAAAGCTAAGAGTTGGCCCTGTTCTAGTAAAATAGAGGGACAACTAGTAAAAGTTTGGCAAAGACTGTCCCATGAAAACAGAAGAAGTCTGGTCTTTGGCCCTAATCAGGAAGAACATTTATAGGGCCATGGATTTCATTATTTTCATATGAGAGTAATTTACAATTAATGTCCTATAATTAACATTTGGAAGGTATGTGCATTATGATGGTGTTGTAAAGAGATACAAGTACACACCCAAATGCACATGGTTATATTTACTTTGAAGTGATCTCACACATTGGGAAATCAGGCACCGAAATATACTTTGTTACAGACTTGACAATAATTTCTGGCTTGGTTCTGAAAGAAAATGAATAACTTAGAAGATGTCATTTTTGAAGTTGTGTCTTCTAAGCTTTCCAAGAGACTATCACCAAGGTGACAGAAAAAACATCTGCCTTACATCTGATGAAGCTGTGCTGCATGTAACAAAAGCATGCTGAATCCATATTACTTTAAATGAATACTTTTTAAATGGTTATTTACGCAAAAAAGGCAAAACAATAATTTAGACAGTATTTACATAGATCAGCAGCTAACATTTTCAATCATGTTTTGCCAACAATGGAAAAGTGGCAGACATAATTATTACTGATGACCCACTGTCATTATGTCAACCTGATTTCTCATGATCTCAATATTCTCCATTATGACCTTAGACTACTTATAATTCCAGAGAAAGAGTACAAAGACAAACTCGGGTTCAGATAATACAAAAAGAGAGAGAAAAGCGCTCTCATAGGGAGAACCCACATGACATTGAAGGGGAATGGAAGGTTGTGACAGGGGGGGCTCTCACCTTTTCGGGTTGTGCCGCCTCCGCACAACCCCAGTGTATTCACAAGGCCACCTGGGCCGGAGGAGCCGTCCAGGTGCCAGCCGCCTGTCAGTCATGTGGTGTCTGCGGTCACGATTTATCACCAATCACCGGTGTTGACGTTCCCACAGGTCCTGCGCTCCACAGGTAGTGAAGGATTTTCAGCAATGTGCCCCGCAACTTCTGAATAACTCACTCAAAGGTGAGATCCAACAGTTCAATTAAATGTTATTCTATAGTGAGCGCTCGCTATAGAATAACCTTTAATTAAACTCGAGTTCAGAGTCACTCTACACATTTAACAATTTTTTAAAGCTCCCATTCATATACTGTATCAACAAGCCTTGATTGTTCATATGTACTGTATATGTCCTTGTTCCCCCGCCACTTCTTATGTAAAGCGCCATGGAACCAATGGCGCTATATAAATAAATAATAATACGGATATAATTTGGGTTACCTCTTTAGAACTTTTTTTTCTGTTCCCTGCCAAAACAGTCATGTATCAAAAGCCCATTAATCTGATGGCTAAAGAATTATCTCACTAGAAGGTTCCCACCTTAGTAAACCTGGTACAATCTTCCTTTACTTGAGCAACCATTCATTTCAATTCAATTCAATAGGTGGCATAGCCAGGAGTGGAACCTCAAAAGATAAGAAGGAAAAGGATCTCATCCGCATTATGGTTCCCTTCCTTTTTTTCCTACAGTTAGTGCTAAACTATTCTCATGACAAATCATATCAACATTGTTATCATTATACATGCTCTCTAAAGTATGTGCGTGGCTGCTGAACCAAGAAAGTTAACATTGTGTATACAAAGTCATTAAAGGGAACCTGTCACCAGGTTTTTGCCATCCCATCTGAGAGCAGCATAATGAAGAAATAGAGACCCTGATTCCAGCGATGTGTCACTTACTGAGCTGCTTGCTGTCATTTTGTGTTTTCTCTGTTGCAGATTTAGCAGTCTGTGAATATGCCAGACTACCTGGCAGCAGGTCAAGTAGACTGCTAATGATAATCTCCAGATGACCAAACAGTGATTTAATCAAAACTGCACTAAGCACATTAGTAAGTGACACATCTCTGGAATCAGGATCTCGGGTCCTATATTATGCTATTGTCAGATTAGGTTGCAAAAACCTGGTGACAGGTTCCCTTTAAGCACTCAACTTTTCAGCTTTTTCATGAAAATGAATCAATTGAAGGAAAAAATGGCACTCACCAATGGATGATGCAAGGAGGTAGCTTTTATTCCTGGTGCTTCATACAAAGTACAGGGAGGAGGTAGGAGAATGGAGGACTATGGCGTACCGTTTCATACCGTTCAGGTACTTCTACGGGTCTTTATCGTGTGATGTCAGATCCGCTCCTTTTAAAAGGCGTTACCTGTCTTACGTCACTGCTTCATTAGAATATGTGAATTAAAAACAAACTACAAGATGGACAACACTTTTTAATTCCCTTTCTAATGAAGCAGTGACGTAAACAGTAATGCCTGTCAAAGGACCATCTGACTCAACGCTAAAGACCCGTAGAAGTATCTGAACGGTATGAAACTGTACGCCGTAGTCCTCAGTCCTCCCACCCCCTGCACTTTGTATGAAGCACCCGTAATAAAAGCTACCTGCCTACATCATTCACTGGTGAGTGCCATTTCTTCCTTCAATTAATTCAAGTTGTATCATGTGCCTGAAATTGACCAACGTCAGGGTGCCAGCACACCAGATCTTCTAATCAGTCGCTGCAGTTTCATGCCGCCCCCCTAGTTTATTGTGGTGCCTGGTCTTAATGACTTGATTGACTTCTTTTCGTGAAAATGTTACATGCTTCCTAGTACTGTAAATCTATAGTTTTAATGATTTAATTTCTAGCACTATAGTAACTTCTTTTCCCTCTAGGGAGAACCAGGAATCCCAGGCATCAAAGGAGATATAGGAGGAATTGGACTGAATGGTCTTCTGGTACGAAATCAAAAGTATATTCAGCGTGACTGTAGCAAAAGATATCTGTTCATTGAAGATATAAGAGCTAAGATTTCCATGACTTATTACTTTTACTATTTTTTTACACAGGGCCAATTTGGTTCTCCAGGCAGTGCTGGAGAAAAAGGGAATCCAGGAAAAAGAGGGAAAAAGGTTGGTTGTAAATTATTTTACGAAAAGCATAGCTATAACTCTACTTTTTATGAGGAAATTAATCCAAACTGTGTTTTGGCATGCCATACACCATGCAAACATGTCAGTAGAACACACCGTTGGGACTGTTATTTAGTTTCTTTTTTGATATCCAAAATTATAGAACAGATAAAATCCATTTTCACCACGTCAAGTAAAATCTTGGACACAAATACTAAGCAAACTACAATTGAATTGAATGGTCCTTTACTATGACAATTGTATTTACAATTGCATGCCTTATATGAAACAGCAGAAAAGTTATGTCTTTTGGATTTTTTTGGATATACTCCTAATTTAAAAGAAATCATTAAACACAAAAATGCACAAAATAATTAAAACAATCCCATGTGTCTCATTTATTTGATCCTGATGTGTTTTATAGTGCACTTAAAATGTATATCTATAAAAATAAATCTTCTGAGTGATCAGCCTCTTCATTTTCACAATTCTGTGTCTAATTATGAGATGACCTCTGCAGCAGTTCACCCTTGCTGTGTCTTTAGTAGGACATTGCTCGGTCTGTGGTATCACACAACAATCATTAGGTCCCAGCCTTCAGTTGGTCTCTAGCACAAAACGCAAAATCAACAGTAAAGTTACTTCTGTGTTACCTCCAGGATTTCAGTCATGCAGACTGACAGTGTAATTATGTTTCTTTTCTCTTCTATCTTTTATTTCCAAACTAGAAATAAGCCCGATGCTACCGCATCGGGAATGCAGTGAAATGAACATCTGTGTGTGCTTAGTGCTGCTGACAGGAACATGGACATGTGTCACACCGATTTGTGCATTTGTGGAGGTGCAGTTCGTGGCCTTGCGGCCACGAACTGCCCCTTAGCAACTGCCAGTGCCAGTGCCGCAAGCATTATTGGATAGGGTGTACATACTCCACTGGCAATTACGCCGCAATGCATTATGGGATTCGAGTACAGTTCCAACTGGCAATTATATATTAGATATATTGAAATTTTATACTGTACTGATGTTTATTGAAGTATCTAACATCTCTGTTGTCCCAAAATTTTAAGATACCCCCAAATTTTTGGTATAAAATATTGGTCTAAAGTAGGCCAAGCAAAGTGGTAAATTAGGCAAATGTTTAGTCTGCCTAGTCTGGTTTCAACTGAGTCATTTTAAAGCTAAATTCATATGTCCACAGTCAAGTAATCCTCTGTTAGAACAAATGCAGCAGTCGTCTGTTGAAAAAAAGTTGTGCAAACAGAACTTTTCGTCCGTTTTAAAAAAAATATATTTTTTTCAGGATCCGTTTTTTTAACATGGGAGTTTTGGGAAATGGACCTGTAACTGATTGCTATTTAGCCATCTATTTAATTTTCATTAGTAGGGATGAGCAAACCTGAACAGTAAATTAAACAAAGAAATTCCATGAGGCTACATAAAGAAACCATACCAGTATCTCTACTGATGTCCGGTTAAGCGGCTCAACACAATTACATAGTATAACAAGAGAAAAGGTGGAGCCATAACTTGCTTGAAAACATATAAATACTTTTATTGAGGGACAACAAGGTATATCAATGGTGATTAATAAAAAGCACAGCACAATATACAGGTACTATAGATGAATGTATTTAGAAAATTGCTCAAGGAGCTCACAAATTCATTACACTGGATACATCTAGATCATATATGAATAGTACGAGACAGTGGTTGGTAATAACAGATTATAAATTGTGAATTAACATCACTGAGGTCATCTATTTCTGCCCAGATCCAGTGTCACTACCACAGGGTTGAAAAACCTCCATGTACCCATCAATCATCATAACTAATCAATACATAGTAAATAGCATACCAAATAAAGTGCTCAAGTGCTAGGAGATAGGGGAGACCCCTTCTGTGCCGGACTCCAACGCATGTTTCGCGTATTGATGGTAATAGTGCTTCTTCTTGGGAGTACCGGACCCTCTGTGTGGTGCCTATATATATTGATAGCACACCTGTGGTGCTGTGTCTCATTAGAAGCTCATAACAGTGGCGCATGTATGCATCGCGCCGGACCCGATACGTCACATCTGGCGCTCAGACAGCCCGCGTCATCGCCACTGCCGGAAGTAGTATCCCGGCAACGCGACGCGCGGCGGCCATAAGAACGCCGTCATGACGACCGGGAAGCAGAGAGAGCGGACATGCGCACTGAGCATCCAAGGATAGAGCAGAACAAAAACAAACCCCATAACATACATATATATACAATGCATTCTTCTACATAGACATAATCCAGAGTATTTCAATGGAAGTTCTCTTAAACTGTTGTAAGGGGGTCTGTACATCCAATGTACTTCATCTTTATATATACGTGCTGCCAAACAGAGGAAAAAGACCAGTGAATTAAAATCAATCATAAAAATAAGCACAAAACATAAGTAACACAGAAGGAGAAGGGGAAAGGGATTGTAAAATCTCCTTTATTACAGGAAAATAGTGGGGGATTAAAAGGAGGAACAGTCCAAGGGCAAGTATATATACAAAAATAAGGATCAACAAATTATAATGAATTGTAAATTCTAGATTATGAATTATAAGTAGGGGGAGAAGCTGATGGACTCATTCAGACCCTTTGGCGAGGCACTATCCAGCAAAATAATCCACCTTAGTTCCCTCTGGGCCAATGTCTTTCTTATGTCACCACCCCTGATTCCCCCTTGAATCTTATCTATTCCCTTTACTCTCAAGCTACCTAGGTTTGAATTATGGTACTTTAAGAAATGACGGGGTAGGGTTTTCAACATTGGTGGTGTCCTTCACTTTGTGCGCCCCGCTAATCTCTCTAATGTGCTCACCAATCCTCATTCTCAGCTCACGTGACGTCAGACCCACATATATTTTTTGGCATCCACATGTGGCATAATACACCACATGTGTGCTGCTGCATGTAACATGCTGATTTATAGTGAAGGTCCGACTGCCATTGCTTGTCACAAAGGAGTACTGCGAACGAAATTAGCACACGCAAGACAATCGCCACAGGGATAGAAACCTCTGACTGGGGGGCCTGCACCAAAGATCCCAGAAGTAGCAGATGTGTAATGGCTCTGGACAAGCATGTCCTTCAAATTCTGCGATCTTCGAGGGGTCATTTGTAGACCTCCTGATAGACCCTCCCTTAGAGCTGGTTCGGACATTAATACTGGCCAATGCCTTGCCAGGACCTTTCTCATCGTATCCCACTGGTCATTGTATGTGGAGATAAATCTTATCACCCGTGAATCATTATCCTTTTTTGTTGAGGGGAGAAGGAGATCATCACGTTTAGCCGCTCGGGCCCTATCAAAACCTTTCTTAATGCATCTGCGACTGTACCCCCGCTCCCTAAATCGCGCCTTAAGGTCTAGTGCTGTTTCGAAAGTTGGCATCAGTGGAGCAGATCCGCTTCATCCTTAGAAATTGTCCAACCGGGATGGCACGTATAGTGGATTGTGCATGGGCTGATGAGGCGTGTAGTAACGCGTTTACAGATGTTTCCTTTCTGTAGACCTCTGTCTGCAAACATCCATGCTTATCCACATTGATTTTGATGTCTAAGAAATCAATAGATTCCTGACTGTATTTGTACGTGAGTTTTATATTCAAATCATTTTGATTTAATGAGATCATGAAATGTTCGAGCTGCTCCACAGTGCCCTGCCACACCAGTAATACATCATCAATATAGCGCATCCAGCACTACACATGGGCAACAGCCCGCCCACCCCCGCACGCAAAAATACTCGGCTCCCAGTGACCTAGGAACAGATTTGCGTACGAAGGTGCGCAGGCCGCGCCCATGGCAGTGCCGCTTCTCTGCAGATAGAACACATTCTTAAAAATAAAGAAGTTGTGTGACAGGACAAAACGGAGCAGCTCAACAATCAACTCACATAAATGGCCATCCCGGTTGGAACATTCAAGGAAGAAGCGGACTGCCTCAACACCTGCATCGTGATCGATGCAGGTGTATAGGGACTCCACGTCCGCCGTGACAATATACATGTCTGGCTCCACAAAGATCCCGTCAATCCGTTTAAGGGCGTCCGTCGTGTCTTTAATATAAGATGGTAATGTCTCCACTAGGGGTTTGAGATAGAAGTCTATAAATCTGTATACAGGGTCACATAGACTCCCGATGCCCGACACGATCGACGTCCAGGTGGATTGACGGGATCCTTGTGGATTTTCGGAAGTAGGTATAGGGTAGCGATCTTAGGTGAGTGTACAGTGAGACCATCCAGAATTTTCTTCGTAATGATCCCATCCTCAAAAGCACAAATCAGAATTCTCTGAAGTTCATCAGAAAATTCTCTTAATGGATTGGAATCTAATTTTACATAGGTAGACCTATCTTTCAGCTGCCTAAAGGCCTCCCTCTCATATTTCGAGCAAGGCCAGATCACAACATTTCCCCCCTTGTCTGCCGCCTTTATGACCACATCTTTATAAGATTGTAACTCTTTGATAGCTTGTCTTTGCTTATGTGTTAAATTATCTGTGGTCCGTTTTATTTTAATTTTCTTAAAGTCTTCGTTACAAGCTTGGTAAATACATATATAGCAGGGCAGGCAGACAAAGGGGGAAAGGTTTTTGATCTGGGATGTAATGATGTTGGAAACTTACCAAATCCATCTGATGGAAGAACCATCTTCCAAGTCCTCCAAATCACCAAGGGTTTGTTCTTCCATAGTTTTTGTCCCATCTTGGCTGCCTCTAGAGTGCAATTTTCTCAATAGTAGTTTTCGTGCAAACAGGTGAGTATCTTTTAATGCTACGAAAAAATTACAATTATTAGTAGGCACGAATGTGAGTCCCTTAGAGAGGACTTCAATTTGCACTTTAGAGAGAGTACGATCAGACAAATTGACTACCTGAAGAGGATTTTTCTTATTCCCTTTTCCTCCTGTCTGTGTCTGTAGGCGTGTCACTATTTGTCTTTCATCAGACACACCTGAACCTCCTTCATCCACTGACTCACTTTCCTGAGTATCATCCTCAGATGTCAGCGAACCGACAGATGGAACTTTGGGTGTATTTGGAGCTTGTGGTTTTGGTTTAGGGACTGTTTTAGGTCTTCCACGTTTGGATTTCCACTTGTAGACCCGGTGATTGTTAAAATCACCTAGATCTCTGTGGAACTTTTTCATTTTTGCTTCTTTTACCTCTGTTTCCCATTTAGATAGCTCCGTGTCAATATCAGATTCAAATTTCCTTAGGGCCTCTTTAGACAGTCCATCTCTTATAGCTTGTTGAAGGTCATCCATTTCCACTTCCAATCTGGCAATGCTAGTCTTATTGTCAGCTGACAATAGACTAATAAAGCCTCGTAACAAGTGTTAGCAATTTCTTCCCACTTGTTCCTAAAATCATCAACATCAATAGGATAAGCCGGGAAAACCTGCACTCTAAGACCACTTGGGGTTTGTACCAAACACCTAGTGTCTGGTGCCAAACCCGGAACACAGACTTCTAACCATACATCTGTGTTACTGTTCTATTCAGCACCCAAATAAAGCATGTTCAAAGGCTGTCCGTCTTTCCATGTTTCCTGGTGCAAGGACACAGGGCTAGAGGGCTGCAAAAGGAAGCAAAATGGGGATTACAGCAGGACAATTACACATACTGTGTTTCTCCAGAGGATAAGACTACTGTTTACTGGCCCATCTTATGAATATTCACTGCTTCCCCCGCCCACTGAACTCGGAGAACTCGAACATCCACTGTTCGACTCATCACTATTCATTTGTGAAAGGATCCAATTTTTGCTTACTGATTCAGTTTGAAATGGAAGTTAAATAGGAATTGGTTAATGGATCTGTTTTCAATAGACTTCCATGTTAAAAAAAAAAAACAGATCCAGTTGAAATAATTTTTTTCAAATAAAAAAAAAAGTTGTGTTTGCCGTTGGATCCAGCCTAAAGAATTATTACTGGACATGTGAATATTGCCTAAAATAGTAAAAGTAAATCTGCCTCTCCTTTTTCTATATATCACAATCAAGATATAAATAAATAATATTCTTTCCTGTTGTTTTGTAGGGAGAACCTGGAGATCCTGGTGAGACGGGAGAATCTGGAGACGAAGGGAGAAGAGGATTAATGGTTAGAAATTTTATTAATACGAACATAGGTGTTTTCTCTAGGGTAAATTAAAATCAGGTGCCAGAAATGTGAACTGCAACAATCAGATTGCAATTCTGTACAATTTCTAGGGCCACATTCTGTATTACACTGGTTATTTCCAGCCCTGCCTAATTTATTTAAGGCTTTCTTTGTAATATGATAGTTAGTGTATTACCATCCATTCATTTTATATTTCAGACAATGATAATTACAAAACCTTATGTAGTATAAAAATATACAGAGGAATATTACATTCATGAGAATCAGTTCTTTCTTTAGATTCAATTACCAGAAATTAAGAACTGTGTCTTTCTTTCGAAAAAAAAAAATCCATTTGGGTAATTACAATTGTAGCACATATTATCATGACTTTTTACACATTGCATACCATGATTTGTCAAATTTCAACACAAATATTTCCCCCTCAGACGAAGCTAAAACAAAACGTGTGTTAGGGGTGGCGGTCACAGATGGGTAATAATTTAACCCAGGGATCTCAAACACGCGGGCCGCATGCGGCTCCTGGAACCATAACCAAACATGTCGGTGGTACAGTCCAGGAGAAAGCCGCTCTCCCCGCTGTTCTACAGTTTCCCGGCCGAGGCACTGACAAGGCTCAACCGCTCAGTCAGTGACATCAATGAAAGCTGCCAGCCAACGAGAGGCCCGCAGCTACCGTCGGCATATGATGTCAACTGCGGGCCTCTCATTGGCTGGCAGCTTTAATTGATGTTACTGACTGAGCGGAAGAGCTTTGTCAGTGCTGCGGCCGGAAACTATAGCACAGCGGGGAGCGCGGCTTCCTCCTGGACTGTACCACTGGTTAGTGAAAGGTTAGAAAAGAGTGTTTGAGTGTGAGAGGTTGAGTGTGTGTGTGTGTGTGTGTGTGTGTATGTGTGAGTATATGTGAGAGTGAGTGTGTGAGAATGTGAGTGTGTGTGTGTGACAGAATGTATGTGAGAGTGTGTTTGTGTATGTGAGAATGTAAGTGTGTGAGAGAATGTGTGTGATGTGTGATGTGATGAGTGTGTGAATGTGATGTGTGAGTGTGTGAAATGTGAGTGGTGTGTTTTGATGTGAATAAGTGTGAGTGGTGTGATGAGAATTATGTTTGTGTGGTGTGTTATGTGAGTGTGTGTTTGTGAGTGTGTGTGTAATGTAAGATTGAGTGTGGATTATGTGTGTGAGAGTGTGAGTGTGTATGTGAGAATGTAAGTGTGTGTGTGTGAGAGAGTGTGTGAATGTAAGTGTGAGTGTGCGAGAGAATGTGTGTAATGTGAGAGTGTGTTTATGTGTTGTGTGCTGATGAGTGTGTTTGTGTGTGTGAGTGTGTGTGTATGTGAGAATGTGGTGTAATGTGAGTGAGTGTTTTTACGCTGTGCTTCTCCCCCAAAGTGCACCTGCGTCTGCCAGCAAAGTGAATGTAAATTCACTTTTGCCGTGCAGACGCTGCGTAAATATATGCTGCGCTTTTATGGGAGAAAGCATGCACACGGGAGGAGGAAGAAGCCTGTGTTCCTCCACCTGTGTGATGTGTGACATGTTACTTTCGCTTAGCAGCGTATGTGCGGCAGCTTCTGGCTCCTGTACATTTGCTGCTAAGCAAAATAAAAAGTAAAGAGCAAAGAAAATAAAAAAATCCTCATACTCACCTCTGCAGACATGTCCGACAGCTGCAGCACCTCCCGTAATCAACTGATGCTGTCTCCTCATAGCATCAGCTGATCATTTAAACCGGCCGGCAGGATAAAGTCGGCTTTTTACCCCCATACTTAGGGTCAGCTGATGCTGTGAGGAGACAGACTGATTACCGGGAGGTGCTGCAGCTGTCGGACGTGTCTCCAGAGGTGAGTATGTTTTTTTTTTTTTTTACTGATGACACATCAGCTGATTGTTTGCAGGTAAATAATCAGCTGATCTGTCATCTCATTCAGGTCCTTGAACCTGATATTGAACATCTGCTCAGTTTGCCATTCGGCAAACCTATCAGTTGATATTGGATCCAGATTGGATGTCGCGGGACCCTCAACCCTGAACTACGTCGGAGGGGGAGTTCTTTTCTTTAATAAAGATGGAGTCGCTAATTGTGTTGTGTTTTAGTTCTAATAAAAATCTTTTTCTCTGTGTTGTGTTTTTTTTCTATATGATTACTAGAAATTCATGGCGGTCATGTCTAATATTGGCATGATCTCTTACAAATACCTTTGCATTTTGCAGGACACTATCAGCTACCTCAGAGGCAACCCATATCGCTCAATACCGATGCTCCATCTCCTACAACCCTGACAACGGGGGCGATTGTGGCATCTGCGACAGCCGTGCCACAAGGCATTGTATATTATGTACCAATTCGGTGATTTTTTTGTAAAACAAAATTATACATGTGCTAAACATGTGGCTAGGTACTCGTAGGTGTGAGGTCCCGTGACGGGGGCTACGAGCTTACGCTATTTTGGTCCAAAATATCAAACTAAATCCTCACTGTCATCCATTGTGCTATATGCATTTTTTTATCTGCAGTCTATAGCAGTGTCCTCTAGGGGGCGACAGTCACTTGTGTTGCATATTTTGTTGCAGAGCGGCCCGCTTTGTCTAACAGCTGGGCGTCATTAATAGGCTGCTTTCTGACACTATGCTTTACTCTTGGAGTGGCTGCCGCCCTGTGGTGATCTCATGTCCAGTGACACCACCTGTCTCTTCCTTGTGGCACGGCGGTCGCAGATGCCACAATCGCCCCCGTTGTCAGGGTTGTAAGAGATGGAGCATCGGTGTTGAGAGATATGGGTTGCCTCTGAGGTAGCTGATAGTGTCCTGCAAAATTGTAAGAGGCCATTTGGTGATTTTTTTCTCTTTTGTATATTATGTACCAATTCGGTGATTTTTTTACTAATATTGGCATGATCCCATGAATTTTGGGCTTAGGGCCAGCTGATAATACAAAGCTGGCCCTAACCCCATTATTACCCAGTGAGCCACCGCACCAGGGCTCTGGATGAGCCGGATACAGCACCAGAAGATGGTGCTTCTATGAACGAGCCATTTTCTGGGGAACCTGCAGACTGCAATTCGCTGCGGGGGGACCCAGAAAGCTTGGATCACCCTGCGCTGCAGATTCCAGCCTCCAGCTGCCTAGTTGTACCTGGCTGGACACAAAAATAGGGCGAAGCCTCAGGCAAGGGACAGTCGGCCATTTAGGAAGAGCGGAGCAGCTCCATCCCTTTCACCAATACCCATCTCCAGAGGTACCTGCTCGTCAGAACAGAACCTGTGCTTCACATGGAGCTAGAGGAATCTCCTTTAGGCTGGTGGCAGCAGGACCTCCTTCCGGGCACAGAGTCAACCCCTCTGGCCCTTGAACAACAAAGGAGGTTGAAGAATGATGGGCAGCACATTCTCTTGTGCTTTTCCTGGGTGGGTGATTGCCTTCTATGTTTTGAAGAAAACATGTTTGAGGGTTATTAGTGACCTTTGAGTCAGAGCGGTTGTTTCTTCAGATTACAGGATGGAGTGTCTCTCTCTTTCTTAGGATGGAGTTCTTGTCCATTCTGCAGGACTGATTTTCAGATTCCATTCCCCCACTTCTATGAGCATAACATTTGGTTTTGATCAAGCTCTCTCTTCCCCTCCCCCCCACCTTGGAGAGGTTCAAGAGTTTTTATTCAAAACCTTTCATTCTCCCTAAAATGGGCAGCTCAGTGTAGTCCATTCTGAATCTAAGGTGTCAAAACAAGTGGGTGCAGGTGAAGCACTTCAACATTGAGTCACTCCACCCCATCATTGAATCCATGAACACCAGCGAGCTTCTATCATCAATAGATATTCTGGACACTTACCTATATGTACCTTTTGGGTTAGCCAAGTACCCAGAGTGTTAAAGATTTTGATGCCAATTATGGAGCTCCTCCATTCCAGTGGTAGAACGACGATACTTTATCTGGATGACATTGTTGTCAAAGCCCCCACCAAATCTTAGAATTTAGAGAGCTTGCAGATTGCTGTGCACATCCAGGCTAATTTAGGTAGCTTGTCAATCAAACAAAATCCATGCAAATTTCCATTCAGTGGCTTCTCTTCCTAGGGATGATCTTCAACACAACTTAGGGGTCTGACTTTCTTCCACAGAAAAAGGGGGTTGGCTTGCAGACCTAAATCCAGACTCTGAGTTATCCAGGCAAACATTCCCTCAAGTTTTGCAGGAGACCTTTAAATTAAATGGTGGTAGCTTTTGAAGCAGTCCTGTTTGATCAGTTCTGTTTTTAAATAAATTGCAAAATACTCTACTAGCACTTTGAAACAGGTTGTTATAGTCCCTGGATCTGCCTAGTCTCCTTCAACTTTGATACTGTCCCTCAGGTGGTGGTTGACTCACCTTCCTTTTGCCCCATTCAGTGGTAGATTCTGTTCACAGATGCCATCCTCTCTGGATGGGGGCAGTTTTTAGTTGCTTCTCAGGGCAAGGAATATGGAACTGTCAGGAGACGTTTCTCCAGATCAATTTTCTAGTGCTCAGGACGATCCATATAGCTCTTCTTCATTGGCAGGATTTACTTCAAGGGCTACCAGTCAGGATTCAGCCTGAAATTTCAGTAGTATATATATACCACCGGGGTGAACAAGAAATCGTTCCGCCATGTTTAGGTTGGATGTGACAAGGATTCTGGTGTGGGCAGAGGACAAAATCCCTCTGATGTCACTGGTTTACATCCCTGGGGTAGACAACAGGGTGGCAAACTTTCTCAAACATCAGCAAAGAGACCCAGGAGAGGGGTCTTTCACTCAGAGGTGTCTCTTCAGATTTGTTTTCATTGGGGCACTCCAGGCATCAGTCTAATGGTGTCCAGCTTAAACCACAAGGTGACAAGGTTTCTGGTAATATCTTGAGATCCCCAGGCAGTCAGGTCAACAGTCTGGCAATCCCTTGGTTCCAGTTCTTGCTCCCATATCTTTTTCCACCTCTTCATTTTCTTCCCAGCCTTCTCAAGAAGATAAGGTAGAAGGCATCTTAGAAATCCTGGTGGATCAGCCTTGCAGGGCCTGGTACTCAGACATCATCAACCTTTTAGGCACTGTCCGTGATGTCCCAGGGTTCAGTGTCCCCCAATGTAGTCATTGAGAAAAATAGATTTTTGGTACTCACCCTAAAATCTGTTTTTTGTTAGTTTGTATTAGGGAACACAACTCCTGACCCTTTGACCTAATCGGGTATGTATTTATGTTCTTTTTTGTTGCTTTTTGTTTGTTTGTTTGTTTTTCCTACTGCCTTCTTACTAAACTGAGGAGGTCAGAGTCCAGCAAACAAGGTATAGTCGGTTGGGGAAGAGCTAATTGCTTTTCTATGTAATATCAATGACAGCCTCCAGGTGGCAGTAGACTATTTCAGAGTTCTGTGTTCCCCAATGAAAACTAATGAGAAACAGATTTTGTGGTGAGTGCCAAAAATATTGCATGTAGAGCAATAAATGTCAAGAACAAAGTTTGCTAAATTATATTATGTAATGTGTTAGATGTCAAGTTGAGGTTTGCTACATCTTTGGCTGTATCTGCAGCCCCAAGTAATACTTTGAGTTAAATGCAACACAATGTACTCCTGTAAACTGAATCTGCCGCTCAATCACCGCAGCAGAAATAGCATTATGAAAAAAATATGGTAGTGTTGTGAGAAATTTGGGGTGGATTAGTAACACACAGGTCATTTTTTCTCATTCAATTCCTGTATAATCACTGTGTGGAGTCAACGGGCTTTTTGTGGTATGGAAATAGAGAGCTAAGCTGTGTGCTCTAATCAAGCAGATATCGCTCCCTGCTGCACCACCACCCTCTCACAGCATAAGGGTTAATTTACATTATGCAAGATGCAGAGTCAAATGACCACTGATATTTGCTGTTTGGACCAACAGCTTTTGCACAAAACAATCGGGAATATGAAACGGCCTGAAGGGCCTTGGGTACTCGATCAGCCGGGCATAGTCAGAGGGATGTCACAGTGACAGTCCCGGCGGTCGTAACCCTGACCGACCAGATGAAGGGGGTATTTACAGGGGATTATTATGTCTTTACTCATGCCACCTGTGGTGCTTGATCAGAGGTGACTAGCGCTGCTTAGATAAGCCCCCAGGGGATAGATGTAGTGGCAGCCGGGATGGTGACACTCCCTATAGGTTGAGGGGCCCCCAGGGTTCGGTGTAAGAGTCTTTGGGGAATGATGGTGGTGGTAGCTATAGTGCGGGAGTCGGCAAGGAGGGTGCAGGAAATAACAGGAGGACACAAAGGGTACAGTTCTTTTATCTTTACTGGCAGTTCTGAGTAATTCCAGCCCAGGCGGGGCACCATGTCCTTCGGTTCAGTGGTCCAGTCAACTCTCAGGCAGTCCAAGTTTATTCCACCGAGAAACCCTTTTATTTGCCTTTCCAAGTTGCCTTTTTCTGTGCTGCTTTTCATGCCTACTCCTGCCCTGTGCCTTCGTGCTACAGGATCTCACGCAGGTGGCTGCGAGCTCTGTTGAGCGACGGTCAACACGTCCTCTGGCTCTAGGTCCAGCTACTATCCTGTGGATTGTCCACGATAGTTGGCCACTGCACATAAAGTGCAGTGGCCTCTCGTTTCCTGACTCAAACTTGCAGTGCTGTTGCCAGATTGGGGCCAGTCCCCTCTTGCAAACAGTTCCCCAATGACCAATATGGCGGTTGTGGATTTGGGTCCCTCTGACCAGGGTTCCGTGGCAACCTACCCACTGGTCCCACTCCTTCCCCTGGCGCTACCTCCCCAGACTCCATCTCTCTTGGTGATCCTCCTCATTCCACTCACTCCTCCAGGCTCTCCGACTAACTAACTCCTCTTCCTGCTCTGTTTTCTTTTCCTGTCTTTCTCCTCCCACCCCTTCTTAACCTATTCCCTCCTACAGCCAGTGATGGGGTCTGCTCAATCAGAGTCTCTTCCGCCCTTCATCCCTGGCCTGGTGTTAGGATGGGTGCAAGGTGTGTTTGTGTCTCAGTGTTGTGTCCCCATCTTACCTGGGAATGAGATACCACACCTATGGATTAGGTGCAATACCTCTGTTGCGACTAGTCCTCAGGGGCGCCACAAATCAATCGTGCAGTGCACAGAGACTGCCATTGTTCACGACAGCACAGGCCCTGTGCTGGGGCAGTGGGGGCATAATAGAGTAGCAGTGGCGTAACTTGAAGCTCATGAGCCCTAATGTGAAAACTCCAACGGGGCCCTAATTATTGCAAATCTTTAATGTCAGTGGTTTTATTCTCTAGTCCGAAGGGACTTTTAGGCACCTTAGGTTCCAGGACCTGGTTGCGATTGCAATCCCTGCATCTGTTGTAGTTACGCCCCTGCTGTTTAGGGGTAAGGCTGTGCGGGCTACCATACTGTATGTGTTGAGACTGTAGGGCAGAATATTGTGAGGCAGTGGTCACTCTAGAGCCCTCATAATTTGTGTGGGGTAACTGCATGCACATTATATTCTATGTAGTGGGGTCACTGGAGCTTGCATTAACATAAGCAGGGCTTAATTAGGCAGCAGCTGAAAGGTCTCTGAGATTGCTGTGCTTCCAATCTCTATGGTACAGGGTAACTAGCTGAATATGGTTACAGACCTAGCGCTTGCCTTCACACTTACTTAAGGTAGGGAAGACTTTAAACTAAATGTATGATATCTTAAAACTGTTTATTACAAAGATCAAAAACATGATTTAAAATGAGTACATAAAAATATATTAGATTCTGAAAATAAAATAAAACTGTGCTAGCAGTTTGTGTTCAGATATGCCATGTAGCGTCCTGGCAGTATAAGGTGCCTTCTACTAGTGCTTCTGAATAGTGGTGCGATAGATGATTGTCGCTAGTTCCACTGCAATCTGCACGACCTCCTCATTTGCTGTGAAAAATAGAGGAACTGTGTTAATGGACTAAACCGGTCCACCTCACTAAAACTAGTACTATTTACAGTATTGTTCTCACCGGTTGCTGTGCTGTATGATATATGTATTTCCAGCTTGTTCGTTCCTCCTTCCTGATTCCCTTCTCCCCTGGAGGTGTGATTCCCTCTATAGAACGGTAGTATATATACTGAGGGGGTCACAAAAACAAAATTATCACTAATCTCCCATTTAATATTAATCTTGCTTAAAAATGAAGATGCTCACCCAATAACTTGGTATGGTGGGTAGGTCTTCTTAAAGTACGTTGTATGTTTTTCCTGCTAGAGAATGAATATGTGTATAGGCTGTCATGCGTATAATCAGTGTGCCAAAGGGTTAATGATTGCAGATTTTGTTTGGATTGCTAGTCCTATATACACAAAAAAAATCTCCCTTGTTCTGATGTGTTGTACTTACTATTTGTAGATGGTAAAGGGTGCTCGCATCTGTCATGGGGCGGTTTCCCAAGCTGTCTGGTCTGTTGTGTTGGCTCGTCTGCACCAGAGCACAGGCAGGCACTACTGCGGCCGACAGTGTGCACCTGGCTTGCTGATATGATGTTGCAGGAACTGGTCACAGTGAGCTCAGCACAGTCTCTGGCTTCTTGTGATGGGACAACTCGTCTGTCTATCAGTCAGGCAGTCTTAGCACAGTCTGGGCAGAGCTATCAACATGTTTCGTTGCTCACGGACAACTTTCTCAAGATACCCGCCCACCTGTGCTGATCTTAGTTATATCTGCCTCCTGCCTGCTCCTCCTGCTCTTATTGGTCCTCCTGTGTCCACATGATCTGCTCCTGGGTGTTCTGTTACACTGTGCTCCCTGTCTCAGCTGATTCCTGTTGTCTAGTGATATGGCTCTAGTTCTGCCCTATGGCTAGCTCTATCTGATGTATGACATCTAGTGTAAGTGATCCTTACTCTCAGCATTTGTTCACATCCCCTCATATTAAATGATATCTTGCCTGTTCTTGTATATGTGTTCCATTAGGAGCTATTATCAGGTCTCTGTCAGGCATGCAAAGTAAGACTGCATAATATCTTCCTATACCTGTCTATCCATATTATACCTGATTTCTGGCTATCTTACCGCAGCATATTTCAATCCAGCATATCCAGCTCACTGACTACCTCTCAGTTGGCTCAAAGTCAATTGTTGTATTTGACTATCTAACTGCACCTTGTTTCAATCCGGCATACCGAGCTCACTGACTATCTCTTAGTTGACTCAAATACGTTTGTTCTGTCACTTAAGTGTATACCATATTACGTATAAGCTGCTGCCTTCAACGTTATGTGCAAAAGGTATAATTATCCAATTGTGATGTCAGCGGCCAGCTTAGCTATTTGCTGTGGGTGGGTTCTTGTGTATATATTAATGTTAAATCTACTAAGAACACCTCTGGGGTGTAGCAGGTCAAATAAAATATGCTGAATACTATTGATGTCGTCTGATAGGTAGGGGGTTAAGTCTACATCTAATGTTGCAGTACAAGTGTATGCATTTATATTGTACCAACTGAACTCACTGATATACTCCTAGTTGCCTCACCCCTACTCTCTATTTGAATCCTTCTACTTGAATCCAAAAAGTTCTGCGTCTTGGTTTAGGCCCCTAGGGGCTAATGTATCTAGCTCATAGATCCATTTAGTTTCGGCCCTAGACATTTTTTCTATGTGGTTCCCACCTCTCCAGTTCTTTTTTACATGTTGTATTGCCAAAAACTGCATGTTTTTGGTCTTTGAGTGATGTAGGTCTCTGAAGTGTCTGCTGAGGGGGTGTCCTTGAAATCCCTTTCTTATATTTCTTATATGTTCTTTCATTCTTTCAGTTAGGGTTCTTGAGGTAATTCCCACATATAATTTATTACAAGGACATTTGATTACATATATGACGCTGGTCGATTGGCAGGACAAGACGTCATTAATGGCATGGGATTGTTGTTCTCTTATATCTGTGATGTGTGTATGTAGACCTATGGAGGTGTCTGTATTCCAACACGCTTGACATTGCTTACATGGTCTAAACCCTTTTCTTATCGATCCTCCTTCCAATGTCAGTTGCCTTAAGGTTGTTCTAGTCTGTGGCTTTTGTATAGTCGGTGCTATTAGGATGTTCAGTGACTGTGCCCGCCTAAAGAACAGTTTAGGGTTATTGGGTAAGAATGTTCCTATCACTTTATCTTGCTGGAGATGGTGCCAATGCTTCTTGATTATGTTTTTAAATCTGGACGTATTGTCGTGGTATTGTGTAATTATAGGTAAGTTTTTGATTTGTTCTTGTATAGAAGGTTCTTGTTGTTGACACCCTTTCTGCTCTAGCAGCTGTGTCCTATCTCTATCTCTGACTTCTTGCAGGTTATTGGTCAGCATGTCTTCTTTATATCCCTTATTAATAAATTCTGCTGTCAACGTGGTTGCTTCTTTCTCAAAGTCTTTTATTTCCGTACAGTTACATCTGAGCCTGATGTATTGGCTCTTTGGGATATTCTGCTATTCTGATAGGACACAGCTGCTAGAGCAGAAAGGGTGTCAACAACAAGAACCTTCTATACAAGAACAAATCAAAAACTTACCTATAATTACACAATATCACGACAATACGTCCAGATTGTTTTTTTAACAACAGTTCCTCTATTTTTCACAGCAAATGAGGAGGTCGTGCAGATTGCAGTGGAACTAACGACAATCATCTATCGCACACTATTCAGAAGCACTAGTAGAAGGCACCTTATACTGCCAGGATGCTACATGGCATATCTGAACACAAACTGCTAGCACAGTTTTATTTTATTTTCAGAATCTAATATATTTTTATGTACTCATTTTAAATCATGTTTTTGATCTTTGTAATAAACAGTTTTAAGATATCATACATTTAGTTTAAAGTCTTCCCTACCTTAAGTAAGTGTGAAGGCAAGCGCTAGGTCTGTAACCATATTCAGCTAGTTACATTATATTCTATGTGGGGCACTTTAGGGACATCACACTGCTTTGCGTGCTCTCTTCCAACATTGTGCTGCGTTGCGAAACTAGGGGTCATTATACTGTGCATGTAGGATAATTTATTAATTCACTGGGGAGGTATTATTTGGTATGTGCAGAGCATCATGCTCTATGTAGGCCAAGGCAGGGATATCGTAGTGCAGGGGTGGGGAACGTTTTTGTGCCGTGGTCCATTTGGAAATTACTACCATCCTTCAGAAGCCTCATAATATTATCAACTTGAGAACTATCCAGTAATATTGGGTTAAGCAATCAATTTACCCCTACTGCGGTGGCTGGGGCTGCTTTTCTTTGGCATGGCAGCGATGATAGGTGATATTGATCATATTGCTTCTCTGCTTTTTCAGGTTTACTAGAGCCTTAGACCTCACAGGAGAGGCTGGGAGCATAAACATCACTGGGAGACTGAGGCTGGGGTATAAAGATCAATGGGGATCTGGATTTAAAAGGCAGCCAGTCGGCAAATTGCATCTGCCAGCCTGAGCACTGCGGTTCCCAGGAATCTGTCCAGGGGGCCACAGAAAAGGTCATCGAGGGCAGCATGCAGCCCTGAGGCCTAAGGTTCCCCACCCCTGTTGTAGTGGGTGACAACACAAAGGGGTTTCAATAGGGGCAATATTTCTGAGTAATATGTGTCTCTCTCGCTATCTTTAAAGTTAGAGTTACGTCCTTCTTGTCACTGCACCTATGAGAGGCGACCCTTTCTGCTGTGCCAAATAGTTTTTTTGATGGACAAAGGGGGAAATTAGGACATTTCTTATATGGCCCGATGATTTCTATGTACACCCCTGATTTGATCATTTAATTGTTGTTTGTACTATGAGGAGAGACTATATTATGCCGATACGTTTCAGTTATTTATAGGAATGTAATCTTAGTATTGTATAATGGTATTATGTAAACTCAAATAGTAAAAATCTGCCCCCTTTCTGTGTTGTCCATTTTTGGGGGTGACATAACATTTATAGAGAGTTTGGACTTAAATGGACACCTTGATTAAATATTTTATTTAGATGTGTTATGCTTATAGAAAAGATGAGAGATAACAACAAAAAGTATAAGTTGTAACAAAGCATTCTATTTCTTAAAGCGAACCTGTCACCCCCTCCAGGCATCTAAAAATAACATAGCCACCTTCTGCAGCACTAAGGCTGCATTCTGACAAGGTGTATATAGCATTTATGCTCCCTTGATTCACTGAAATAAAGACTTTATAAAATCTGTTTTCAAACCTGACCCAAGACCGGGAGGCGGGTTTTCAAGTGTCTATCTCCCTCCTCTGTGGTGTCAGTCATCCCTCTCTGCTCTCTGTGCACCTCCTCCAGGGCCACCTCCCTGCATTACAGAGCTTTGTCAGCTCTGCTACAACATAGAGCTGCTGTTATAAGAGACCCCACAGTAGTAAATCTAGCAGGAGGACGAGCAGACAAAGCACTGCCTGCTACATAGCAGCCCTTGAGCTGAGCAGGTTTCACTTTCAGTTTCTTGTACCCAGCAGCATTGCTGCTCCGTTCTCAGCCCTGATCTAAAGCACAAACTCAACTCTGCTGCACTGCTGACAGCTCAGCTCAAGGCTGCTATGTAGCAGGCAGTGCTTTGTCTGCTCAGGAGCCTCCTGCAAGATTTACTACTGTGGGGTCTCCTATAACAGCAGCTCTAGGTTGTAGCAGAGCTGACAAAGCTCTGTAATGCAGGGAGATGGCCCTGGAGGCGGTGCACAGAGAGCAGAGAGGGATGACTGACACCACAGAGGAGGGAGACAGACACTTGAAAACCCGCCTCCCGGTCTTGGGTCTGGTTTGAAACAGATTCTATATAAGTATTTATTTCAGTGAATCAAGGGAGCATAAATGCTACATACACCTTGTCAGAATGCAGCCTTAGTGCTGTAGAAGGTGGCTATGTTATCTTTAGATGCCTGGAGGGGGTGACAGGTTCGCTTTAATGACTCTTTAATTATGAATCCCTCTGCTTCTCTGCAGATTACAGTTATGAAATTGATTCTAACATCTCAATTTAGTCTTCAAACAATACTCCTAAGCCTAATACTCTTGTAAATGTTTATGTACTGTACAGTAAAGAGATCGCTTATTGATATCAGGCTCTATATGAGTTAACCCCTTCTCCAGCATTTCAGAAATGCCATATACTGCTGTTTAGTGGTATTCCTGCAGGACAAGCACTGAATATTGCCTCTGGATGTGCTGCCATGGTAACCATTTGTAGACACTGAATGCAACAGACACCGTGTTCACGGCTCCAAAGATATTGTAGGGGTGTCGTGTGATTTCCCCCATGAATAACTCTCTGACCCCACCGCCTTTCTAAATTACATCTGATACAGTCAGTGTTTAGGTCGCCCTCCAGCCTTCAGAGCCATAGTGAAGAGTTGAATAGTTTTTACTATTAGTAGGTGTATAATGCCTACAATTTCCCTTTCTATGTTTTAACAGGGGGAAAATGGTAAAAATGGAGTTGGAGTCCCTGGCAGAAAAGGCATAAAGGTAAGCTTGTTCAATTTGTAGAAGATAAAGTCAAGTAATTATTTAATCTTTTTCATTTTATTGCTTTTTTCTTTTTTTATTTCACCCTCCCAAGAGCCATAACTTTTTTTATTTTTCTGCAATCATAGCTACATAAGGACTTGTTTTTAGTAGCAAGACTTGTATTAAAGGGTTATGCCCCCCAGCTATCACTGTCTGTCCCTGCAGCTTCATAATACCAGTCTAATCATCCCTGTTTGAGCTCATAGTGTACTGTTATAGGTGAAGAATAAGCATTTACTTACATTCTCTGAGGCAGTATGTAGACACCTTGGATTTCAGAAGATGATGCAGGACCTGTGTGATGTCACAACCATGTGAGTACAATAGGCGGCGCTAAGTCTTCATAGCTCATAATGATTTTGCTTGCTTAACTCCGCCCACTATGATTACATGATTGGGACATCACACAGGTCCTTTTATACAGAGAGGTTGGCAGGGAGTTAACTATTAACCTGCCAGAAAGACTGCATCCTCCACGATGTAGACTGCCTCATTTACTTAAGAAAATATCAGTGTATAAACGCTTTTTTTCCACCTTTCACATTACACTATGAGCTCAGACACAGATAGTTAGAATATTACTATGAAGTTGCAAGTGCAGATAGTGATAGCTGGGGGCATAAACAACCTGACAGGTTCCCTTTAAATGTCATCATTCAACAAACCAAATAATGTTCTCAAAAACATAAAACAGTAATTTCAACATCATTTTAGGGGACGTTTTGTGTTAATGGTGTTCAATGTGCAAACCAAAATAACATGTTAACTTTATTTTGTGGGTCAACCCAATCACAACAATATCACATTTATATAGTTTTCAATGTTTTATAAATTGAATGAAAAACATTAAAAAAATAACATTTTTACATTGTTTTGTGATACAAGGGGACATAAATCTATGCTCGATCGCTGGTTCAATATGCTGCAATAATTCCTTTTTCCAGTGTATTGAACTGTCAAGTCTTTATAGAAATATTAAGATGGCAGACCTAACGGTCTTCACTAGGACCCCCTTCATAACAACCCATAGTCACCCTGCGAGGTGGTGGATGGGGTGAACTAGTACAGCCCCTGTCCAACTGCTAAGATGTAATGGTTGAGTACAGAATGTAAAGGGATAACTTGCCAGAATTAGAGTTGTCTTCAAAGATATACTAAAGTGGGGGGGGGGAAGGTAAACCAGCACTGCTTGAGATCAACTTGCAACACAAAAAGTGCAAATGCACATAATAATTCCTAACTGTGTCTTAATGTAAGATGAGATTTTTAGCAAATAATTGATCAATATTTTGAGCCACCCTGCCAACGTCACAGCAAATCTCAATGAGGCAGTCTTATTCTCCATTTTTTATTTACATTGTGTCAAGTGACCTCCTAAATACATTAAGAGCAGAACCATATAAATGCAACACATACCTTGTACATCTCAGATCTGCTCCCATGGCGCTGGAAAGACAAATACAGATAAAGGCCATGTTCACACACATGCGTTTTTTTGACCATCTCTGCGTTTTTGGGCTGTTAAAAAAAACGCAGGTGCGTTAACGCAGGGTACATTTGAGTGTAGCTGCGTTTTTCAGCTCCATTTGCGTTTTTTACCCCTAGTCCAAAAAACGCTGCATGCATTTTTGGGTGCTGTAAAAAAACGCATGTGCGTTTTTCCAAAAACGCATGCGTTTTTTTAACAAGGGGCCCTATGGGAAACGCATGCAAAAACGTATGGTACATTAGTACCTTTTAGTGCCATTCAAAAACGCATGCGTTTCCCATAGGGGCCCATGTTAAAAAAAACGCATGCGTTTTTGAAAAAAACGCACATGCGTTTTTTTTAACATGGGGGCCCTATGGGAAACACATGCGTTTTTTAAAAGGCACATTTATGCACCCTGTGTTAACGCTTGCGTTTTTGCCTGCGTTTTTGGTGAAAAATGACTAAGTCCAAAAACGTGGCAAATCCTTTCAGACACACAAGGGACATTTTTTAGCACTCTTAAAAAAACGCAAGTGCTTTTAAGAGTGCTAAAAAAAAACGCAAATTGTGTGTGAACATAGCCAAAGACAGACCAGGCCCAAACATGCAGCACATGCTAATGACGCCTGGACAATAGCAAATCATGAATGAGGGCGGAGCAGGCTCAAATCAATGTGCATGCAACTAAAAAAACCTGTGGAGTGAGGCAGCTTTGTGTGAACAGTAACCAAAGTCAATTGTAGCAAAGACAGAAGAAATAACACACAAAACCAAGCATGCATGGCAAGGTAGAGGTCAGCCACCAATCAATAATATACTAAAGAGAGCAGGGCAGCTCAAATTATTGATCAACTATTTGCTAAAAATCTCATTCAACATTTAAGCGCAATTTGGAATTAATGTGTGCATTTACACCTTTTTTATTGCATGCTATCCCCAGGCAGTGCTGGTTTCTCCACTTTTGAATTGTCTTCAGAACTAGCAATTGGAGGCAGTCGACAGCTATGTAACATGTTCAGCATCTGTCAAGTGTTGAATGGGCTCAGCTCCTAAACCTGCTCTATGGTCTCCATACACAGGTGACATAGAGGTGCTTCATGGCAGTGATAATCATTTAAATACTCATTCCCACCTGCTTGTTTTCCTTCTATTTCCACCTTCCCCTCTTCTTTGATTGACAGCTCTGGCTTTACAGAAACAGAGAAGGGCAGATATAAATGGAAAACAAGTACCGTAGGTAGGAAGGTGTATTTAAATGATTAACCCTGCCATAATGCACAGTGCCTGTGCTTGATTTGAGCAATCATCCTGTGCTGTCAGTCCCTTTAAAGCAGGGGTGTGGAACCTCAGGCCCAAGGGCTGCATGTGGCCCTTGATGACCTTTTCTGCGGCCTTCGGGAAGATTGCTGGGGACTGCAGTGCTCAGGCTGGCATACAAGTTTTGCTGACTGTCTGCCCTTTAAATCCAGCTCTTCAGTGATCTCTATGCCCCAGCTTCAGCCTCCCCAGTGATCTCTGTGCCCCGGCCTCAGCCTCCCTAGTGATCTATATGCCCCGGCCTTAGGAAGGAAGGTGTATTTAAATGATTAACCCTGCCATAATGCACAGTGCCTGAAAGTACAATATGTCATGAAAAAACATTCTCAGAATCACTGGGATCCATTGAAACATTCCAGAGTTATTACATCATAAAGTGACACTGGTCAGATTTCTAAAATTTGGCTTGGTCATTAAGGTCCACATTAGCTCAGTCAATAAGGGGTTGATATAGTAAAATCTTTGAATTCTCAGCCGTCAATTTATACAGATTGGAAAGAACAAAATCAATATTGATCTTAAAAATCAAGAAACGGATACACAAAGCATAATGAAAATTGCATATATTTTCCATATAAAATGATATATACTTAAATTGTAGTATCGTTAATATCTTTTTCAAGACATGAACTGTCTATGAGAATCTAGCAGGTCAATAACCTTTGTTATTCAGAGCCACAAGACCCACAAAACAGAAATATACTCTTTTAATGGTTGGTATTGAGAGCAGGGCCCTTTGCCATGTATGTATTTAGTACAATATATTGCTGGTATATACTGTAATAATTTAATGCCTTCTTCATTTTTTTTGCCTTAGGGCCTCAAGGACAACAGGGGCCTATTGGTTTCAAGGTATAATAATTGTCCATCTACTGATTGAAGATAAGTTTATATTGTATGCAATAATGATATATCACAAGAAAAGCTTCCAGAAGTTTAAAGCGAACCTGTCACCCCCCCCCCCGGACATCAAAAGCTATAATAGCCACCTTCTGCAGCACTAAGGCTGCATTCAGAGAAGGTGGCTATAGCCTTTTGATGCCCTTTATACTATGAAATATGCAGTTAGGTAAATGCTCACACTTCTGAAGACCAAAGACCAGGAGGCGGGGTTTTACGCTCCTCTGACCCGCCCCCTCTTGTCCATCATGGTGCTCGCCTGCTGCTGCCTCCCTGACTGTGTAAAATGAACGCGCGTCTCCGTTCTCCTGTATGGAGCCACGCATGCGCTGTACGCGCTGCCCGACGACTTCCCGGACACCGGGCGCACAGCGAATGCGCGGCGCTGTGCAGAGAATGGAGGTGCGCGTTCATTTTACACAGTCAGGGGAGGCAGCAGCAGGCGAGCACCATGATGGACAAGAGGGGGCGGGTCGGAGGAGCATGAAACCCCGCCTCCCAGTCTTTGGTCTTCAGAAGTGTGAGCATTTACCTAACTGCATATTTCATAGTATAAAGGGCATCAAAAGGCTATAGCCACCTTCTCTGAATGCAGCCTTAGTGCTGCAGAAGGTGGCTATTTTAGCTTTTGATGCCCGGGGGGGTGACAGGTTCGCTTTAATGTTAACACCAATCTTGTCCTAGAACCTACCACTGCAAAATGGCCAATTTTGTGCACGGTTTGTATACACCTCACTCTAGTTGCAGTCCAGTAGACTGGAAAGCCTTGCCACAATCGGGACTGCTCTAAAAGATGCTCTTACTATTAGACTGAATACATTTAATAATTAACCTCTCATGCCCTTTATCACCCAGGTCAAAAATACAAAATGATTTGGTGAAGATGCTAGTACATTACGTAGGTTTGTGGTATCATCAACTTAAACTGTAATCTGTAGAGGAACTAGGTAGCAAGTTCTTTATTGCCCTGCAAATACCCTCTTAAATAAGTGTAGAGAATGAATACGCAAAATCACATTTTAAACTTTGCGCTAATGAGAAGCAATACCCCAAAACACTGTCTGCAAATTGAGATTCTGCTTTGCCTTGGAATCAAAGTCATATGGAAAGGCTCACTAACGGATCAATATTGACTTTTAGGATTGATTCTTCCAGTATGGGGCACACAAGTTCAAGTCCACTTCCACTCTGAAGAAGCAATTTACATATTTAATTTCCCAGGGGAGCATTGCAAGGTGTTTCAGTCTCCTTATACTGGCATACCAGACCTGACATGTCACTTTTCACAAGAGGAAACATTATCCCTTATGGGGCCGTCACACGCGTCAATATCGCGTGCATGATCACTGCTACACGTGACGTTGCAGCGATATTGACGCATGTGACATGCTGAAACAACCCGCGACAAATCGCTGGTTGGTGGTCGCCAGGTTTTAGAACCTGTTCTAAAACCTGACGACGGTCACCCAGTGGACACGCAGCATCGCTGCGTGTGACATCGGGAGATACGATCAGCCAGCTCCCAGCGCCTCTCAGGAAGCGCTGGGAGCTGGTATCCAGGGTAAACTGCGGGTAACTAGGCAGCGCGCGCTGCCTGGATACCCGATGTATACCTTAGTTACCAGCCTTTTCCGCTCACTGGCTGGTATCTAAGATACACAGTGGGTAACTAGGGTCCCTAGCTACCCGCTGTGTACTTTAGATACCAGCCGGTGAGCGGAGAAGGCTGGTAACTAAGGTATACATCGGGTATCTAGGCAGCGCATGCTGCCTAGTTACCCGCAGTTTACCCTGGATACCAGCCTGCAGACATCGTGGAAACGATATAGAAATCATTTCCACGATGTCGCTGGTAAAATGATCGCTGGTGAGCCTGCCTGTCACCAGTGATCATCCGTCAATGTCGTCAGCGATCAGATCACTGACAACATTGATGTGTGTAACGGCCCCATTAAATCAAAGTCTTAAGGCCCAGTCTCACATAACAACGCATCAGTGATCCCAATAACAATAACGATGTGCAGAGATCGCTGGTGCGTCATCTACACATCGCTAGTAGGATGTCAAATAGGCATCTTACCAGAGATATGAAAAACAACGCACTAGTGATCCAGAATTATACCGAGGTTGTTGTAAATTTTTTCTCTATAGCGTAGCATTGATATCGTTGCTCATTATCTTTGTCAAACACAACGATGTAGCATTCCCAGCGGGAGCACAACAACGCAGGAATGACCCAGAGCAGTGTGAAACGATCAACGATCTCACAGCAGGGGCCAATTGGTGCTTGTCTCCCAATAGCAATCTCGTTAGTGATCTCTTTATGTGTGACAGGGCCTTTTAGCCTCTCACCTAGCCAAGTCAGACATTATACTTTGCACTGATGAGGGGCAATACCCAAAAACACCATGTCTGCAAACTGAGATTCTGGTATGGCTTTTATTCAAAGTCATATGACATGACTTGTTAAATGGTTATTATTGACTTTTAGGATTGCTACTTCAAATTGGTGGCACTAGAGTTCAAGTGCTCTTCCCATTTGAAGAGGAATTTGCGTATTTAATCTCCAGGCGAAGCATTGCAAGACATTTAAATCTCCTCATTCTGACATACAAGGCCTAGCAGGTCACTTTCCACAAGGACAAACTTTACTTATTCTTTATTCTAAAAGCTAACTTGTTTTTTTAATAAGCAGTAATGTTTATGGCCTTGATTCATGGTCTTGATGAAGTCTTCTAGCTGATACATGCCTCTTCATAGTAATGTTTATGGTCTTAATTCATGGTCTTGATGAAGTCTTCTAGCTGATACATGCCTCTTTATAGCAATGTTTATGGTCTTAATTCATGGTCTTGATGAAGTCTTCTAGCTGATACATGCCTCTTCATAGCAATGTTTATGGCCTTGATTCATGGTCTTGATGAAGTCTTCTAGCTAATACATGCCTCTTCATAGTAATGTTTATGGTCTTAATTCATGGTCTTGATGAAGTCTTCTAGCTGATACATGCCTCTTCATGAATCAGGAGCGTCTGACAAGTGGTGTACGCCTCCACTCTCGTCTCGAATTAGATAAGCTCTGGTGTCACACCCTGCCATGCCTTTGTCATGCCCAACTCCACCCATTTTGGCAAAGCTAAGGCTGCCTTCACATTTGCGTATGGGAACGCAGCGTATGCTGCGTTCTCATACGCAGTCAAGCGCATATGCACTGCATTCCTATATTTAACATAGGAACGCATAGTGCCTGCGTTTGGCAGCGTTTGCTGCGTTCGGGTGCGCATGCGGAAGATATCTGCTCCCTCCTGGGTCCCCGTCCACACCCAGGACGCAGCATGTTGGATTTTTTGTGCGTTCGGGGACCTTGGAAAATCAGCAAGCTTCCCCACGCGCACAAAAGAATGCATTGGCGTCAATGGGTCTGCAGTGTTCTGTGCATGACAGCGCAGTAGAACGCTGCAGACCCATTGAAATCTCTCCCGGTGGCTGCCGATGATGTCACAGGAGATCACCGACGGCCACCGGGAGATCAGCTGGAGCCTCTGATGATCTCCTCCTCCCCGCAGCCGGTAATCTCCTAGCGGTGTCGGCGGGGAAAAACAGCTGATCTGACAGCTGTTTGAATCTTCCCGTGCTGACATATCCTCTCGGTGTCGGCGCGGGAGATTCAAACAGCTGTCAGATCAGCTGTTTAACCCCGCTGACACGTCCCGGAGCTTACCGGCGGCCGGGAGGAGGAGATCTCTGACGCTGATCTCCGCCTCCGGCCCGCCCCCGGACACCGCCGATTGGCTGCCCGGGCTCCATAGTGATGTGTCCGCAGGCGGACATTCTCCACTGCGGACACATCATTAGAAAGAAAAATGACCCTGCTTTCACTGCGTTTGTGTCTGCATGCCATCAGCATGCAGATACAAACGCAAATGTGAAGGTAGTCTAAGAAAAATTGTTATAAAAAATGCAAATAGTAGCAAAGTTTTAAAACAAGTCTGAGTTGCACCAAAATTCTTCTACTTTTCAAAGCAATTTATGCCAGAAATCTAGTGAAATTGCATTGATGAATCAGTGTTGACATGTTTTGTGAGGTATGGAAATTTTTGGAGGAAGGGGGGAGACTAAAGTTGGGGAATAATATACAGTATCTTGGGTTGGCTATTAGGATATACTTTAGCTTAGTTTTTACACCCAAATCCTCAATAGGCACTGAAAACAAACAATTATTTCTATATCTATATTCTAATATTCTTGGTATTGTAAAAATGTAATGACTGAAAAAGACTTTTTTAAAAAAAAACATTTTTTATAATCAAGTTTTATATTTTAACTATCCTGAAAATGTGCATATTCTAAGCCAAATAATAATCTGATGCTTGCTGTTCTGTAGAGATGAGTTTTCAGCAATCATCTTATTATTGCTAACTTTAATGGCCACTTTATACGCGGCTACATTTCTAGCTTATCCACAGGTAACTTACTGGCTGCAGTGAAATCATGGAGACATTATTCCATTTGTACACAGCAAGAAGATAGAACCATGTCTCCATGATTTCACTGCAGCCAGTAAGTTACCTGTGGATAAGCTAGAAATGTAGCCGCGTGTAAAGTGGCCATCATTGGTAATTATCCTGACTTTATCTCCACCTCCTTCCTTCCGCACGATGACCCCAATACAAGTCATGGACTCCTTAGAAGTCAAGAAACATCTCCAGTCTAGTGTTTTCAATATTGCTGCCTTCAAGCTTATCTGTAAGGGCAACCCCGGAAGTCAAGTAGCAAAAAGAGAAATAAAAACACAGCTCATTAGGTAAAATAACTGTTAATGTACAGTTGAAATATATAATTAGGCCATTAAATTCATAAATATAAAAACAAATTAAATATCTGATAAACAAAATCATTAAATATTTTGCAAGATCAAATGTTATATTGCTTACAGGGAGAGAAAGGAGAACCTGGTGTGGTTGGAGATCTTGGCAAAAATGGTGAAAAAGGACAAAGTGTAAGTATCAAATGTTTTGTAGGTTTTTAGAACCATGAAAGTGAACTTTTAATGAGCATGATCTGCTATTGTTCTTGCTGATATAAACCAAAAAATATTCCAAGTAATGGGAATAAAATATCTTTGCTGCTGGCCCTTTCTGTACCCTGGTTGACAGATAAGTAATTGCAAAATAAAGGCTGCAGCACGTAAAAAAAGAGATGATTTTAGCCTTTATTGGCTTTCTAAGGCATTGGATTAGCGACGTTTCGGTCAGATATTGACCTTCTTCCAGCAGTCACTTGTGGCAAATGCTGGGGTTTTTATATAACCCTCCAATTACAATCATCATTATCAAATTATCTTTTACAAACCCTTATACAAGTGTTTAAAAACGTTTACAATTGTGATGGATATCACATTGTGAAGCTATATACATCTGTTACTTTAAAATAACATTACAATAGTACCAATCATTATACTTACTAAGAATCCTGCTAAGTGGATCAATTCTTACCCAGGTGCCCACCTAATTACATTAAATTATTGAATATTGACTATCACAGTGCACGGACTCCATGTGCAGCCTCTCCTAGGCTGCGCGCCGCCATGACGGCTTGTTTATATTCCAATACGCATGCACGTAAGGGTAAAGCGTCCCTGGTTACAGGAAACGCTTGTAGCACCGATAGATGTCCCGCGCATACGCGCTAAGGTCCGGCGCCTGGCGGTGTATCTATTAATCCACTCCTTTCCTCTCTACTCGCAATGTGCGATTTAATAATCAAATATGTGTTGTAACCTAACGTTTTTGGTGCCTTACCGCTACTTAACAATGTGGGCTATGTGATAGATATTTTAATTAAGAAATAGTAATTTTGAGCTTTTATTTTAAAGTGCATCATTATAGTGAATATATAAACAATTGTATTATTAACTTTTGCCTTATTATATCCAAATGAAAAAAATATGCTTGGATTACCAATATGATATCTTTGTTCAAAAAATTGCTTGCCTCTGTAGTGATAAAACCCAGAGGAGCTTTGTTTATATGTGCATACACACTGTGGTCTTCTGTATTTAATATTTTGTGTACAAGTGTTGCCATACACAATGGGTTCTCAGTTCAAGTGTCTCCCATCTCTGGGTTGTAACACTTCCCTGTCAGTACAGTGCTTAGGGGGATTACTCTCCCTTTGCACCCCCTGCTCAAGGTAGAACTATGGACCCCATGTACACTCTTTGCCATAATAGATAGCCATCGGTGTATTAACATATTTACTATGTAATCCACGATTTCTTAATAAGGCAATAAGAAAAATAATTTCAAAAATTGTTTCATATTTTATTTCCATTTTACTATATCATAAAGTGCATATTTCGTGCATAATAAATAAGCGTTTATATAGTGCTACATTTTTCATGCGGAAAACATTTTTCATGGTTAGGGATTTATTTTTTAGTGATATTGCACTGTGCATAGTCTTCACAATTAATTTTAGATGCAGATTGATTCGCAGGCACTCCTGTGTAAGTGATCCACTCTTCACACTTCTTTCCTATGTGATACAAGACAGATAGCTAGAAACCATCAGCAAATAGTTATGGCGGATGAGTTACCAGATAGTCCTGGGTTGGAAGTTGAATATATTTTCTAGTCTCCAATGAAAGTGTGAAGGAATAGGTTGTTGGGAGCTCAGGCCAGCTTCACACCACGGTGTGATCTGGTCCGGGGCTGTCCAATGTGAATCGGACAGCCTTGGACCGGATTTGCAAACAGAACCGGAGGGCAAATATGCTCTCCAGTCTGGTTTGCAGCCGGCTTCCGAAAATCACAGCTGCAGCTGCTGAATTTTCAAGACCGGGGAGCTAGAGGGGAGCTAGCCACAGTACTGGAAGCTCAGCAGGGGACAACTGGTGGTGCTGAAGTTTAGCTAAACTCCTGCACCCGGCGTCCGGGTCCTGCATCCGACTTTATGTCAGATGCGGCACGATCCAGCGCCATAAACCCATATGTTAGGGGGCGCCGGATCGCGCCAGATCTGTGAGGATCCGATTTTGAACGATTTTTCCCCAGACACAAAAACGTTGCTTGCAACGTCTTTCTGTCTGGGAGAAAAATCTGAATTGTCCCGGATCCTCCCGGATAGATGGAAACCAGATGGCACATAGCTGCCATCCGGTTCCATCCAGCCCCATAGGGCTGTATTATGTCAAAATTGGGTCCTGGGCTGTCCGATTTAGACTGGACAGCCCCGGACCTGATCATGCCGTGGTGTGAGCCTGGCCTCAGTTGGAAAGGGAGTTTAGTCTCCCTAATGTTGTGTGGGATTCTGTTTTTTTTACAGCACTGAACAACATGCTAAATAATGTGGTGGAGAGTGAAATATGGTACATCTCTTCATCAGCAACTGGGGAGGATGGAACTAAACTTTACGCTGTTTAATAAGAAGTCAAAGGGAGAGGGATTATTAAAAAAAATGCCTGCCACTTCACATAAAATGTTCCCTCTCAAATAGTTAAAACCTCTGTTGGTGTTTAGGGGAATAGGATACCTGTCTTAATTGTTATGCCCTGTAACTGCATGTACTCTTTTTTTCAGAGTAGGCAGATCACTTCATTATTATTCTGCCAGCACTATAAGAGTCTGTTTTCATGATGCATATTTGGTGTGTATCTGCTACGTCTATGGGATTTGTGAAGTCCTGTCCGCATGATGCGTTTTTTTCCGCAGCGGATTTGCTGCATATTTAATTGCAGAAAAATCTGCAGCATGACTATTCCTGCTGCAGATTTTACCATGTATTTTACCCATAGACCCTCATGTTAACTCAAAATAAGCAGCAGATACACAGCAGTGTTCACACTATGTGTGTGTGTTGCTTATATTGTGCCTAATTTGCATTAAAATCAGCAGGAATTAATAGGGTTTAAGAGGGAGGGGAGCAGGATATGACATCTTTTTTTGGGGGGGTTAGGGCCAAAGTATCCAAGCTTTATTAAAACAGTCATCAAAATCCACACCAAAAATGCATAAAAAATGCACCATGTGGACAGGGATGTTTGGGTGCATATTTCTGCCACAAGGTGCAGATTTTGGAAGTCCAAAATCCGCAGCACAAACTCAGCGTGCGAACACTGCCTGAGCGGAAGATCTTCCTTTTCTCTTGTTTCCCAACAATGCAGCTACCATTATCCAGTGGCATCTGCCCACAACTTAGACATCTCTCTGTAATGCTTATTTGTACATATGTTTCAGAAAATCTAAATGACCAATTAATATACATATACTAAAAAGAGCTGATAATATCTATAATATAAAAGCCGAAGGCCACTTCCGGAAAACCCTAAGGGTACTTCCGTGATGGCCTCCAGACTGGGGTGGTGACGTCAGCCAGTGCAGAGTAGCCGGGCGCAGCCGGCTACAGGCACCGGCACAGGAACGTTCTGATCTCGGAAGTTCCGTGTGCCCTCCAGCCTCTCCCCTCCACCCTCTGCCCTCCAGCCACTAGCGTACATACCGGGGGGGCAGGGGGGCCCATTGCCCGCCTCCTGGTGGGGCCACACACCCCCTGGGTACCCGTGCTCCCAGACGCCCGCCGCGCGCCTGGAGAGGAGGGACGGCGGGACTTCCTGTCCTGCAGCTCTGCCTGCCCCTCCTCTCCTCCTACACCAGACGCGTGGCCCGCGGTGAGTCTGCACCCCTACACGCTCCTCTGCCCTCCAGCCTATGCCCCCTCACTCCTCTGCCCCCTCCAGCCTGTGCCCCCTCTGTCCTCTGCCCCCTCCAGCCTGTGCCCCCTCTGTCCTCTGCCCCCTCCAGCCTCTGCCCCATCAGTCCTCTGCCCCCTCCAGCCTGTGCCCCCTCAGTCCTGTGCCCCCTCCAGCCTGTGCCCCCTCAGTCCTCTGCCCCCTCCAGCCTGTGCCTCCTCAGTCCTCTGCCCCTCCAGCCTCTGCCCCCTCAGTCCTCTGCCCCCTCCAGCCTCTGCCCCCTCACTCCTCTGCCCCCTCCAGCCTGTGCCCCCTCAGTCCTCTGCCCCCTCCAGCCTGTGCCCCCTCAGTCCTCTGCCCCTCCAGCCTCTGCCCCCTCCTTCCTCTGCCCCCTCCAGCCTGTGCCCCCTCTGTCCTCTGCCCCCTCCAGCCTGTGCCCCCTCCGTCCTCTGCCCCCTCCAGCCTGTGCGCCCTCAGTCCTCTGCCCCCTCCAGCCTGTGCCCCCTCTGTCCTCTGCCCCCTCCAGCCTGTGCCCCTCAGTCCTGTGCCCCCTCCAGCCTGTGCCCCCTCCGTCCTCTGCCCCCCCAGCCTGTGCCCCCTCCGTCCTCTGCCCCCTCCAGCCTGTGCCCCCTCACTCCTCTGCCCCCTCCAGCCTCTGCCCCCTCCTTCCTCTGCCCCCTCCAGCCTGTGCCCCCTCCCTCCTCTGCCCCCTCCAGCCTGTGCCCCCTCTGTCCTCTGCCCCCTCCAGCCTGAGCCCCCTCCAGCCTGTGCCCCCTCCAGCCTGTGCCCCCTCCAGCCTCTGCCCCCTCCAGCCTGGGCCCCCTCCAGCCTGTGCCCCCTCCGTCCTCTGCCCCCTTCGTCCTCTGCCCCCTCCAGCTTGTGCCCCCTCAGTCCTCTGCCCCCTCCAGCCTGTGCCCCCTCCAGCCTGTGCCCCCTCCATCCTCTGCCCCCTCCGTCCTCTGCCCCCTCCAGCCTGTGCCCCCTCAGTCCTCTGCCCCCTCCAGCCTCTGCCCCCTCCGTCCTCTGCCCCCTCCGTCCTCTGCCCCCTCCAGCCTCTGCCCCCTCCAGCCTCTGCCCCCTCCAGCCTGTGCCTCCTCCTTCCTCTGCCCCCTCCAGCCTGTGCCCCCTCCGGCCTGTGCCCCCTCCAGCCTCTGCCCCCTCCAGCCTGTGCCCCCTCAGTCCTCTGCCCCCTCCAGCCTCTGCTCCCTCAGTCCTCTGCCCCCTCCAGCCTGTGTCCCCTCAGTCCTCTGCCCCCTCCAGCCTCTGCCCCCTCCAGCCTCTGCCCCTTCCGTCCTCTGCCCCCTCCAGCCTGTGCCCCCTCCAGCCTGGGCCCCCTCCAGCCTGTGCCCCCTCAGTCCTCTGACCCCTCCAGCCTGTGCCCCCTCAGTCCTCTGACCCCTCCAGCCTGTGCCCCCTTCCAGCCTTTGCCCCCTCCAGCCTGTGCCCCCTCCAGCCTGGGCCCCCTCCGTCCTCTGCCCCCTCCAGCCTGGGCCCCCTCAGTCCTCTGCCCCCTCCAGCCTGTGCCCCCTCCAGCCTGTGCCCCCTCCAGCCTGTGCCCCCTCTAGCCTGTGCCCCCTCCAGCCTGGGCCCTCTCAGTCCTCTGCCCCCTCCAGCCTGTGCCCCCTCCAGCCTGTGCCCCCTCCAGCCTGTGCCCCCTCAGTCCTCTGCCCCCTCAGTCCTCTGCCCCCTCCAGCCTCTACCCCCTCAGTCCTCTGCCCTCTCCAGCCTGTGCCCCCCTCCAGCCTGTGCCCCCTCCAGCCTGTGCCCTCTCCAGCCTGTGCCCCCTCCAGCCTGTGCCCCCTCAGTCCTCTGCCCCCTCCAGCCTCTGCCCCCTCAGTCCTCTGCCCCCTCCAGCCTGTGCCCCCTCCAGCCTGTGCCCCCTCCAGCCTCTGCCCCCTCCAGCCTCTGCCCCATCAGTCCTCTGCCCTCCAGCCTCTGCCCTCCAGCCTCCGCTCTCCCCTCCAGCCTCTCCCCTCCAGCCTCCGCTCTCCCCTCCAGCCTCTGCCCTCCAGCCTCTGCCCTCCAGCCTCCGCTCTCCCCTCCAGTCTCTCCCCTCCAGCCTCCGCTCTCCCCTCCAGCCTCTGCTCTCCCCTCCAGACTCCGCCCTCCAGCCTCCAGCCTCCAATCTCCCCTCCAGCCTCTGCCCTCCAGCCTCCGCTCTCCCCTCCAGCCTCTCCCCTCCAGCCTCTGCCCTCCAGCCTCCGCACTCCCCTCCAGCCTCTCCCCTCCAGCCTGCGCTCTCCCCTCCAGCCTCCGCTCTCCCCTCCAGCCTCTGCCCTCCAGCCTCCGCTCTCCCCTCCAACCTCTGCTCTCAAGCCTCCGCTCTCTCCTCCAGCCTTTCCCTTCCAGCCTCCGCTCTCCCCTCTCCTCTGCCCTCCAGCCTACCCTGTCCTCTGCCCTCCAGCCTCCTCTGTCCTCTGCCCTCTCTGCCCTCCAGCTTCCCCTGTCCTCTGCCCTCCAGCCTCCCCTGTCCTCTGCCCTCCAGCCTCCCCTGTCCTCTGCCCTCCAGCCTCCCCTGTCCTCTGCCCTACAGCCTCCCCTGTCCTCTGCCCTACAGCCTCCCCTGTCCTCTGCCCTCCTCACCCCTCCAGCCTCCACTGTCCTCTGCCCTCCTCACCCCTCCAGCCTCCCCTGTCCTCTGCCCTCCTCACCCCTCCAGCCTCCGCTCTCCTCACCCCTCCATATGCAATGTACAGTATGTGTATATATGTCTGTATGTAGTCACTTCCGTCACTTTGTCTGCACTTCCCTCACTTTGTCCGCACTTCCCTCACTTTGTCCGCACACATACACACACACACTCCGCTATACTTACCACCGGCCCTGCATCAGCCGCCTGGATCCTCAGTCGACATGTCGCCACCCCCGAACTACTGGATCCAATATAGCGTCCAAGAAGTCTCGCCAAACTTCCCGGACGCCATATTGGATCCAGTCTTCCGCGCGCGGCGACATGTGGACTCAGGATCCAGGCGGCGGGGAAGACGCAGGGTCGGTGCTAACTATAGCGGAGTGTGTGTATGTGTGTGTGTGTGTATGTATGTATGTGTGTGCTAACCACTCTGCCCACGGCGCTGCGCTGACCACTCTGCCCACGCCACTGTGCTGACCACTCTGCCCACGCCACTGTGCTGACCAATCTCACCGCACTCACAGCTAATCACTGAGCCACCGCACTCACTGCTAACCACTGAGCCACCGCACTCACTGCTAACCACTGAGCCACCGCACTCACTGCTAACCACTGAGCCACCATATACTCTGCTACCCACTGAGCCACCTGTATACACACAATTCATTTCACCGCACTCCCCTAACTATTACTAAATAAACTATATATGGATTCTAGACTACCCGATTCTTTAGAATCGGGCCGCCATCTAGTGTAAATATAAAAGCTTACATAAACATATCTGAGCTTACAATTTTACTATTTTACCATAGTTCGTTCCAGATAAAGGTGTGGTTGGAGATCCAGGAATACCAGGAGACCCTGGTCGGAGGGTAAGTTTTAGTAATTACTGGTATTTTTCTAGGTTTTCCAGTCTTCAACAATCAGTGGTTTATTTAGCAACATTATAATCTGTAATGCTGGTTGGAGAAGGGTTTACAAATGGTGTATATAAAAGTTTGAAATCTATTTTAAACCAGCATTTATATGCCAGTTAGGCCTTATGCACCCATTGAGTATTTGGTGAGTTTTAACTTCAGTATTTGTAAGCCAAAACCATTATAGAAAATCTGTCAAGCTGAAGGTGGCCGAGACTGATCTCAAAACTGACCACACTATTTATTACAAATGTGGTGGTGCTGACAGTAAATGTGTGACTCTTTACCTTGTGTTGTTCTGTTTTTAAATTATGTAGACTATTTTATATAAATATATACATACAAGTGTGCCAACTACAATGTGTATTATTTACTACTCAGCCAAGTTAAACCATTTATTTCTGTCTTCTGGGCACTTCCCATAGCTAACCATCAGTAGAACAGACAGGATTCTGTCTTGACTCCCATATACGTTAAAACATTGAGTGTTCTTATGTTCTGTATGAGAGAGCTGCTGCCAGTTACCGCTGGCAGTGGCTTTTCTTCCTGACAAACAGAAGGATTGACTGCTGAAATTCGAACAACTCAATACTGTCATCATTTGTCAGGGGAACGACAGGAGACATCTACACATATTAGTCTGTTAATGGTTCCCATCGATACCAGTAGGTTTGGCCAACTTTTTGTAATGTGGTTTGAGACCATTACACATTTCTCCTTATTTAAACAGGGTATCAATATAAAAAAATAATTACTGCCCATCTGACTATATGAGAGGAGAATTCTTAAAATTACTACAGTACATCATGATTGGTACAGAAAAATGACGTCTAATGATTATCTACATTTTTCATGCCAATGAATTGATAACTCTAGAATAATATTTGGTCCCATATGCACTACTTTACCACCAAGTAGAAGCTAAGCTTTAATTCCCCTAGGGCAAGCCTTCAGTTTGCTTTAATAGGCTAATATCTTAATACCCTGCCCAAGGCCATGTGGTTTGCTTTTGTTTAGCTATAATCTACAGGGTGGGTCATCTATAGGGTGGGCCATTTATATGGATACACCTAAATAAAATGGGAACAGTTGGTGATATCAACTTCCTGTTTGTGGCACATTAGTATATGGGAGGAGAAAAGTTTTTATCTCCCATATACTAATGTGCCACAAACAGGAAGTTGATATCACCAACCGTTACCCATTTTATTTAGGTATACCCATATACATTTCCCACCCTGTAAATGGCCCACCCTGTACAATGAATTAGGAAGGCTGAGAAGTTATTAGCATTTTGCATAATACCTAACCATATATGAAAACATTGTGTTCTTTACTTCCAGGGAGCAAAAGGAAATAAAGGCCAAAGTGATCAATCCGTATGTATTATTTCAATCATTTCTTTGGGTTATAGTTTGTATATCTGAGGTAGACAGACAACAAAAATAACAAAGATAGATGTAGAAAATTCAACTTGACTATGTTGTAGCCCAAAACTAAACCAGACTACCTATGACAGGTAGTAACCAAATTTGGATAACATAACCCATAATATGTTCCTGATGCAAACTAATAACACTAGAATACCTAAAATTGTATAAGAATCAACAAATTAGTCTAAAGCCATTAATCTGATATACAGTACCATGAATACCATTCTACATATTAATTTCAGACAAATTTACAAACTTTATTGATACTGAAAGAAAACACACTGCTCAGTACCCCAACCTGCATTTCACATCTAGCTTTGTCAGGGGGTACTGGGGCAGTGCCCTTCACCATGTTTTATAGCAAGCATTCACGAATAGGCAGCGGGCAATGTCTTGGCTTTTTGTGCCAATATAATAATGTTTATAATATTAATTAAATTAATAATACAGTAATTATTATTATTAATTTTTTTGCATACTCCATTTTTTTATGTTTGCATAGTTTAATTAAGATATTTATTCTTATTAATATTATATTACCATATATACTCGAGTATAAGCCGCACATAAAAAGTGTGCTGAAAAGTGCCCCCCTTTGCTTTTACTCAAGTCAGTCCTATTTGCTGTAGGGGAGAGTGGTGACCAGGAGCTGGAGGAGGCAGGAGAAGGCTCCAGTGGCAGTGGGAGGTCCTGTGCCTCCGCTCATTACTGTAATGTAATATGCACTGCATCCCCCTGTCCATCATTGGCAGGGGGAGCGGTGCACATTACATTAAACTAAGTGTACTCGCCTTCCAATCACAGTATATGACCACCATGCTAGCGCACACAAAATAATAAACGATTTAACTCACGCTCTGTCACTGTCCTGCAGCACCATCTCTCCTCCGGTCTTCCTGCTTGTGCCGGGTGGGTGAGTAAAATAGTTTATTATTTTATTGTGTGTGCCAGCATGGGGGCCACATACTGCGATGAAGGGGCTATATACAGTTATTTGATAGCTATATACTGTGATGAGCGGCTATATACAGTTATGGGGGCTATATACACTGATGGAGGCAATATACAGTGAATGGGGGGCCATTTACCATGATGAAGGGGGCTATATACAGTGAGGAGGGGCCTATATAAAGTGGAGGGGGTTATATACAGTGGAGGGGCTGTATATAGTGATGAGGGGCTATATACAGAAATGAGGGGCTTTATACAGTGGAGGGGGCTATATACAGTGATGAGGAGCTATATACAGTGGAGGGGGCTATGCACAATGATGAGTGGCTATATACAGTGGAGGGGGCTGTATACGGTGATGAGGGGCTATATACAGTGATGAGGGGCTTTATACAGTGGAGGGGGCTATATACAGTGATGAGGGACTATATACAGTGGAGGGGACTATATACAGTGATGAGGAGCTATATACAGAAGAGGGGGCTATATACAGTGGAGGGCGACTATATACGGTGATGACTGGCTATATACCAGGATGGGGGCTGCTGCATTTCTCTCCCTAGGCTTATGCTCGAGTCAATAAGTTTCCCCAGTTTTGGGGGGTAAAATTTGGTGCCTCGGCTCATACCCAGGTCGACTTATACTCGAGTATATACGGTATGTTATATTGTACCATAGTGGGCCTAACAAATGTAATCAAATTACCATAATGTTTTTTAATTGGCCGTTTTTAATAATATTTTTGCCATTTGTTTTTGATTTTTTTCTGTATGAATAAAGTTTGTAAATACATTGGAATATAGAATATAATTACCCACAATAGGTCCATGTTTTTTTTCCAAGCTCTTACCTAGTCTACATTCAGACATGATCAGCACTGTCACCTGAACTGAGGACCATACAAAAATTCCATTGTGGAGAGAGAGGATAATTCAGGTTTCATTACCAGCCTACCCATCAGTCTAAAATCCAGCTCCAACAAACAATCCTATTAAGGGCTCACTTACACCGGCATTCAGTCTCTCAGCGATATATTGACTTGATTAAATTAAACTCGACTCAAACTGTAATAAGATTTGTAGGCGAGTATCAATTACTGTTCTCTCATTTTGTCGCATGCGAGAATTGTATCACAGGTGTGGATAAGATGGAGAGCTTAATTCCTGCATCTTCTCCATGGTCTGTGTTGGAGTATGTCACCCGAGTGCAGTCCAATGATTTCCACGTACCTATTGACTTATATGGATGCGTATCACTCGCAGCATGCAGCAAATCGGAATGAGAAGCAAAGCTGAAGTCAGCACTACCTGATAATATAACATTGGTCCGAGGACTATCTGATAAAACATTAGATAGCACTCGGCCATGTTATATGCTCATGTGAACGAACCCTAAAGGAGCAACTCTGCCTTCCTTAATTACTTTAATCTACGGCCTCCTACACAACATCTGTATAAAACACGCACGTGAGAAAATGGTACTGGTGTCAGTGTTTTGGATCAGGAAGAAACATTTGGTTCATTCAGTCCGGGATAGATTAAAAATGTACTACATGATATCATAATCATAGTTAAAAACAAACAAATTCACTGAACAGAACAGGATAAACTGATGCATTTCTAGTGTTAAAGACGTTCTTGGTCATAGGGAATTAATGAGAGTCATAGGAAGTAAATGTAAAGGTGAAACAACCAATCAAAGCTCATTAAATTGATTATGGGAACCTGTCAGCTCATTTTTACCCCCTAACCTATCACTACTTGTCTTGCACTTTCCTAGCACATCCCTAATCATCCCTGTCCTGACCTAAAACTGTCCTATAAAGGCTGTGAAAAAGACTTTGTGACTTACATTTTCGCATGTGACTCGCCCCGGGCAGGGACCGTGGGGTACTCGGAACCGGGCCCCTATCGTCGTCGTCTGGCCTGCGGAATGTCACGGCAGCGTGACCCTGTCCGTGATCCCCTCGTTGGGCGATCAGTTAAAAAGGGGAAGTTGAAAAAGGGATAAAAGAAAAATATAAAAATAAAAGAGTTTTGTCGTGATGCCACCCGTAGGATGCCGCCGGTATAGCCGCTGCTGCAGTCGGGACCTCTGAGGATGATGGGAGTAGCACGGGAAGAGCGGGTCCCCAGGGCAACTGTACAGTCTGTGGAAGTGATAGTTCATTGGGGGTGCAGGGTTTAGTGTACGAAATATCTGACAGACACAGGGGTAACAGTCTCCTTTACCTTTACTGGTGTAAGTAGCAGGTTCATCCAGGGCACAGTTCACAAGTGGTGTTAGGGTCCGGAGCCTGGAAGCAAGTTCAGGTTTTCCACACCGGCAAGTTCTGAGGCCTCCCTACTGCGCGACTCCCTGTGGGCCCTAGCTGCTTGAAGCTGTGCTGTGAGCCTCTCCTCTCTTGTCTGTCTTGGCCGTGTGACAGGCGGCTCGAGCTCTATTTATGTTCTCTCCTCTCACTCCGTCATCCTGAGCTCTTTGATGCGGCTGTGTCTCCTGGCCTTTTGGTGGGTGAGCAACTTGCAATCACCCGTCCTCCAGTGTTGGTTGCCGGGCATAAAGTCCCTTGCGACCTCGGACTTCAGTGTACGTTCTATGCTCGGTGCTGGGGCGAGCTGGCATAGCTCCACTCCCACACCTACTCCTCCACTTCCTCAGACCCTCACCTACAGGTCCTTCACACTGGCTAGTCAGTTTCCTCAGACGGGCCTGACACGGCTCTTGACTGTAGGATGTCTTCTGTGGCACCCCTGGGTCAAAGTGCCACAGTGTTATCACTGCCCCCAGGTGGTGGGGTCACAGAAAAGCAACAAAGGGAATTCTCATCAGGCAACACACACACAACACTCAGACCTCAAGGCCAGAAGGGGGAGACCAAGCCCGGGTTCAGGGTGAGCTCCCCTATATATTCTGGTTTAGTGAGGAGCAAGTTAGTTCAGTTCACAGGAGGACTGTGAAGAAGACCTGGGTGTAAAAGAGCTGTGCTAAGCTCGTCCCAAGGTGCACTGACTAACTCCAGACCTAGGTCTAGGGTCTGAGGAAAGGAGAAGGAACATACCTGGGAGGTTGAGCAACTCTGTGCTCTCCCCAGAGGAAAAGCGCAGAGAACGGAGACTCCGAGACTGTGCAGGATCTCAAGTCCTGGCAGTCAGTACCGGAAAGTGGGGATTCCAAATTCTCCAGCTACACTGTACCGGAGGCACAGCAACACCGTGAGAGTTCAGTAGCATACACCCGAGAATTGGGTAGAGGAAACGACTCGAGTTGCCTGTCATACCGGTACCTCACAGGAAGAGACAGGGCCAGGAGCCTAGCTAATGCAGCAGAAAGAGCCGAACTGCAAGCGCAGTAAGGGAGCTGATGACCCAGTCTGGTGAGAATGACCCCAAGTTGCTCTCAAGACTCTGTGGACAGCTTTTACCATCTGCTCCAGTAAAGGACTGAGAAAACTACCAAACAGTGAGTCTGCCTGTTACTTTTGCCTGTCGTCCTGCATCCCACACATAGATTATTTACCGGGGATTGGCTTTACCCGTGGAGAGCTGTCCCATCTCAGCTGCTACCCATCATCCTGGAGGTTCTGCAGCAGAGGTGGCCATCCCTAGCCACACACCACAGGTGGCATCAGGACAACCTCCCCCGTACATATCCCCTTTTTCAACTGACGCCCAGGGTTACGACCCCTGTGACTCCCCAGTGACAGCAGCAGCGATCCGGTTCCTGAGTACCCCACGGCCTGGGGGCACCTCAGCTGTACAGTCCTCCTAGGAACTGAACTGCCTAACCCCACCCCAGAACAGAATTTATAGGGTACCTGCCCTGAACTCAGGTTTAGAGCTCCCCTTCCGGCCTGGAGTTGGGAAGGTGTTGTGTGTGGGTGTTACCTGTGATAGGTATCTTCCCTTGATTCAAGCTTAATATTGTGGCAATCAGACCCTGGGGCACCATACATGCAAATGAGGCATCCTGGCTATGGTATGTAGACTGAGATGGGCTGTCTCCAGGCCTCTGTCTCCCCCCCTTGCTGCTGTTACTTCCCAGTGGGCATTAGAATTCATTCTCCTGTGTGCTCCCAATTTGAAATTTCTGCTTCCTCCTTCTGTGTATGATGCGCCGGACGGACATCATTTCCGGTCCGTGTATTGTGGGTGATTATTGGGTGTGCGGGCCGGCTTCGGTATGTGCATTGCGCATGCGCTGGAGTCGGCCTATACAGCCAATACACCCCCACAATGCACCGGACCAGAAATGACATCCGGCTGGAGCATCATACCTGGAAGGAGGAGGTGGGAATTTCAAATTGGGAGCGCACAATAGAATTAATTCTCACATCCAGCAGGGCATGATAACAGCAGTGAGGGGGGAGATGGAGCCCTGGAAGACCGCCCATCTCAATCTACAGACCATAGTCTGGATGACTCATTTGCATGCGAAAATCTGAGTCACAAAGTCTTTTTTCACAGCCAATGTTTTCTATTGTCTACAAAAACCCCTTCACCACCCAACCTCCTTTCACCTTAATGACCAGTCAATTTTTTTCAAATCTGACCATTGTCACTATGATATAATAACTCTGGAACACTTCAACAGATCCAAGTGATTTTGAGATTATTTTTTTTTTTCGTGTCACATTGTAATTCATGTTAGTGGTAAATTTAGGATGATGGCTTTTGTGTTTATTTGTGGAAATTTGGCAAAAGTTTTGACAATTTTTCCGTTACCCTTGTGAATATAAAAACAATTGGAGCTCAAACAACATATTGTGGCGAAAAGTAGATTTTTTTTATTTTCATGGCTCATTGTTCTGAAATTCTGTGAACCACATTGGGGCTTCCACTGGGCACATCAGGGGCTCTCCAAACGTGACATGGTGTCCGCTAACTATTTCAGCCAATTTTGCTTTTGTAAAGAGAAATAGTAGTTTCCCACAGCATATGGGTATCAGCGTACTCAGGAAAAATTGCACAAAAAAAATTGGTGTTCATTTTCCCCTTTTACCCTTGTGAAAATTTCTGGCTAAAGTAGAAGAAAGAAGTAAAAGTATTATTTTTTCCTTCCACATTGCTTTAGTTCCTGTGAAGCACCAGAAGGGTTAATAAACTTCTTGAATGGGGTTTTAAAGTGATCCTGACCCCATAACACCATTCCACATCCCCTTCTTACCTATCCCTGCAGCTTGTTATCATGATGCCATCCATCCCTGCTTCTCCACATATCGTGCTGGCGATCTTTATAAATCAGTATTTTATTATATCATTACTGGGCGCTTCCTAGTATCGAGGAAGCCGCAACAGGCGGGGCTGTGTGCCGCTCTCCCCCGCCTTGACGTTAATTATGCACGCCCCCATGGTGTGGTAAACATGCGAGAGGCTGCTCGCTTCCTAGTAGGGGCGGTGAAGCCAGTATGACGTAATACGCGTCATATCCAGTTTCACATACGTCAGTACACTCATTTGGGTGTACTGCTGGCTTCGCGCAGCTATTGCGCATGCGCAGGGTTCATGGCAGTTTATAAGCTTATAAGCTGCCGTGAACCCTGTGCATGCGCAATAGCTGCGCAAAGCCAGCAGTACACCCAACTGAGTGTACCGACGTATGTGAAACCGGATATGACGCGTATTACGTCATACTGACGTCACCGCCCCTACTAGGAAGCGAGCAGCCTCTCGCATGTTTACCACACTATGGGGGCGTGCATAATTAACGTCAAGGCAGGGGAGAGCGGCACACAGCCCCGCCTGTTGCGGCTTCCTCGATACTAGAAAGCCCAGTAATGATATAATAAAATACTGATTTATAAAGATCGCCAGCACGATATGTGGAGAAGCAGGGATGGATGGCATCATGATAACAAGCTGCAGGGGTAGGTAAGAAGGGGATGTGGGGTGGTGTTATGGGGTCAGGATCACTTTAAGCAGTTTGAGGAGTACAGTTTTTCACTTTGGAGTATTTCCTGTCATGTAAGTCTCTCAATGTCATTTCAAATTAACCCTTCTAACTTCCTAACCCCAAAAAAATATGTTTGTGCTGACGTAATGTAGAGATGCGGTAAATGTTATGTCACACAAAATAGTTAATACCGTATATACTCGCGTATAAGCCGAGTTTTTCAGCCCAAAAATTGGGCTGAAAAGTACCCCCTCGGCTTATACGCGAGTCAGTGACGGTATACAGCAGCCCCAGCAGCCTCAGTAATCCAGGGCCCCTCCAGCCTTGCTCCGGTCACCTGTAAAGTAAAATATACTTATCACTGTCCCGCTGCCGTCCGTGCCCGCCGCTACCGACATCCCCGATCCTCCATCTTCATGCGTCCTCTACCGGTTTCCTGTGTTCGTCGCAGGCAATGACGTCATTGCGGCGCCGAACACAGGAAGTCGGAAGAAGACACATGAAGATGGAGGATCGGGGATGTCGGCAGATGCGGGCACGGACGGCAGCGGGACAGTGATAAGTATATTTTGCTTTACAGGTGACCGGAGCAAGGCTGGGGGGGGGCCTGGATTACTGGGGCTGCTGTACACTACCGCTGGGGCTGCTATATACTACCACTGGGGCTGCTATACACTACCACTGGGGCTGCTGGGGCTGCTATATACTACCACTGGGGCTGCTGGGGCTGCTATATACTACCACTGGGGCTGCTGGGGATGCTATATACTACCACTGGGGCTGCTATATACTACCACTGGGGCTGCTGTATACTACCACTGGGGCTGCTGGGGATTCTATATACTACCACTGGGGCTGCTATATACTACCACTGGGGCTGCTGTATACTACCACTGGGGCTGCTGGGGATGTTATATACTACCACTGGGGCTGCTGGGGCTGCTATATACTACCACTGGGGCTGCTGGGGCTGCTATATACTACCACTGGGGCTGCTGGGGATGCTATATACTACCACTGGGGCTGCTATATACTACCACTGGGGCTGCTGTATACTACCACTGGGGCTGCTGTATACTACCACTGGGGCTGCTGGGGATGCTATATACTACCACTGGGGCTGCTGGGGCTGCTATATACTACCACTGGGGCTGCTGGGGCTGCTATATACTACCACTGGGGCTGCTGGGGATGCTATATACTACCACTGGGGCTGCTGTATACTACTACTGGGGCTGCTGGGGATGCTATATACTACCACTGGGGCTGCTGTATACTACCACTGGGGCTGCTGTATACTACCACTGGGGCTGCTGGGGCTGCTATATACTACCACTGGGGCTGCTGTATACTACCACTGGGGAGGCCTGTATACCACTGGGGGGGCCTGTATACCACACTGCTGGGGGTTGTATACCTGTGCTGGGGTCCACCCTCGGCTTATACACGAGTCAATAGGTTTTTCCAGATTTTTGGGGCAAAAGTAGGGGGGTCGGCTAATACACGGGTCGGCTTATACACGAGTATATACGGTAAATAACTCTTTGGTTTAAGGGAATAAAAATTAACAGTTTGAAAATTGCTAATTTTTTATATTTTCAACAATAAATGCAAAAAATATTTACCTACATTTACCACTAACCAGAATCATTAGGATCTGTCCAAATATTTAAGAGTTATACATCATAAATTGAAACTGGTCAGAATTGCAAAAGGTGGCCCAATTATGAAGGTGGAAATGAGGCTGGGTAGTGAATGGGTGTATTATAATGAAAATTAATTTAAGAATTCGGTTAACTTAGGGTTCACTTATCACATCAGCGGTTTTTTTAAATCGCGGCAGAGTGCGTGTGAAAAAACGCTGATGTGAAAGTACCCTAATTCAGTATGGCTGATACGCCCTCTGTCCAGATGAGAAATAAATAGTCCACAGATTGGCCACAGGCTATGCGGGGGGAAAATGGATTATCTGAATTGAAAAGGAAAGCTTCCTCCCATCAAGCCATATAGAAAAGGGTGAGGGAGGGAGGGGGGAATTCCAGCCAATTGGGGCACTTTTTATCTACAAACAATACTTTTCATCAAGCATAAAATACTTGTGTTGGATCATATATTCTGTGACTTTCAAAATGAATTGTTTCAATTCACATGAGTAATTGCTATAAAGATATTGAATATTATTTAATAGCAAAAAAGGCCAAGGAATGCGTCATCAGAGTGTAAATTGACTATATCAAGAGTTAAGAAAGAAAATTGTTTTTTCCAACAAAACATAGGAAAATCCTCCAGTACATAGGATGTGTCTTTAAGATAGCCTGGAATTCTTATACTTAAAGCCCCTGTTACACGGGGCGATATCGCCGCCCATTACAGAGGCAATGTGGGGGCGTGGCCTATCGCCGGCGTCATCACCCCTATGTCGCCACATGTTAAGGGGCGATGTCGGAGGTGCCGGGCGGTGCTCTGAAACCAGGCGACCATCATGGGTCGATGTGCACACATCGCCCCATGTAACCAGGTGCCGGCAACCTGTCAGGCGATGGGAGCCATAGACTCCCATTGTCCTGCATCGCCACTGGGGTTTCCAGACACCCCGGCGGCGATGCTGCCTGACAGATCGCTGGCGTGGGGCTGGAGGTGTCGCCCCGTCTAAACGGGGTCGGCAACGCTGGCGGGGCACCAAAAACGTGCGCGCACCCGCCAGTCGCCGCCGACATCCCCAGCCCCGTCGCCTGGTGTGACGGGGGCTTAAGGGATGTAAATGATTAACCGACCATATACTCAAACTTTCATTTTATGAGCTAATGCCCAATATTTGGGGGTATAAGTAAGAAGGAAATATATCTTTATAGGTTTTAGATAACCCATGAAAGATTTGGGTGACTGGAGGGTCAGATAGTCAATATTTTTTTTTAATTTGTGGTGATATCTCCAAAAGATACACTTTCTTCCAAACAATTAGATAAAACACCGTTAATTGTTAACATAGAATGTTAAAGGTTTGTAAGTGGAGGTGTTACTAAGGATTTATGATACAAGTATGTAATATAAGTATGTATCTATAACTACCACACACCCTGCCTTATCTGACTGATGATCAAATCATAATTATTTTGTAGTTCCATTATAGTAATAACTTGATTACAGTTTAGATTTCTGTGACAAGGGGAAATGCTGACTTGTTCAAGTAAAAATTTCTATCCCAGATTGGATGTGTTGCATTTTTCTTCCTCGTCTCCGCTCTGACACTGGCAGTTCTGCGACAATAATACTGGCACCGATCTTGAATTTTTCAACATGTGTTATACAGTGAAGGAAATAATTATTTGATCCCTTGCCTATTTTGTAAGTTTGCCAACTGACAAAGACATGAACAGTCTATAATTTTAAGTGTAGGTTAATTTTAACAGTGAGAAATAGAATATTAAAAATAAAATCCAGAAAATTACATGTCTAAATTATATAAATGTGTTTGCGTTTTGCAAAGAGAAATAAGTATTTGATCCCTCTGACATACAATAATTAACAGTTGGTGGTGTTATGGCAATAAATAGTTAATAATTTATATTAGTTTTTAGTCATTCAGAATCTTTCAGGCGAGAGGCCTGTTTGTAGGAAAAAGGCCTTGGCCTTGCTCTTTTCCCTAGCTAGCCCTCTCTCCTCTCCTCTTCCCTCCCACCTTCGGGTTTTCTCTGGCTCAGATTTTTATATAATGTTTTGACTTGGAGGTAGCCGTATAGAAGTTCTTATCAACCTGTTCTGAATGTACTGTACTAACCCAAGGCTAGTTTAAACTAACTAACACACAGAATATAATTGAATGTTTTTCCAGAATAAAATTTAGATTCAGCATAATATGATGCAATTATCTAGTAACACCCTTTTAACATCCTTAATGATAAGTAATAAAACTGCTAACCGCTCCTAAAATAAAGGTCTTTGTCATTAAGCTCTACATTGACTTGTGTGTCAGCGTGGTTCTTACACAGTGGCGTGCACACACTAGACAAAGTATCCAATTTGGCGGCAGACAATTAAGATGACAGCCTCACCCGAAAGGTGTGAGGGGCATCCATTACAGTTGGCGCCCAACGTGGGGCTAGGACGAGATGTTCAGGGGACAACAGCCACACCTTTGTTGCCAAGCACAGCAGTCAGATATTTTTTTGCAGTTGATGATGAGGTTTGCGCACATGTCAGGAGGAATTTTGGTCCACTCCTCTTTGCAGATCATCTCTAAATCATTAAGATTTTGAGGCTGTCACTTGACAACTCAGAACTTCATCTCCATCTCCCTCCATACATTTTCTATGGGATTAAAGTCTGGAGACTAGCTAGGCCACTCCATGACCTTAATGTGCTTCTTTTTGAGCCGCTCCTTTGAAACCTTGCTGTATGTTTTGGGTCATTTTCCTGCTGGAAAGACCCAGCCACGACCCATTTTTAATGTCCTGGTGGAGGAAAGAGCACTGCAGGATTTTAATCCATTACATCGTAATGTGTTACCAATGGTTTTCTTGGTGACAGTGGTTCCAGCTGCCTTGAGATTATTAACAATTTCACCCTGTGTAGTTTGAAGGGTGATCTCTCATCTTCCTCATGATCCTGGATACCCCACAAGGTGAGATATAATATGCCCCAGATCGATGTCAATTGACACTTATTTTCTTACTATTGCATCAACAGTTATCTGCTTCCCTGTAATCCATAGAAACTATTTGGTCTTGCCCATGCCCATGTTGAAGGGGTTAGAGTCTGACTGATTAATTGAGTGTGTGGACAGGAGTCTCTTATACAGGTGAACAATTTAAGACAGATGTCTTTAATGCAAGTAACAAGTAATCTAACTGGTTTGTAAGAGCCAGAACTCATAATGGTTGGTAGGGGATCAAATACTTATTTGTCTCTGCAAAATGCAAATACATTTACAGTGGGTACAAAAAGTATTCAGATCCCTTTACATTTTTCACTCTTTGTTTCATTGCAGCCATTTGGTAAGTTCAAAAAGGTTCATTTTTTTCTCATTAATGTACACTCTGCACCCCATCTTAACTGAAAAAAATCAGAAGTGTAGAAATGTTTGCAAATTTATTAAAAAAAGAAAAATGCAAATATCGCATGATCATAAGTATTCAGACTCTTTGCTAACACACTCATATTTAAGTCACATACTGTCCATTTCCTTGTGATCCTCCTTGAGATGGTTCTACTCCTTCAATGGAGTCCAGCTGAGTTTAATTAAACTGATAGGACTTGATTAGGAAAGGCACACACCTGTCTATATAAGACCTTACAGATCACAGTGCATGTCAGACCAAATGAGAATCATGAGGTCAAAGGAGATGCTCAAGGAGCTCAGAGACAGAATTGTGCCAAGGCACAGATCTGGCCAAGGTTACAAAAGAATTTCTGCAGTACTCGAGGTTTCTAAGAGCACAGTGACCTCCATAATCCATAAATGGAAGACGTTTGGGATCACCGGAAGTCTTGTTAGACCTGGCCGTCCAGACAAACTGAGCAATCGTGGGAGAAGAGCCTTGGTGAGAGAGGTAAAGAAGAACTCCAAGATCACTGTAGCTGAGCTCCAGCGATGCAGTAGGGAGATGCAAAATGTTCCACAAAGTCAAGCCTTTATGGCAGAGTAGCCTGACGAAAGCTTTTTCTCAGTGCAAGACCTATGAAAGCCTGCATAGTTTGCAAAAAAACACATGCAGGACTCCCAGACTATGAGAAATAAAATTCTCTGGTCTGATGAGACAAAAATAGAGCTTTTAGGGGATAATTCTAAGTGGTATGTGTGGAGAAAACTAGGCACTGCTCATCACCTGCCCAATACAATACCAACAGTGAAACATGGTGGTGGCAGCATCATGCTATAGGGGTGTTTTTCAGCTGCAGGGACAGGATGACTGGTTGCAATTGAAGGAAACATGAATGTGGCCAAGTACAGATATATCCTGGATGAAAACCTCTTCCAGAGTGCTCTGGACCTCAGACTTGGCCAAAGGTTCACCTTCCAACAAGATAATGACCCTAAGCACACAGCTACAAAGGAGTAGCTTCAGAACAACTCTGTGACCATTCTTGACTGGCCCAGCCACAGCAATGACCTAACACCAACTGAGCATCTGATGGAACTGGAGAGGACCTGCAAGCAAGAATGGCAGAGGATCCCCAAATCCAGGTGTGAAAAACTGCATCAAAAACTGCATTCCCAAGAAGATTCACGGCTGTGCTAGCTCAAAAAGGTGCTTCTACTCCAGTGTTTCTCAACTCCAGTCCTCAGGACCCACCAACAGGTCATGTTTTCAGGATTTCCTTAGTATTGCACAGGTCTTCGAATTATCCCCTTTGCAGGTGATTAAACTAACACCTATGCAATGCTAAAGAGATCCTGAAAACATAACCTGTTGGTGGGTCCTGAGGACTGGAGTTGAGAAACACTGTTCTACTCAATACTGAGCAAAGGGTCTGAATACTTATGACCATGTGATATTTCAATTTTTCTTTTTTAATACATTTGCAAAAATGTGTACATTAACGAGAAAAAATTAACTTTTTTGAATTTACCAAATGACTGCAATGAAACAAAGCATGACAAATTTAATGGGATCTGAATACTTTCCATACCTACTGTATATAATTAGGACAATGTGATTTTCTGTACTTTATTTTTGGTATTCTATCTCTCAAGGTACCTTTACACGCCGCTACGGAAGGTTGAAAACAACCGGGTTTCGGAGACAAATGTATCTTGCACCGTCAAATCAACCCGAGGTAACGGCGTGTAAACTAGCTTGTTGCTACCCGTCACTTTCGGCACCTGTTTCAGAGCAGTGCTCTAAAACAGGTTGATTTCAACCCAATGCTAGCGGCGTCTAAATAAGGTTGGGTAAGGTTTTTTTCGCCACCTAGTTAACTCCCCGGGGCGTGACACAGCCTCCGGGAAACCGCCCCCCTTCAGCGATCATTGGTGGAAGCTCCTGCGTTGCGATTGGTTGTCGCTGCATAGGGCGGCATATTTAAGGAGCTGACCAGTCACACTACACAGTTGCACAATCGAGCGTCATGTATTAGCCAGCCTTCCTGCGCTGGCTGGCCAATCATGATACTATTGCATTGTCCAATCATTGTATGAGCGTTTCGTAATCCACAATTCTGGCACCCTATGTGTTGTCCCTGCTGCACCAGGTCCTCCCATATTACCTTCTGTAGCGGCGTGTAAATGAGGTAAGGTGCTCTGCAGAAGGTAACTTGAGCACCCGGCGGTGCATACAGAGATAGATTAAACCTTCTGTAGAGCACCTTGTAGCGGCGTGTAAAGGCGGTATCGGGTACCGTTTGTAACCGTTGTTACGTGCTCGTGCACGTGAGACACCCGGTTGATTCTAACCTTCTGTAGCGCCGTGTAAAGGTACCTTCACTGTTAAAATTAACCTACCATTAAAATTATAGACTGTTCATATCTTCGTCAGTGGGAAAACTTACAAAATCAGCAAGGGATCAAATAATTATTTCCTTCACTGTATATTGACAGTGTGGTTTGCTTTTTTATTTTCTTTTTTTTTCTACTGTCATGGATTAGTGTGAAATTCATGTGTACATTTTTACCTTCAGTGTTTATCATGGATGGCTAAAGAAAGAAATAAATTACCGTATATACTCGCGTATAAGCCGAGTTTTTCAGCCCAAAAATTGGGCTGAAAAGTACCCCCCTCGGCTTATACGCGAGTCAGTGCTGTATACCGATGTATACATCGGTACATACCGGTGTATACATCGGTATACAGCAGCCCCCGTAATCCAGGGCCCCCCAGCCTCTCTCCGGTCACCTGGAAAGGAAACTATACTTATCAGTGTCCGCTGTCCGCGCCCGCTCGCATCTGCCGACATCGCGATCCTCCATCTTCATGCGGCGTCTTCCTGTTTCTGTGCTCGTCGCAGCAATGACGTCATTCCTTGCCACGCGCACAGGAAACAGGAAGACGCCGCATGAAGATGGAGGATCGCGGATGTCGGCAGATGCGAGCGGGCGCGGACAGCGGACACTGATAAGTATAGTTTCCTTTCCAGGTGACCGGAGAGAGGCTGGGGGGGCCCTGGATTACGGGGGCTGCTGTATACTACCGCGGGGGCTGCAATATACTACCACTGGGGCTGTATACACTGCTGGGGCTGCCTGTATACTGCTGGGGCTGCCTGTATACTGCTGGGGCTGCCTGTATATTGCTGGGGCTGCCTGTATACTGCTGGGGCTGCCTGTATACTGCTGGGGCTTCCTGTATACTGCTGGGGCTGCCTGTATACTGCTGGGGCTGCCTGTATACTGCTGGGGCTTCCTGTATACTGCTGGGGCTGCCTGTATACTGCTGGGGCTTCCTGTATACTGCTGGGGCTGCCTGTATACTGCTGGGGCTGCCTGTATACTGCTGGGGCTGCCTGTATACTGCTGGGGCTGCCTGTATACTGCTGGGGCTTCCTGTATACTGCTGGTGCTTCCTGTATACTGCTGGGGCTTCCTGTATACTGCTGGGGCTTCCTGTATACTGCTGGGGCTGCCTGTATACTGCTGGGGCTTCCTGTATACTGCTGGGGCTGCCTGTATACTGCTGGGGCTTCCTGTATACTGCTGGGGCTGCCTGTATACTGCTGGGGCTCCTATATACTACCACTGGGGCTGCTGGGGCTCCTATATACTACCACTGGGGCTGCTGGGGCTCCTATATACTACCACTGGGGCTGCTGGGGCTCCTATGTATTACCACTGGGGGGGCCTGTATACCACACTGCTGGGGGCTATATACCTGTGCTGAGGTCCACCCTCGGCTTATACACGAGTCAATAGGTTTTTCCAGATTTTTGGGGCAAAAGTAGGGGGGTCGGCTTATACACGGGTCGGCTTATACACGAGTATATACGGTACAAAGCTTCTCTTCTACTTTGCAATGTTAGACGTATGCCATATGTGTATTGTATGTGTTCTTCATACACCATTGAGCTGTTTTGGCCCTTGTCATCTGTGTTGCTGGGCAAAAATGAACATGTCTGCATGTGCTTTGCAAGGACACACGGTCCGTGTAAAAACACTGACATAACTATAGCACCATAGGTTAAAATGGGTATGTGTGATATCCATGAAAAAACTATACCACGATACCACAAATACTAGAAACACAGAGATATGAAGTAGGCCTAACACAGATGCAACATTTGGTTGACGTGTACTCCACTTCCAATATTTTTGCAGCCACAGGCTTACAATCAATACAGTAAAAAATAAAATTGCTACCCAAAAACACTTTAGATAGATCAGCAGAAGATTATCATTAGAGGACGTATGAGCGACATTGACAGCGATATCGACGCGTGTGACATAGCCTTAAGTGTCACACACCAGGCAGTAAGGCTAATCTAGGTAATCAGTAATGTGGGTGGGGTTATACAGGGATGAACATTCTGACTACTGCTACACCTACAGCAGAGAAAAAGGAGACTCTATCAAAACTGTACCATAATGACCAGTAGGTGACACATCAGGCTCTCTGCCCTTGTATCATAAAGCTCTCAGATTGCATAGCAAAAATATGCTAACAAAATTCCTGTAAAATTGGAGGCATGCAGAAATACAGTATGGGCTCATAAACTATGGTTATCATATTACATGTCCTTACAACAGAGTTGTATAACGCAGCCATGTGCATTGAGGCTTAAAGGGTTATTCCCATGTTCATCAATATTGCTTGTAAATAGAACAGATTTTGTAATTTATTATATATATAATAGAATTTCCCCCCTTTCCACTGATACTGACATTTTTACTCTTTAGAGCTTGGTCCTGAAAGTTCTTTTCTATTGAGCTTGAAAGTACTTCACTGAAACTGAGCAGGATTAATGGAGCACACTGGCAGCTCCAGATCCCAGACATCTTCAGTGCTACTGTGCTCCTAAAGAGGCAAAGCTGTCTCTTAAAGGGAACCTGTCAGCTCGTTTGTACCCCCTATCCTACCACTAATAAATGCTTTTTTTCACCTTTACCATTACACTATGAGATCAGACAGGGATGATTAGACTTGTATTATAAAGCTACAGGTATAGACAGTAATAGCTGGGGGGGCATAAACCACCTGACAGCTTCACTTTAAACACATCTGTTGAGTTGTATCCTGTGGACTTGACTTGGGTTCCTTATATGTGTGCTAGGTCCTCCCCCTGGGGCTTGTTTCAGGGATCGATCTAAAAAATACAAGAAGCAGTTGATATATTTGGAATCGAATTAATTTTAATTTCAATTTTAATTTTGATTTTATAGTGATTTATTAGATAGTGTGACTATAGCACACATTTTTAAGAATAAATTTCTGTTTTAGGTACCGCTAAATATTTCTTAGCATATGGAGGAATAAATTGTGTACATAGAGGTGAAATTATAGAATGTAACAATATGGTATATATTTTGAATAAACATCCCAAAGAAGGGTTGAACAGAGCAGCTACGGCACATGTGCAGTGCGGATATTGGAGCAGGGCCGTACACATGATAAGCCCCCACAATGCACCAGACCAGAAATTATGTTACGACTGCACATCATACTATGAGGAGGAGGCAGGATTTTCACAAAGGGGTGGGGCGCAGGAGAAGGAATAAGCACAGGTAGTGGTAGGATAAGGGGTAAAAATTAGCTGACAGGTTCCCTTTAAAGCAGGGCTGTAGTGTGCACCTTTCAAGCAAACAATGAAGCTCCTCTAAAGTGTTAAAGTGTAAATCAAGCAGGAATGCACCAGCCCCTTTACCATAGGAATGCGATTCTGGACAGACAGGATGGGACCAACCCTTTAATGTAAACTCATCATATTGACCATAGAATCAGAATGACAAATATATATATATATAATATAATGACAATATATATATATTATAGTGACAAATTCTATACACTTTGCTCAGTAAATAAATACAATTTCTTGTGTTTTTGTACAGCCATGTGATCTTATTGACTTTATACGTGAGACATGTCGTAAGTATGACTATTTCCCTAAATGTTTTAATAGTATTACTGTATATTAAGCTGATTTAGTTGTCAATTTGAATAACTCCCAGCAATATTAGTTCAAGTTTAAGACTATCATGGTAAGTGGGGTTTTCAAATCAGATCTAGCACTAGATTTCAAAATACAAATTTTATACCTGATCAGATACATCCCTTCCACTTGATGAGGCTGGTGTACTTTGAATATACAAGTCAAAATGGCCATATAATGTTTTTATTTTTCAAAATTATTTAAAAACTAGCATTTTAGAGTCTAGTTTCGGAATTTCAGCACAACTAACACCTTTTGTTTTCTTCCACCTTTATTGTTTCTGTGGCGCACCAACCGGCAGGCCGCCACCAGAGGTACTGTACTCCTCCATTAGAGGGAGGATTGTGCCTCTGTTCTCCAGGTGCTGGTATGGCGCAGTTGAGTTTCACACACACACACACACAACTTAGGGATCCCGGGATGGTGGGTGGACCCAGAGGAAGGACCCAAGCGTAGCCAGGAAGGAGAAAAAGTGAGAAAGAGAGGAAAGAGTGAGAGAAAGGACCTGAGCAGTGTTGGCTTCCGTGGGTTTGAGCATGACCATGCTCGCCCCGGGAGGGAAAGACCAGCAGGTGTGGAGGAAAGACAGAGCCCTTGGGGTATGAAACAAGTCATAGATCCTCGTACACCCGTATCTGGTGAGAGTACCAAGGGGCTGGTGGACAACACAGGGAACCGGCCCTGAACACGGCGCGAATGCTGTAAGTCTGAACCGTTGAAACCGGAGGCCCCGAATTCCTAATGGGAGCTGCGGCTGAATACCCGGCACAACTTGGAGAAGGTGACCAAACTAGGGAGCAGTACCGGGGCGTGATACAACTGAGCACCCATGGCTGTTGGTACCCGAGGTCTGTGTGCAGAGCTGCTGATAGGAGCGGAGAGACTAGCTTATAGCGCTGAGGGGCCACCAGAGAAAGAGACACCCAGTAAGAAAGACAGGAACACCGAAAGAGGCTCAACTGCGCTGTCCCAGTTCTGGAGACAACGCTGAACAGGAGGTTGGCAAAGGGAAGCACCCGGCGGCCATGCTGAAACAACTAAGAGTTACGGAACTCCAGCTGTGGTGTGTGAGACTTTCTTTAGACTTTCTTTAGCGGCAACCACCGGCCACAGAGGCCGCATGAAACACCGGGGTGCTGATGACCTAATGAATATCTGCCAAGGTATGAACTGAATCCTCCTTCCCGCTGCCCTTGGGACTACAGTCCTCCTGTGGGGAGCAAAACCATCCAAGCTGCCCGTCACTGTCCCTTGAGGTTCTGGAAAAGCGGCGGCCGCGTACCACAGGTGGCGTCACGAATACCCGTTTTCCCTGTCTTCCCCATCAATCCCCTTTAATAAATGACACTACCAGGGTCACAGGACAGGGTCTCAGCCCCCTTCTGTCCTCGTGAAAAGAACTGAGAAGAACAACAAGCTGCCCAGTCTCCAAGTACCCCCGACTGGAGTGGGCTTGTCATTTCCTTCTCTTCCACAAAGACCCATTTTGTTTTTATTTTTTTCCTATATAGCAGCTTGTGGGCTTGATTTTTTTGGTGGGGTGAGTTGCAGTTTTAAACCACACCAATAATTTTACCATGTAATGTACTAAAAACATGAAAATAGTTGGATAAAAGTGAAAACAAATTATAATATTCGGTTTTGTTTTATGAGTTACCTGTAGCAATAAGTTAACAGGTCATTTTTACTGCATAGTTAAGTATGATTATGGTGATAACAAATTTATGTATTTTACTTAATTCAGAACTTTACTTAATTTATACATTTTAAATAATTCAGAACAAATTTATATATATCTTACTTAATTCAGACAAAAAAATGAGTTTGTCTCAACATTTTTTGAGACCCATGACTTTTTTATATTGATCGAGCTGTGAGAAGTCTTGTTTTGTTTGGTGTCATGCGCTGGTGGGTGTGGAGCCACTGCACCATGGGACCGGGCTCAGCTGCAGACGGGACAGGCTGGTACAGTTAGGTATGCTGGTACTGGCTAGTACTGGCAGGTACAACAGATTCAGTATGGCACAGTAGGTTCTGGCAGGTTTGCCAGGATCTGGCAGGTACAGAAGGTACTGGTAGGTACAGCAGACACAGGATACAGGCACAGGATGTCAGGGACCTGACAACTAGCAACCATGCAGACAAACAGATCTAACACATTACTCAGGCACCTCCCTAAGTTTGGAAGCTGTCTTAAGAACCTAGTGTCCTCATGTCATTGGCTGGGGACACTTACAGAGTGCGCATTCTGCCCCTTGAAGAGGTGAGGAGTGTGCACGCCCCCGGCAGACCTGTGCAGGCCCCGGGAGCAGGAGGCAGCAGCCAGTAATGGAACAGATGCTGCTGGGCAGCCAAAGGAGTGAGTGCATTGGCATCCTTGCCACAAGGGCACTAGTGCTTGTGCTACCATGGTGCTAACAAAAATATTTTACTTTTTTGCTTTTTTCCACCATTTACTGCATAGGTTAAATAATTTTAGGAATGTAGTGATTCCAAATATGCTTATTTTTTGTACTTGTACTTATGTTTGTTGAATGCACATCTCCATTGTCTTATCAAATAACATTGGTCTGAGTACAAGTCTGATTTTTCATGGACAGCACTTGCACCGAAAATATGGTCGTTTAAACTTGGCCTTAGGGAACCATTATTTTTGCATGTCACAACAACCCACAATTTTACCACAAACTGTCACCATGGAGCCCTAACTTTAGGCATTAATACACCTATGAATTATTACTGTGTGTATTACAGAATAACTGTAGAATATATTCTAATGAAAAACCTTCTCTGTAATACTGATTCTCTTGTGTGTCTCCCTTTACAGCATGTTGCCAAGGTAAGATTCATATTTTTTTCTTAATCTGTTTTTATTTTCTGATTTTAGAATTTTTTATCCATTTTTATTACATAATTATGAAGGTAGCCACCTTGCAAGACATTCCCATAACATCATATAGTGGTATACTTTAAAGTCGCCACATGGGCCAAAGGGTTCAAAAGACTAAATATTTCCATTTACTTTGATGGGCATGCTCTGTGATGTGCAGAGTTTGATGTACAGAGAGTGGAAGGAGGTGAGCTGTGATAATCAGCTGATGTAAATTGTGTGATACTGTGTTATCTATATATATGTGTTAGTGTAAACCGGCCTGTGATGATAATGAGATGAATAGTCAAAAATAAATTCTTCAGAACTGGAAATATCATCCTAATAATAGTTTTAATGGCTAGAGTAAAAAATTGTAAGACTTAATTTTTTAAATTTAAATCGTGGAATAAAAAAAATATAAAAACAAATTTGCAAATTTGCAAATATGTAAAAAAAAAATATTACAAAATATCAAAAAAAATTATATATTAAAATATTTAAAAACTTTAGGTCATTATAAAAAATGTTCTGGTGACACATTTCTTTAATGTTATTCCCCAAGTTCCTAATGCATATATGGTATGTCTCATATTTATGTTATGAAGAAACATTTATTTGTGGTCACAATCATTTTTATATTTTTTTGGGCTAAAAATTACTATACTTTACAAAACAATGTTTGTCACATTATGGCATTCTATTAGGCCAATTCTACAGTTGTAGGATTTAATTTTACTTGGATGCAAAAATGAATCAGAAAACATGCAATAAAGAGAAGAATTAATTGGTACAAGTTGCTGCGCATTTTGCAGTTTTCATACAGAATACTTACCGTATATACTCGCGTATAAGCCGGGTTTTTCAGCCCAAAAATTGGGCTGAAAAGTAAGCCCCTCGGCTTATACGCGAGTTAATACGGCCCCAGTGTATAAAACAGCCCCAGCGGTAGTATACAGCAGCCCCAGTAATCCAGGGCCCCCCCAGCCTTGCTCCGGTAACCTGTAAAGGAAAATATACTTATCACTGTCCCGCTGCCGTCCGCGATCCTCCATCTTCATGCGTCTTCTTCCGGCTTCCTGTGTTCGTCGCCGCCAATGACGTCATTGCCGGCGACGAACACAGGAAACCGGAAGAAGACGCATGAAGATGGAGGATCGCGGACGGCAGCGGCGAGCGGGGACGGCAGCGGGACAGTGATAAGTATATTTTCCTTTACAGGTTACCGGAGCAAGGCTGGGGGGGCCCTGGATTCCTGGGGCTGCTGTATACTACCGCTGGGGCTGCCGAGGCTGCTGTATACTACCACTGGGGCTGCTGGGGCTGCTGTATACTACCACTGGGGCTGCTGGGGCTGCTGTATACTACCACTGGGGCTGTGGGGCTCCTATATACTACCACTGGGGCTGCTGTATACTACCGTTGGGGCTGCCGGGGCTGCTGTATACTACCACTGGGGCTGCTGTATACTACCACTGGGGCTGTGGGGCTCCTATATACTACCACTGGGGCTGCTGGGGCTGCTGTATACTACCGCTGGGGCTGCCGGGGCTGCTGTATACTACCACTGGGGCTGCTATATACTACCACTGGGGCTTCTATATACTACCACTGGAGCTTCTATATACTACCACTGGGGCTGCTGGGGCTTCTATATACTACCACTGGGACTGCTATATACTACCACTGGGGCTGCTGTATACTACCACTGGGGAGGCCTGTATACCACTGGGGGGGCCTGTATACCACACTGCTGGGGGCTGTATACCTGTGCTGGGGTCCACCCGCGGCTTATACACGAGTCAATAGGTTTTTCCAGATTTTTGGGGCAAAAGTAGGGGGGTCGGCTTATACACGGGTCGGTTTATACACGAGTATATACGGTATTTATATTTTAATAGCCAAATCTTTTTAGACCATGTATCCTAAACAGT
>JARQOC010000005.1:431496941-431658358 GCA_033576535.1 Allobates femoralis | reverse complement strand
TGAGACCCTCCCTGTAAGTTGATGTCATAGCAATTATGTGTTGGCGCCTTTTTGTAAGATAAATAGGAATTTGTTCAGTGTGATCTTGATATTCCCTGAGGAAGGAGCTCGGCACGTGGCTCCAAAACGCGTTGGAAATAAGGAAATAAATCATCACTAATACCTAGACATCCCGTGTCGGTGGTATACTTTTCTGACAGCAGCGCGGACACAAAGGTACTTCGTCCGAAAAATAACCTGTGAAGTCTTTTACAGGGGCTACCATTAAAAATCTTGAATAATGGTCTACCATTGTCAAGGCGTACGTATAGCTGGATCTACTTGGAGTCAGTTTTACATGGTCCAAGAAGACTAATTCCAAAGGCTGCATAGTTATGATGGGATCAAGTGAAGTTTTTTGGCTCTGTACATCTTTTCTTCTCAAGGTACAGCCTTGACAATTTCTGCACCATTTCTCTATGGATGATCGCATACCAGGCCAGAAGAAGAATCTGTCTTTGAGCAGCGCTTCAAGTTTCTTCCATCCGAAATGACCAGATTTGTTGTGGTAGGCATGTAAGACCTTGGGAACATCTGATTTTGGCACGATGATTTGCCACGCCAGTTCATGAGTTCTTGGATTTATATACCGCCGGCACAATTTATCTTGGTACTGGAACAATTTACCTCGTTCATTCCACAAATGTTTGGCATCAGACGGAGGGTTTACAGGCAGCTTCTCTGACTCTTGTGCTATCAGACCGACAGCTGGTATTTGGTTCTGCACTTTTCCCCAGTCGAAATGAGATAACAGGTTTACTGCTTCTGTAGAGAGGTTTTGATGGGTCTGCAGGCATTGAGTTTCTCTTACATGATGGAAGACAGGTAACTCCACTTCTTCCAGGCTGTCTTCATCTACTCCCTCTTCAGATAAATGGGGCATCCTGGATAGAGCATCCGTATTTCCGTTCTGGTGCCCAGCCCAGTACTTGATGTTGAATTGATAGTTGGAAAGTCTGGCCATCCATCTCTGCTCCATGGCTCCCAACTTTGCAGTTTCCAGGTGGGTGAGTGGATCGTTTTCCGCGTAGGCGGTGAACTTGCTAGAGGCTAGATAGTATCTGAACTTCTCGGTGATGGCCCAGACGAAGGCCAGGAACTCTAGCTTGAAGGAACTGTAATTCTCTGGGTTCCTCTCTGTGGGTCGCAGCTTTCGACTTGCATAGGCAATGACCCTCTCCTTGCCGTCTTGCTTTTGGGAAAAGACGGCTCCGAGTCCCACATTGCTGGCGTCTTTGTACAGCAGAAATGGCAGACTGTAGTCTGGGTAAGCTAGGATTTCTTCTCCTGTCAGGGATTCTTTCATCATCTGGAACGATTTCTCTTGTTCTTTACCCCATCTCCATGGAGAATCCTTTGACTTGCCCTTCATGGGTTGGCCTACTAGGAGGTCTTGCAGTGGAGCAGCCTTCTTGGCGTACTCCTTGATGAACCTTCGGTAGTAGCCCACCAAACCCAGGAATTGACGTACCTCTTTGATGGTTTTGGGTTCTGGCCATTGTTTGATTGCTGTCACCTTGTCTGGATCAGGGGCCACGCCTTCAGCACTGACTATGTGTCCCAGGTACTGCACTCTTGGCTTTAACAGGTGGCATTTTGATGGTTTCAGCTTCATCCCGTATTTGGCCAGAGCTTCGAACACCTCTCCTAGATGGGCGACATGTTCCTCGTAGGTCTTGGAGTACACGATCACGTCATCCAGGTAGAGCAGTACCGTCTCGAAGTTCTTGTGCCCCAGGCAACTCTCCATCAACCTCTGGAAGGTTCCGGGTGCATCACATAGTCCGAAGGGCATACTGTTGAACTCACATAGGCCCATAGGTGTTGCCAATGCCGTTTTCTCTCTGTCTTCTTCGGCTACGGACACCTGCCCATACCCACTAGTGAGGTCTAAGGTGGAGAAGTAGTTGGCAGACTTCAATGCAGCTAAAGATTCCTCTATACGTGGTAACGGGTAAGCTCTTTGTGTGTTATGCGGTTTATTTGCCTATAGTCTACACACATCTTCATACTGCCATCCTCTTTCCTGACTAGGACTAATGGAGCTGCCCAGGGACTACAGCTATCTCGTATAACACCTCATGTCCTGTAACATTTCTTGGCTTTTTGATAATGTGCAGGTGGAATAGGCCTATACCGCTCTTTGATTGGTGGATGTGTACCTGTGAGGATGTGGTGTTGTACCCCTTTTATCCTACCAAAATCAAGTCGATGCTTACTGAAAACTTGTTCAAATTCTTGGGCTACCCGGTACACACCTTGCTTTTCATACACAGGAGTGGTGTCAGTTCCCACATGGAGCTGCTGGCACCAGTCCTCCAGTGGCCCAATTGTTTGATCAGGTTTTGCCCCTTTAGTATAGGGTATGGGTCCCACTGTTTGGATTGGTTTGCACTGCGTGGATCTCGTTGTTACTGACTGTGTACAATTTGGCAATGGTGGTATACCTGGGTAATTTAACCTCTTCACTGCCACAATTTAAGATGCGAACTGGTACTCTCCCACTGTGTGCATTAACCACTCCCTGGCTGTCAACAGCATAGGTCTGTGCTCTGTGCTGACGGGCTCCACTAATGCTTGATAGTCCTGCCCTCTCAGACCTATAGCTGCTCAACACCAAACCATCATTTCACTCATTGGGGGTATCACAATAGGTATCGGGTCTGTCACCAGTGCTGTGCCAATTTCACCACCTGTAATTGCTACCAGTTGTTGGTGTAAGATGGCTCTGATCTCATGTTGGATAATCTTCCTCTGACCAGGCCTGGCAGTTTCATCAATCTGTTGAAGCAAAAACAACACTTCCTCCATGCAATTGCTAAAAACATTTGTAACCAGTATAACATAAGGATCATTTGCATTACTGGCTTCTGCTACTATAAGGACCCTTGGCTCAGTAATTTCACCCTCCTCACCTTTATGGGCACTTCTCTAACCCCCATCACAGTAATTGGTTCCCCATTTGCTGCATGAAGGAAAATGTCTATCTCAGGCTGTTTCAGTTCTGCATCAGCCCAATACTTTTTATAAAGGACTAGATGGCGGCCCGATTCTAAAGAATCGGGTAGTCTAGAATCCATATATAGTTTATTTACTAATAGTTAGGGTAGTGCGGTGAAATGAATTGTGTGTATACAGGTGGCTCAGTGGGTAGCAGAGTATACGGTGGCTCAGTGGTTAGCACTGTATATGGTGGTTCAGTGGTTAGCACTGTATGGTGGCTCAGTGGTTAGCACTGTATACGGTGGCTCAGGGGTTGGCACTGTATACGGTGGCTCAGTGGTTATCACTGTATACGGTGGCTCAGTGGTTAGCACTGTATACGGTGGCTCAGTGATTAGCACTGTATATGGTGGCTCAGTGGTTAGCACTGTATATGGTGGCTCAGTGGTTAGCACTGTATATGGTGCCTCTGTGGTTAGCATTGTATATGGTGGCTCAGTGGTTAGCACTGTATATGGTGGCTCAGTGGTTAGCACTGTATATGGTGCCTCTGTGGTTAGCACTGTATATGGTGGCTCAGTGGTTAGCACTGTATACGGTGGCTCAGTGGTTAGCACTGTATGGTGGCTCAGTGGTTAGCACTGTATATGGTGGCTCAGTGGGTAGCAGAGTATACGGTGGCTCACTGGTTAGCACTGTATACGTTGGCTCAGTGGTTAGCACTGTATACGGTGGCTCAGTGGTTAGCACTTTATATGGTGGCTCAGTGGTTGGCACTGTATATGGTGGCTCAGTGGGTAGCAGAGTATTCGGTGGCTGAGTGGTTGGCACTGTATACGGTGGCTTAGTGGTTAGCACTGTATATGGTGGCTCAGTGGTTAGCACTGTATGGTGGCTCAGTGGTTAGCACTGTATGTTGACTCAGTGGTTAGCACTGTATATGGTGGGTCAGCGGTTAGCACTGTATGGTGGCTGAGTGGTTAGCACTGTATATAGTGGATCAGTGGTTAGCACTGTATATGGTGGCTCAGTGGTTAGCACTGTATACGGTGGCTCAGTGGTTGGCACTGTATATGGTGGCTCAGTGGTTGGCACTGTATACGGTGGCTCAGTGGTTTGCACTGCATATGGTGGCTCAGTGGTTGGCACTGTATACGGTGGCTCAGTGGTTAGCACTGTATACGGTGGCTCAGTGGTTAGCACTGTATATGCTGGCTCAGTGGTTATCACTGTATATGGTGGCTCAGTGGTTGGCACTGTATACGGTGGCTCAGTGGTTAGCACTGTATATGGTGGCTCAGTGGTTATCACTGTATATGGTGCCTCTGTGGTTAGCATTGTATATGGTGGCTCAGTGGTTAGCACTGTATATGGTGGCTCAGTGGTTAGCATTGTATATTGTATATGGTGGCTCTGTGGTTAGCACTGTATATGGTGGCTCAGTGGTTAGCACTGTATGGTGGCTCAGTGGTTAGCACTGTATTGTGGCTCAGTGGTTAGCACTGTATATGGTGGCTCAGTGGTTGGCACTGTATACGGTGGCTCAGTGGTTGGCACTGTATATGGTGGCTCAGTGGTTAGCACTGTATACGGTGGCTCAGTGGTTAGCAGAGGACGGCGGCTCTGTGGTCAGCAGAGGACGGCGGCTCTGTGGTCAGCAGAGGACGGCGGCTGTGTGGTCAGCGCAGGAAGGAGGCAGAGTGGTCAGCGCAGGAAGGAGGCTCTGTGGTCAGCAGAGGACAGCGGGTCTGTGGCCAGCAGAGGACAGCGGGTCTGTGGTCAGCAGAGGACAGCGGGTCTGTGGTCAGCAGAGGAAGGCGGCTCTGTGGTCAGCAGAGGACGGCGGCTCTGTGGTCAGCAGAGGACGGGGGCTCTGTGGTGAGCAGAGGACGGGGGCTCTGTGGTCAGCACAGGAAGGAGGCAGAGTGGTCAGCGCAGGAAGGAGGCAGAGCGGTCAGCGCAGGAAGGAGGCTCTGTGGTCAGCAGAGGACGGCGGGTCTGTGGTCAGCAGAGGACGGCGGCTCTGTGGTCAGCAGAGGACGGCGGCTCTGTGGTCAGCAGAGGACGGCGGCTCTGTGGTCAGCAGAGGACGGCGGCTCTGTGGTCAGCAGAGGACGGCGGCTCTGTGGTCAGCAGAGGACGGCGGCTCTGTGGTCAGCAGAGGACGGCGGCTCTGTGGTCAGCAGAGGACGGCGGCTCTGTGGTCAGCAGAGGACGGCGGCTCTGTGGTCAGCGCAGGAAGGAGGCAGAGTGGTCAGCGCAGGAAGGAGGCAGAGTGGTCAGCGCAGGAAGGAGGCTCTGTGGTCAGCAGAGGACGGCGGCTCTGTGGTCAGCAGAGGACGGGGGCTCTGTGGTCAGCAGAGGACGGGGGCTCTGTGGTCAGCAGAGGACGGGGGCTCTGTGGTCAGCAGAGGACGGCGGCTCTGTGGTCAGCAGAGGACGGCGGCTCTGTGGTCAGCGCAGGAAGGAGGCAGAGTGGTCAGCGCAGGAAGGAGGCTCTGTGGTCAGCAGAGGACGGCGGGTCTGTGGTCAGAGCACGAAGGAGGCTCTGTGGTCGAGTGGTAAGCGCAGGAAGGAGGCTCCGTGGTCAGCACAGGAAGGAGGCTCTGTGGTCAGCAGAGGACGGCGGCTCTGTGGTCAGCGCAGGAAGGAGGCTCTGTGGTCAGCGCAGGCTAGGTGGGCGGAGCCATGGCGGGAGTCCCGCGAGGTGGGCGGAGCCATGGCGGGAGTCTCGCGAGGTGGGCGGTGCCATAGCAGGAGCCCCGTGAGGTGGGCGGAGCCCCGCGAGATGGGCGGAGCCATGGTGGGAGCCCCGTGAGGTGGGCGGAGCCATGGCGGGAGCGGTTGTAGCGGGATGGCGGCGGGGTAAGTATACTGGAGTGTGTGTGTGTGGTGTGTGTGTGTGTGGTGTGTGTGTGGTGTGTGTGTGTGTGTGTGTCCCTAACGCACTTCCGTCACTTTGGCAGCCACGTCCACGACGACGGAAGTAGCGCCGAATTTGACGGAAGTGCGCTACGGCAATTATATATTAGATATAGGGTATCATGGTCACCTGGGTCCCGGTGTCCAATAGAGCAGGTGTCGGGATGCCATCCAGTACAATGGACAGAAACGGCCTCTGTCCGATGAAGGTCTTGCACCAGGTGGCTGGGCCCTTTTGATCTAGTCCTGAGGTTTGGCCCGGCCCCCAGGGACTGCCCATTTAAAGGACAGCGCCTGGCAAGGTGACTGGTGTGGTTACAGTGGCGGCAGATGGGCTCTCCCGTGGAGCTGTAGCGGTCGGTGGCTCTTCCTCTGTAGGCTGTAGCTTGCTTCCCTTGCATCCAGGGGACGTTGTCTGGGCTGTCGGCAAGTTGATTCAGCGGCTGAGGCTTGGCTTGGGGTGTTGATGCTGGCTGCTGGTTCTTCTGTAACTGCATAGTGTCCATCAACTTGGAGATGTTTTTGTTCATCTCATGCATCACAGCACGTATTTGAGCCCACAGGGAATCATATTTGTCAGGCTGCGCAGATTGTACATTGTGCGTGGCTGCAGTCACGGGTACTGGTTTTGGAGTAGCCTGCACCTCACCGTCGCACCACCGTTTAACTGCACCTTTATAGGTCTCTACCGGCTTAAGCCCTTTGATGACCATTTCTTTCAAGGTGTTAAAATCAGCATTGGGATTGCTTAATGACCACCAGTGTATATTTTTACTGTCCTCAGGGGATAGCAGGCCCTGTGTGAACTGTTCAATGAGGAGCTTGTTCTCATCTCGTGCACTGGCAGGGCTGACAAGGGCGCGCAGTGCTCTTTCCAGGCGCCAGGCATAAGCTCTGATGTCATCTCCCGGCCTCTGGTAGAAGTGATGAAAGCACATGCATATATCAGCCTCATTACACTCCTCAAAGGTAGCTCTCAGTTTATCAAATATAGCAGGGGATGATCTGCGTTCAGCAACAGACCAGGACACACTTTCCTTTTCTGCTGCACCAGTTAACTGTCAGAGTACCACTGTAGCGCGTTGTTGGCCGGTCATAGCATACATGTCCAGGACGCCTTCGATCTTGCGCCTGAACTCATCCAGCATATCAGGGCGGCCATCACACTGGGGCAGCCACTTTTTCCCCCAGGATGTATGGAAACGACATGGGCATTATCGGGGCAACTGTACCTGGAGCGCTGGAGGCACTGGCAGTACTACTGGAGGCAGCCATTGAGTGTCCAGGGTAATTCTGGGGGTCAGCGTATGCAACCTCATCATTGCTGGAGGTCCCCCCTAGTTAATTACAGCCAGTTGCTGAAGGGTTAAACAGTTCAGGAGTTTCCAGACCGCAGCGCTCGGGAATGCTCGGCTGAGCGAGAAGCGGGGTTTCAGTTTCGCGCTCTGCAGACTGACACGCCCCCTTTCTTCCCATTTTTCGGCGCAGTAATGGCGGCGGAACTTAAACAGTCACACGTTACAGGCACTAAACGGCACACAGTACCCGGTGATACCAGGCACAGGATCTTGTTCGCGACGCCAGAAAGAGGCGTGTTGCGCGCCAGGGCAAGGGGTACTCGGTTATCAGGCGGCAGTGGGGTAACTTTGTGTCATGGGGAATGGCGGCCGCGCCTGATCCCGTGTCCTGGGGATGGGGAGTGGTGCTCTTGAAAAAGGGATATTTACAGGGATTATGTACAGATTAGTCATGACGCCACCTGCAGTATTTGGTGAGGGATCACCAGCGCCGCTACAGTCCTCCGGAGGTCGGTGGGATTGCGGCAGTGATGGTATAGTCCCGCAGGCAGGACTGGGACCTCCAGGGCAGCGTAGTGAGGATGAGCAGGTTACAGTAGAGCTGGAATAGCTAAGAACGTAGGAAAAGTCTATAGAGGGTACGGTGGGCAAAGGGAAAGGATGCACGCACACAGCAGAAGTCTCTTTACCTTTTTACTGGTGTTATTCAGGTAAATTGTCCAGAGCACTGACGGTTGACCAGGCTGCACAGTGGGATCCCACAGCAAGTGGGTATAAGGCCTCCTTCTTTGTGTATTTGCTGAAGTACAGTCTATTATATCCTGACTTGCCTCCACTCTCTTCCTTTGTATCTTCTTCTCCTCCTGTGCGGTCTCCGGGATGACCTTCTCTGGCACTGCAGTGTCCTGCTGTCCCTGGCTCCCTCTCTTTGACTCTCGCAGGAGACCGGGTAGCTGAAGCTTCCTCGGACTCAGTACCAAGGGGTTTTCTGTGGGACCTGTAGTTCTCTCACTGGTGCGGATCCCCAATATAAGGCTTCCTCTGGAACGAACTCACAACTAGAGCTGCCTGTTCCTTGCTTCTGTTCGTTCTCTAAGCTCCCTGCCTTCAGTCCCACCTAGGCTGGTGGGACACTAAAAGGCTACTCCTGGGTCGCTGTATCGGGCCTACTCGCAGCACCGAACACCAGGACTTCCCTGCAGCTCTTCTAGCGTTTGCACACACTCTGACTAGCTCCTCCCCAGCAGCAGTATATATAGGGGATCTTGCCTTAGAGCAGCAAGTTGAGCTCCCCCTACTGTGCCAGGGTGGAAGGTGTTGTTCATAGTAGGTACCTGCTGTGGAAACCCAACTGTGCATTAGAGAGATTTGTGGTTACCTGCGGTGGCAGAGCGCCACACAGGCGACCACTCAGAGGCGATATGTAGCGCCGACATCGCCCCTTTACATTAGGCGACGCAGGGGCGATATCGGCACCGATAGGCCACGCCCCTACGTCGCCTAAGAAGTTGGCGGTGCCATCACCAGGTGTGATGGTACCCTTACAGACTTCATCTCTCCATTTTGACCCTGGTCCTGAACCAGGCCAACTCCTTGTGATCCACCAACAACGCAGCAATGGAATGAGCTATGCATACATGCATTCACTTGTACCATCAGAGATGTTGAAAAGGTAAACAAGGAACTGCTGGGACATCACTGCAACGTTGTAAAGCAGCAGTGCTAACCACTGAGCCACGTAGGTGCGCATCGTGGGATTTGATTTAACTACAGCATTGTAATGCAACACTGCAAGAAGCAGAACCAGTGTGGAGGTCAGCCATAATCCACCCTGTAAAGCTTTAATAAGGTTAACCCGTTCATGACCCAGCCTATTTTGACCCTAAAGACCTTGGCATTTTTGTCAATTCTGACCAGTGTCCCTTTATGAGGTAATAACTCTGGAACACTTCAACGGATCCTAGCGATTCTGAGATGTTTTTTTCGTGACATATTGGGCTTCATGTTAGGGGTAAATTTAGGTCGATAATTTTGCGTTTATTTGTGAAAAAATCAAAAATTTGGCAAAAATTTTGGAAATTTTGCAATTTTAAAATTTTTTATTTTTATTCTGCTAAACCAGAGAGTTATGTGCCACAAAATAGTTAATAAATAACATTTCCCACATGTCTACTTTACATCAGCACAATTTTGGAAAAAAAAATTTTGGGGGTGGGAAGTTATAAGGGTTCAAAGTTCATCAGCAATTTCTCATTTTTACAGCAAAATTTACAAAACCATTTTTTTAGTGACCACATCACATTTGAAGTCCCTTTGAGGGGTGTACATGACAGAAAACACCCCAAATTGACACCATTCCAAAAACTGCACCCCTCAAGCTACTCAAAACTACATTCAAGAAGATTATTATCCCTTCAGGTGGTTCACAGGAACTAAAGCAACATGGAAGGAAAAAATTGACATTTTAATTTTTCAAACAAAAATGTTTTTTTAGCCTCAATTCTTTCATTTTCACATGGGCAACAGGATAAAATGGATCCTAAAAGTTGTTGGGCAATTTCTTCTGAGTACACTGATATCTCATATGTGGTCATAAACCACTGTTTGGGCGCACAGCAGGGCTCAGAAGGGAAGGAGCGCAATTTGACTTTTTGAGCTAATTTTCCATTCAAAAAGTGAAATGACGCTCCTTCACTTCTGAGCCTTGCCGTGCGCCCAAACAGTGGTTTATGACCACATAAGAGGTATCGGTGTACTCAGGAGAAATTGCCCAACAAATTTTAGGATGCATTTTATCCTTTTGCCTATGTGAGAATAAAAAAAGTTAGGCTAAAAGAAAATTTTTGTGAAAAAAAAAAGTACTTTTTCATTATTACGGATCAATTTGTGAAACATCTGGAGGTTCAAAGTGCTCACCACCCATCTAGATAAGTTCCCTGTGTGCCTAAACATTGGAGATCCCACACAAGTGTACTCAGGAGAAATTGCCCAACAAATTTTAGGATGCATTTTATCCTTTTGCCTATGTGAGAATGAAAAAAGTTAGGCTAAAAGAAAATTTTTGTGAAAAAAAAAAGTACTTGGGGGTTCAAAGTGCTCACCACCCATCTTGGTAAATTCCTTGGGGGGTCTAGTTTCCAAAATGGGGTCACTTGTGGGGGAGCTCCAATGTTTAGGCACACAGGGGCTCTCCATATGCGACATGATGATCGCTAACAATTGTAATTCCTAGTGGACACCATGTCGCGTATGGGGAGCCCCTATGTGCCTAAACATTGGAGCTCCCCCACAAGTGACCCCATTTTGGAAACTAGACCCCCCAAGGAACTTATCTGGATGCATAGTGATCACTTTGGATACCCAGGTGCTTCACAAATTGATCAGAAAAAATTCAGAGAGAAAATTTGTGTGAAAAAAAAGTACTTTTTCCTTATTACTGATCAATTTGGGAAGCACCTGGGGGGTTCAAAGTGTTCACTATGCATCTAGATATGTTCCTTTGGGGCTCTAGTTTCCAAAAAGGTATCACTTGTGGGGGAGCTCCAATGTTCAGGCACACAGGGACTCTCCAAATGCTACATGGTGTCCACAAACAATTTGAGCTAATTTGAATTTCCATTCAAATTGTTAGCGAACACCACGTCGTGTATGGAGAACCCGTGTGCCACCAGCACAAGGGCAACTGGTAGAGTTGGGGTATAGCACCAGAAAATGGCTCCTCTATTTTCTGGGGTGGCTGTGGGTTGCAATTTGCAGAATGGGGGCCCACGTTTGTGTCTCTCCACGCTGAGGATTCCAGCCCCCCAGCTGCCAAGTTGTACCTGGCTGGCAACCAAAAATACAGCGAAGCCCATTTTTTTTTATTTCTAGAACTAATTCTAGTAAAAAAAAAAGACGTGGGGCTCCGCCATATTTTTGGTCCAGCCAGGTACAACTTGGCAGCTACGGACTGCCAGCAACCCCCAGCTTCCTCGCTGTACCTGGCTGGCAACCAAAAATACAGCAAAGCCCATTTTTTTTATTCTTAGAACTAATTCTAGAAAAAAAAAAAGATGTGGGGCTCCGCCATATTTTTGGTCCAGCCAGGTACAACTTGGCAGCTACGGACTGCTAGCAACCCCCAGTTCCTCGCTGTACCTGGTTGGCAACCAAAAATACAGTGAAGCCCATTTTTTTTTATTTCTAGAACTAATTCTAGAAAAAAAAATGACGTGGGGCTCTGCCATATTTTTGGCCCAGCCAGGTACAACTAGGTAGCTGGGGTCTGGAATCCTCAGCATGGAGAGGCCCAAGCGTTCTGGGCCCCCCATGCTGTGAATTGCAGTCCACAGCCGCCCCATAAAATGGCGCATTCATTGAAGCGCCATTTTCTGGTGCTGTACCCAGGCTCTTCCAGTTGCCCTGGTGCCAGTGGCAAACTGGGTAATAAAGGGGTTAAATGCCAGCTTTTTATTGGCAGCTGGCAATAAGCCCGAGATTCATAATGTCGGGCCAATGTTAGACCCGGCCATTAGGAATCTCTAGTAAATAGGCAAAAGAAATACACACAGAGTAAAATCTTTTTATTTGAAAAAAAACACATACAAAATTCGGACTCCATCTTTATTATAAAGATCTGACGTAGTCCACAACAAAGGTCCCACGACGCTTGATTGCCTACGACGTAGTCCACAACAATGTCTTGCTAACTTTACCTGGATCGGGGCAGAGCCCGTACTTACGTAGCGCTCACTGACTTACAAATCAGGCATGAATAATAATGTTCTTTATAGCAAGATTAAATTTATTTGTTAACAAAGTAGCACATGAATTGTCATCAATTGAATACAGGCTTAACATAAAGTATACTAATTATACCTAGACTTAATTATAGTGAATAAGCATCAATATTGTTACCGTGTATTGTAGCTGCTTCACCTTCATCATCGGGGAAGTCACGATCAGCGAGAAGGGACCACGGCTTGCTTCACAGAGACATCCATACATGTTGGACTCTGGAAAGGTTCTCCTTCCCCTTTTTCTCTGAATGTGACTTCCTTCAATTTATACTTTGAATATCTGATCACGTGCTGATGGCATGATCCAGCGTTTTTTAGGACGTGACCACCAACGACATGTTATTCACTATTATCCTGTGCAATACCCCCATCTGTTTCCTTGGTTGAGGAAGTGGTTTCCTGTCCGAGCTGTCAGAGGATGTGGTTTTCTGTCACAATAATTTCAGCTCAGCTCATAATTTCAACATAAGGCATAATGTAAAATGGAAAGAGGAAGTCCCCCTTGTTGTATCTCAACCAAATACTGATCATTTTTATATGGAATGATGAATGATAAAGGCCTGTGGTCACTATTTTTAATTATGATTACCTGTACCTATTCTATCCACATCCACACACCATTCTTATCACATTGGTATCACAATCGGTCCTTGACCACAGGAATTATCTTCATTTTCCATTAAAAAAACATAAGTAGTTTTGGCCTTCTACACAACATTTTGTATGCTATATAACAATTCCAGTTTAAAAAGTGGAACTACTATAATAGCAATCACCAAGACAAGGTGAATCAATAAATTCAAAATTCTTCCAGCAGAGGGTGAACATTCCATGAGAATATTATGCCATTATGATGAGAAATTACATCTGCAACTATATTTGATCAATACGTCAATAAGAAATCACTTTTCCATCTGATTTCAACTTCCTTGATTTTTTTCAAACAATATTGAAATAAAAATACTATCACTTTAACCGATACATATATTAAAACTAAAAACAATATGACCTGGAAGGCCCCTTGCAGAAGCCCCATTAACCTTCCTCCAATTCCTTTAAACCAATTTGCTAGATTCAGGAAAGAGAATGTATTGGCCCACCAGCTATCTTTGTGGTCATTATTATCTTTCTAATATTTATAAGCATTTTGCCCACACACCCAATATATCCCTCCGGAGAGATCTCATATAGCTGAATATACACCACCCCGGTTTTTGCCCAATTGGACTACAATATCCTGCATTAGGGTTACTACACCTTGGTTCATTAGCTTGATATTCAGCTACACATTAAATCATCTGATATATTACTACAGGTATCACTAGTTCCATTCATGAATCGTCCTTTTTAGTAGACTAGGTTTGAAAGCATCTGCTGTATTTGAATATTGTCCAAATCAGTCAACCCAGTTCTATTTCTCGGCCCCCAAACTCCTCCTTTAAAGGCCATGTACTGCAAATTCTTAATTGTCCCGCTCAGATTTCAAACTGTCTGAGCAATTGTCCCACATCAGGATTTCTTCCATTGTTACCAGTATAGCCAGGAAAGGAATACTGGTCGCTGTCACAGGCGAATGTGTACAAATCAAACAATCTGTGGGTTGAGTGTGATTCAACGCTTCCGTCACTTGATGGTGCACCAGGAACTTGTTGGCTATCGGCCCCTCTTGGTGTTGGTTGCGCCATCCATCAGCTACGCCTAAAAATGCGCTTCCAAGGATGTAATTTAACAGTCACACCTAGGGTACAATAAAAGATGGCATCATTCCCGTACATAACATTTCTCCTGTGTGACATATTCCCACTTCTCCACTCCTGGTCTCATTATCAAGAGTGTACGGTCCTTGCCGACCGCTATGACCTCTGCCTCGGAAGGCGGTCCTTGGGTATTCTGTACCCATATTTTGGCCCCCACATTAGTGATATTGGAGGACCCAAAACCTTTGTCTCCCCTGACTGTCAATTCTATAGGGGCTGTTCCTTCCTTAACTTGCAACAAGTTTACAGGTATAAGTAACCTTTGGGCAATCCTTTGGCCCGTAGACAACACTAAAGTTTCTGTCTCTAGATTCAACATGAGTACCTTAATTTCTGCTTGATATTCAGGATCAATAACACCTCCTACTACTATTGCACCTTTTAAAGCAAAAATCTTACATGCAAAACCAGTAGAAATGGTACTTACCTTACCTGGTGCTATTAGCACTGCCTCTGAGTAGAGGTCCATAGCTCTGAAAGGAATTTGTGCTTCCTCATTCAATTTCCAATAGATCAATGTATCTATATGTACTTTATGTATGCTCAGATTATGTGTAGTCAGTGATCAGTTTCAGTGCTCTCAAACTACTCCACTGGGTGGCAGATTTACAAAGAAACCTCACCATCAATCCTGAGTATTTGTCTGCAGCTGTGCAGATATATCTACAACTTCTACTCTCTGGCAGAGGACCGGTGAAATCCATCTGCCAAATCTAAGCTGGCAATTCACTTATGTGTCCCATTACAGTGTGTGGAACTTCCCTTTTCTGTGAGTGTTGACAGACTGGACAGTGTAATGACATCTAAAGTTAAGGGCACTCCTCTGTCTTGTGCCCACCTGTAAGTGGCATTTTCTCCCAAGTCTCCACTTTTCTGATGCGTCCAAACAGCTATACCTTGCAACCATATTTCTTTCTCTTTATCAGGTTCAGTACCTGCAACAGACATTGAGGCTGCCTCATCTGCTTGGGAATTAAAAAAACATTTCAATGAGTCAAGAGGAACATGTGCATCAACATGAAAAGAGTATTTTTGGTTGTTTGGACATATTCTTCAATATTTTGCCAAACTTCTTTCCCCACAACTCTTTCCTATGAATTTGTCAATCATTTTATTTTTCATCCTTTAATCCAAGTAGCTGAACCACTAACTACAAACCATGAATCAGTGAACAAATAACATTTTATTCCTTGGTCATCTTTATATTTTTTGGGCTAAGAAAATAGCTAATACCCAATTTCACCTTCTAACTGTATAGCATCACCTGCCTTGGCAGAGATTCCCTCAAGTATATTCACAACATCAAAGGGTTATAAACCCTTTATCCTATTATTTCAAGCATCAGCTAATCTACTATATAACAATTTCTGCACTATGATATTGTAGGAAGCCTCGGACCAGCTTCGGACATCCAACTTTTCTGAAACCTGCAGAACCTACACAAAAATCTGCAGAACATTCAACACAATCACTTCAATTGCAGCCTCCCCAAATATTAGTTAGTTTACTGCAAAATCACAGGCCACCGGCAAAACACGGACAGGATAAGCCCGACTACGTGCATTCACAGTTTTCTGCATAATTTCGCAATGTTAACAAAATACTTGGTTTCAGCTTATCTCATTCTCACACGTGTGACTATGTCTAAATGTTCCTCGTTGTATCCCGGATGCCAGTTGACAAGGGATCACAACTAATTGGACTAAGTGGACTCCTTTATACAATCAGGATTTTTATTTTTAAATCCTTATTACATGCATACGGTCATTCAGTTCAATCAAGGAGTCTCATACCAGTCACCTTCTTTCACACACAATTATTCCACAAACAAATGTTAATACACAAATGCAATGTGTTTGCACTATCCCTTAAACAAATTTATCTATCTATTTTAATTTAAAAATTATGCTGCTTTGAAAACTTTTTTTTGATAAAATGCTAACTGATTCAAACTGCACACCAACAACGTGCTCTTCACTTCCTTAACTAGCTGATAATTTTTACTATAAACTGTCCTATAGGCTGAGGCTAGCGTCCAGTTTCACTTCCCCAATATTACTTCATCACCTGCCTTTGCAGGGACCCTCTCGAGTAATTTTAACAACATCGAGGGGTTACCACATCACCTGCCTTTGCAGGGATCCCCTCTCGAGTAACTTCACAACATCGAGGGGCTACTACATCACCTGTCTTTGCAGCAGGGATCCCTCGAGTAACTTTACAACATCGAGGGGTTACTACATCACCTGTCTTTACAGCAGGGATCCCTCGAGTAACTTTACAACATCGAGGGGTTACTACATCACCTGTCTTTGCAGCAGGGATCCCTCGAGTAACTGTACAACATTGAGGGGTTACTACATCACCTGCCTCTGCAGGGATCTCCTCTCGAGTAACTTCACAACATCGAGGGGTTACTACATCACCTGCCTTTGCAGGGATTCCTATAAGTACATCAACAACATTATAGGGTTCAGAATTTATTAACTTATCCTGCCATTTTTCCGCCAGTCCACAATTGACCAATTCATGTGCTATAATATTATATTGAGCCTCGGTCAAGCCGGGAACCTTCATAACAATTTCCTTAGCTGTTTCCTTACTTTTTCTGAACATTTTGGTACTTTTGCCAAAAGATCAAGAAATTTGGAAAAATGCCAAATAAGAAAATATTACTAAAAAATGTGTTCTTTAAATACCCCACTGTGGGGTATCCTGCCCGACTACGTCAATTAATGTCTTGCTAAATTTACCTGGATCGGGGCAGAGCCCGTACTTACGTAGCGCTCACTGACTTACAAATCAGGCATGAATAATAATATTCTTTATAGCAAGATTAAATTTATTTGCTAACAAAGTAGCACATGAATTGTCATCAATTGAATACAGGCTTAACATAAAGTATACTAATTATACCTAGACTTAATTATAGCGAATAAGCATCAATACTGTTACCGTGTATTGTAGCTGCTTCCCCCTCATCATCGGGGAAGTCATGATCAGCGAGAAGGGACCACGGCTTGCTTCACAGAGACATCCATACATGTTGGACTCTGTAAAGGTTCTCCTTCCCCTTTTTCTCTGAATGTGACTTCTTTCAATTTATACTTTGAATATCTGATCACGTGCTGATGGCATGATCCAGCGTTTTTTAGGACGTGACCACCAACGACATGTTATTCACTATTTTCCTGTGCAATACCCCCATCTGTTTCCTTGGTTGAGGAAGTGGTTTCCTGTCCGAGCTGTCAGAGGATGTGGTTTTCTGTCACAATAATTTCAGCTCAGCTCATAATTTCAACATAAGGCATAATGTAAAATGGAAAGAGGAAGTCCCCCTTGTTGTATCTCAACCAAATACTGATCATTTTTATATGGAGTGATGAATGATAAAGGCCTGTGGTCACTATTTTTAATTATGATTACCTGTACCTATTCTATCCACATCCACACACCATTCTTATCACATTGGTATCACAACTGGAAAACTTTCAATCAGCATTACAGTCTTTCAGTGCAGTAGATGGTATAACGACAAATGCTACGGGTGCTGCAAGTGGAATTTCTGGTTGGTAGATGGATCCCTCATTGTGTGCCGTTCCTGTTCCTTTCTTTCCCTTGTCTCCCAGTGGCGGTGAAGTCTGATCTAAAGATGAATCTGACCTCCTGCTGTTACTTGTTCTCCTCTCCCTTCTACCCGTCGGATGAACCTTCTTTTGGTGTCCTCACAGCTTCCTGGTACTCCTGGCTCCCCTCTCTCTGGGATCTTTGAGAGTCAGAGGCGTACATAAAGATACCCCTGTTCTTCGGATTCTCTGTGAGCCTTAAAGAACTCACAGGTGCGGGCTCCAGTACCCGGTTCCTTCCCTGGGGCAAACTCTTAGTTACTCAATTCCCCATTAAGCGAACTCCTGCCTCTGAGTTCCCTTCTCTCTTTCCTCCTTCTGGGATCTCTTCTTGCTTTCCTGGGCCACTCAGCCAAGGAGGCCCTCCTTGCTCCCTCCAGGCCGGCTGCCTGGCTTCAACTCCTCACTCTCTCTTACTAACTAGCCAACCAACCAATCCACTTGTTCCCTCTAGAGGTCACTTTATACCCTCCCGGGGTCCCTCCCACCTACTGACTAGTGTGGGATGCGAGTTCTAGGGTTCCACCTACTGGCCATAATTCCACTTGCAGTGGGGTGACTACACCGCTTTTCTGGGTGTAGTACCCCTTTTGTGGCACCTACATAGTGGAGCGCCACAATTGTATGAAACGATCATCGGGGCTGGCGTCCCGGTTCACCTGCAGCTGTCCATATAGGTAACATACTATGATAACATGATGTGGTTACTATTTAAAAGCAACACAGGCTAGTGTTTGAATTGTGTCATAGACTATTTAATGTAGATGGAACTGAGACCATGTATGCAGTGAATAATCTGTGCATAGTAACCTGTGTAACAGGAGGCATCTGTGGATTGATGGATTTGCAATGTCACTTTATGTAGAATGCTGCGACATTTTAGAATGTAACAATAACAAGCTATGTACAAACTATGTACCGTATATACTCGTGTATAAGCCGACCCGTGTATAAGCCTACCCCCCTACTTTTGCCCCCAAAACCTGGGAAAACCTATTGACTCGTGTATAAGCCGAGGGTGGACCCCAGCACAGGTATACAGCCCCCAGCAGTGTGGTATACAGGCCTCCCCAGTGGTAGTATACAGCAGCCTCCCCAGTGGTATGCAGGCCCCAGCAGTATATACAGCAGCCCCAGTGGTATACAGCAGCCCTTAGGTAGTACACAGCAGCCCCAGGGGTATACACATCAGCCCCAGGGGTATACACATCAGCCCCAGGGGTGTACACAGCAGCCCCAGGGGTATACACAGCAGCCCCAGGGGTGTACACAGCAGCCCCAGGGGTGTACACAGCAGCCCCAGGGTAGTACACAGCAGCCCCAGGGGTAGTACACAGCAGCCCCAGGGGTAGTACACAGCAGCCCCAGGGGTAGTACACAGCAGCCCCAGGGGTAGTACACAGCAGCCCCAGGGGTAGTACACAGCAGCCCCAGGGGTAGTACACAGCAGCCCCAGGGGTAGTACACAGCAGCCCCAGGGGTAGTACACAGCAGCCCCAGGGGTAGTACACAGCAGCCCCAGGGGTATATACAGCAGCCCCAGGGGTAATACACAGCATCCCCAGGGGTAGTACACAGCAGCCCCAGGGGTAATACACAGCAGCCCCAGGGGTAATACACAGCAGCCCCAGGGGTAGTACACAGCAGCCCCAGGGGTAGTACACAGCAGCCCCAGGGGTAATACACAGCAGCCCCAGGGGTAGTACACAGCAGCCCCAGGGGTAGTACACAGCAGCCCCAGGGGTAGTACACAGCAGCCCCAGGGGTAGTACACAGCAGCCCCAGGGTAGTACACAGCAGCCCCAGGGGTAATACACAGCAGCCCCAGGGGTAATACACAGCAGCCCCAGGGGTAATACACAGCAGCCCCAGGGGTAGTACACAGCAGCCCCAGGGGTAATACACAGCAGCCCCAGGGGTAGTACACAGCAGCCCCAGGGGTAGTACACAGCAGCCCCAGGGGTAGTACACAGCAGCCCCAGGGGTAGTACACAGCAGCCCCAGGGGTAGTACACAGCAGCCCCAGGGGTAATACACAGCAGCCCCAGGGGTAATACACAGCAGCCCCAGGGGTAATACACAGCAGCCCCAGGGGTAGTACACAGCAGCCCCAGGGGTAGTACACAGCAGCCCCAGGGGTAGTACACAGCAGCCCCAGGTCCCCCTCACTGTTTGGCGCCCCCACCGCTGCGCTCATACATTACCGGTCTAGCAGCTGTCATCCTCCGGTGGCAGATCGCGGCTCCCGGCTCCGACTTCCATCTTCTTCTGTGTCTTCCTGCATTGTGACCGGACGCATCGCGATGACGTCATCGCGACGCCGGCCGGTCATGTGACATGCAGGAAGACACAGAAGAAGATGGAAGCCGGAGCCGGGAGCCGCGATCCGCCACCGGAGGATGACAGCTGCTAGACCGGTAATGTATGAGCGCAGCGGTGGGGGCGCCAAACAGTGAGGGGGACCTGGGGTTCTGTGTACTACCCCTTGAGATTTTTTTTTTTTTTATATACCGTATATACTCGCGTATAAGCCGAGGGGAGACTTTTCAGCCCAATTTTTGGGCTGAAAAACTCGGCTTATACGCGAGTATATACGGTATATTGAATATAAAATGAAACAAACCTAAAAAACTCTTTGAATCTTGCTGGCGCCCTGATCTCGAAGGTACCTCTGAAGGTGAGGAGGTTTGAGCCACTGACCTAAATCCCTGACTCCTAAGAAGTCCTAGGCATAAGCCTCTACCTCCACCCACGGACAAGGAACCCAACAACCTCCAATGGTAGATATTACAGCAACTCAGAATCAGTTTCTGCTCACGACAGGTCGCAGTCCAGAAGTGAACTGAATCAGCGACAATCAGGTGGATGTGAGCTGATCCATTTAAGGCCGAGGGTTGAGGAGCAACCAGCCCAGACACGCCCCTCAGCATACCTAAGCATTCACACACACATACTTGCTACTACATGCTCCACTCATTAGCGTCATCTACTCACACTGTGCAAAAAGGCTTTATTTAAACCTGCAGCAGCAGCACTTCCATACTACAAGGCAGTCAATACGTAACAGCTCACTACCCCTTATCTCAGTTTGAATCACAAAACCTCTCCAGCTTTCCTAGCATCTGAGGTAGGTTTAGTCACTCACACATTTCTGGTATCTTGCTGCTTTGTGCTTAGTCAGCTTCCCACACAACACCAGTACTGGACTCCTTCAGCTCTGAGCTCTCACCCCTGCATAGCTCCTTCTTGGATGGCAGACTCCTGATTGATTCAAATCTTGTTAGTCTCCTCTCAGCTTACAGTCTGGCACCTATCCCTGTGAGCTCATTCCAGATTTAATTCTTTTGGCTCCTGCAATCAGTCTGAATAGATTTTCACTTTTCACCTACATTCCTATACACAGCTTACAATATACTAACTGGATATAACGAGCTCTGCTATATCTATGTCTTACACTACATGGTATATTCTATCTACAAACAGTGCAACACATCATACATTATGACACACCACTACATAACATATCCTATATTATTCCTATCACTTATTACAGTTTGCTTAATACGATCTATATAATGAAATCACACATATATAATACAAATTGATACATTAATAACTTCAGGGGGCACAGGACTGCAAGTCCACCCTCTTACACTATGTCCATTCTGTTTTCCTCACTGCTGGCTGCGCACTATGTGATTTGCACAGTGACAGCATCCACTTTGTGGTTAGCTCAGATCAGTAATAATTTGCTGGCAAGATATTGGTGTTAACATCCGGTATTCAGTGAAATCACTAGTCTGACATAAGACTGACATCAGCTACAATCCGAACTTCCCACTCCTGTCTCCAAGACTTCTCACAAGCTGCACCAAATTCTCTGGAACAGATTACCAAAAACAAGTAAATTAATTCCCAATACCAATAGTTTTAAGTGAGCCTTAAAAACACATCTCTTTAGACTGGCCTATCACCTCACCTCACTTGTCTAACTATCTTCTCTTTTCCAAATCTGGCCTCTTGTGTCATCTGTCTGCACCCCCCATGCATAATATAGCACTTTATGTGTGCTTGTACAGATCTCGACCAGTGGCCGGTTCATGAATCCCCTATTTACTATATTGATGGCTGGACCATATATGACGTAACTTTTTTCCATTTACCTTTTGTGCCTCCCCTATTTCCTCATAGATTGTAAGCTTGCAAGCTGGGACCTCACCCCTCATGGTTTTTTAATTTTTTTGTTACTATGTATTGTCTCATATTGTTTGTACATGTCCCCTCTGAATTGTAAAGTGCTGCGTAATATGTTGGTGCTATATAAATAAAATTATTATTATTATTATTAGTCTCCTGCACACTAAGCATTCAGGTTATTGCTGATCTGAGGGGACAGCATAGCAGACACTCTCTGTACAAATCACACGGGGCACAGCGAGCATGGAAGGACAGACAAAGCAGGGACAGAGCAGCCCCTGAAATGAGCATCAATGATGACACTTCATTTTAGGGAGGGGTCACTGGCACAGCCTCTGCCTCCTGCTGTAATGACATTTTGTTTGAGTTTCCAAGCATGCACTCCATAGGATTTGATGAGCGTCATTGGACATTACCTATTGGATTATATCAATAGTGATGAGCGAGTATGCGCTGCGCTACTCGGTACTCGCACGAGTATCACTGTACTCGGGCTACTCGGCGAGCACCGAGTAATCTCGCGATACTCGTGCTGTGCTCGTGGTCCTCATCCCTGCATGTTGGCGCTCTTTAGAGAGCCAGCCCACATGCAGGGATTGGCTGGCAGCCACTGCAATGCCACAGCCATGTTAGTTGTGGCATTGCAGTGATTGGCAGGGCCGCACAGCGTGACCGAGCCTTTATAAGACCCGGCCGCGCTGTGCTCTGCACACAGCCATCCAGACAGTGAGTGTGTCTGCTGCTGCTTAGGGACAGATTTGCGGCCCTCATAGGTAGATCCGGAGCAGGGCTGCAAACTGCTGCTGACCACAACAGTCCTTCTCAGGACTAATCTAGGAGGATATAGGCAGGGTGATCCAGATCGGAGTCCAAGCTTTCCTGTGACCTGAACAGTCACCAGACTGTTATACTTAATAGCTTTATACAGGCAGGTTCTAAAATCCAACTTTCCTGTGACCTGAACAGTCACCAGACTGTTGTACTTGATAGCTTTATAAAGGTTAGGGTCTAAAATCCAACTTTCCTGTGACCTGAACAGTCACCAGACTGTAATACTTAATAGCTTTATACAGGCAGGTTCTAAAATCCAACTTTCCTGTGACCTGAACAGTCACCAGACTGTTGTACTTGATAGCTTTATAAAGGTTAGGGTCTAAAATCCAACTTTCCTGTGACCTGAACAGTCACCAGACTGTAATACTTAATAGCTTTATACAGGCAGGTTCTAAAATCCAACTTTCCTGTGACCTGAACAGTCACCAGACTGTTGTACTTGATAGCTTTATACAGGTTAGGGTCTAAAATACAACTCTCCTTTGACCTGAACAGTCACCAGACTGTAATACTTAATAGCTTTATACAGACAGGTTCTAAAATCCAACTTTCCTGTGACCTGAACAGTCACCAGACTGTTGTACTTGATAGCTTTATACAGGTTAGGGTCTAAAATCCAACTTTCCTTTGACCTGAACAGTCACCAGACTGTAATACTTAATAGCTTTATACAGGCAGGTTCTAAAATCCAACTTTCCTGTGATCTGAACAGTCACCAGACTGTAATACTTAATAGCTTTATACAGGTTAGGGTCTAAAATCCAACTTTCCTGTGACTTGAACAGTCACCAGACTGTAATACTTAATAGCTTTATACAGGTTAGGGTCTAAAATCCAACTTTCCTGTGACCTTAACAGTCACCAGACTGTTGTACTTGATAGCTTTATACAGGTTAGGGTCTAAAATCCAACTTTCCTGTGACTTGAACAGTCACCAGACTGTTGTACTTGATAGCTTTATACAGGTTAGGGTCTAAAATCCAACTTTCCTTTGACCTGAACAGTCACCAGACTGTAATACTTAATAGCTTTATACAGGCAGGTTCTAAAATCCAACTTTCCTGTGACCTGAACAGTCACCAGACTGTAATACTTAATAGCTTTATGCAGGCAGGTTCTAAAATCCAACTTTCCTGTGACCTGAACAGTCACCAGACTGTAATACTTAATAGCTTTATACAGGTAGATTCTAAAATCCAACTTTCCTGTGACCTGAACAGTCACCAGACTGTTGTACTTGATAGCTTTATACAGGTTAGGGTCTAAAATCCAACTTTCCTGTGACCTGAACAGTCACCAGACTGTTGTACTTGATATCTTTATGCAGGTTAGGGTCTAAAATCCAACTTTCCTTTGACCTGAACAGTCACCAGACTGTTGTACTTGATAGCTTTATACAGGTTAGGGTCTAAAATCCAACTTTCCTGTGACCTGAACAGTCACCAGACTGTTATACTTAATAGCTTTATACAGGCAGGTTCTAAAATCCAACTTTCCTGTGACCTGAACAGTCACCAGACTGTTGTCGCTGTATAGAGGCAAAATGCACAAGGGCGTTGGCAAGGAACAAGGAAGTGGACGTGATGGTGGTGCAGGCAGAGGCCGAGGTCGTGTGCAAGCACTAATTTCGCAACAACAAAGTGGCACATCTACTCGCTCGCACGTCCTGTCCCAAATTCTTGGGGCCTGCAGCAGTACACCGCTCTTGAACCAAGACCAGTGTCAACAGGTTGTTACTTGGATAGCGGATAATGCTTCAAGTCAGATGGGCACCTCCACAAACACCCTGTCTTCCACACGGTCAAGTGTCAGTAGCCGTGATACTGCACCGGACATTTCCCAACCTGATCCTCCTTCCTACCACCAGGCCGAGTACACGTCTACGGACATTACTGATCCCACACTAGGACACTCGGAAGAGCTGCTCACGTATCCATTCGCAGAATCTGGTCTCTCGCCAGCTCCTGTTGAAGTGGGTGATGAGATGGTATGTACAGATGCCCAAATATTTGAGCAGCCACGTTATCACGAAGGGAACGTTGGCAACGTGTCTCAACAAGGGGTGGACAATGATGAGACACAATTGCCAGGAAGTCAGGAGGAGGATCAGGGTGCGGAAGAGGAAGACGATGATCCAGTAGCTGACCCAACCTGGCAGGAGGATATGCAGAGCGAGGACAGCAGTGCACAGGGGGAGGGAGGCGTAGCATCCCAACAGGCAGTAAGAAGCAGGGTCGTGTCCGCAGGCAGAAGGCAGGCAACCGTTCCCCGGTACAACAACACGACACAAGGTGCCTGTGCAAATGTTAGGTCTTCCCGAGTCTGGCAGTTTTTTAAGTTGGCTGCAGATGACTCTAAAAAGGCCATTTGCAACACCTGCCATGCCAGCATCAGCAGGGTACGAAAACTAGCAGCCTGACCACCACCAGCATGATCAGGCACATGTCAGCCAAGCACCCGACTTTGTGGGAAGTACAACAGAGTCGAGGAGCGGTGCTTGCTGATGTCACTGCTACGTCTTCGCGTGTTGTGCGTTGCGAGCCAATCCCCTGTCCATGCTGGCCGTGAACAAGCCTCCAGCCCTGCACCTGACGTTGCCCACGCACAAATAACACCACCATCAAGCACGTCCTTGTCCCAGCGCAGAGTTCAATTATCCATTCAGCAAACCTTTGAACGCAGGAGCAAATACGCTGTCAACGCCCCACATGCCACAGTCCTAAATTATCAGATTTCGTGACTGCTTGCGCTAGAAATGTTACCTTTCCGGCTGGTGGAGACGGAAGCATTCCGCGACCTGATAGTGGCTGCTGTCCCACGTTACTCGGTCCCCAGCCGCCACTATTTCTCCAGATGTGCTGTCCCCGCATTGCATAACCACGTGTTACAAAGCATCACTCGTGCCCTGAACAACGCTGTTTCAGCCAAAGTCCACCTAACCACAGACACGTGGACAAGTGCTTGTGGGCAAGGCCGCTACATCTCCTTGACGGCACACTGGGTTAATATTATGGAAGCTGGGACCCAGTCTGAGCGAGGGATGGAACACGTCCTTTCCACACCAAGGATTACAGGCCTTACCTCAGTCATGGTTTCACATAGACTCTACAGCTCCAGAATGTCATGCTCCGCAGCCTCCTCCTCCTCCTCCTGCGCATCCTCATCCACTTTACCCTCCACACCAGTCCCAAGCTGGAAGCACTGCAGCACTGCCTCTGCGAAGCGGCAACAGGCTGTGCTGAAGCTAATATGCATAGGTGACAAACCCCACAATGCAGAAGAGGTGTGGACAGCTCTGAAACAGCAGGCAGATCACTGGCTCACTCCTCTGAACCTAAAGCCAGGAAAGGTCGTGTGTGACAATGGCCGGAACCTGGTAGCAGCTTTGAGGCGAGGCCAGTTGATGCATGTTCCATGCGTGGCCCATGTGCTCAACCTGGTGGTTCAGCGGTTTCTAAAGTCATACCCAGAGCTGTCTGATCTGCTGGTAAAAGTTCGCCGCCTGTCTGCACATTTTCGCAAGTCACCTGCTGCTTCAGCCTTGCCGGCTTTCAGCGCCAGTTGCGTCTTCCGGCCCACAGACTGGTGTGTGATGTCCACACACGTTGGAATTCAACTCTGCACATGTTGGTCAGGATATGTGAGCAGAAGAGGGCAGTTGTTGAGTACCTGCATCACCTAAGCCGTCGGGAAATGGGTCAAACTCCACACATAACACCTGAGGAGTGGAGATGGATGTCTGACCTATTTACCGTCCTCCAAAACTTTGAGGACTCCACCAAGATGGTGAGCGGCGATGACCATACCGCTACTCTGCCTTCTAAAACGGTCTCTGCTGACAAACAAAGAGGATTCGTTGCAGGCGGAGCGCGATGAGTTTGAGCAAGAAACAGTGGTGGGTGTGGGTGATAACACACAGCCCAGCCTCATCTCATCAGAACGTGCAGTGGAGGACTATGACGAGGAGGAGGAGGAGAAGGAGAATGAAGACATGGAGCAACTCTCTGGCCAAATTGAGGATATGCCATGCACACCAGTCATACCCTCGCTTCAGCGTGGCTGGCCAGAGGACAGGGGAGATGAGGAGGAGGAGGAGGAGGACAGCATGTTCAGTCATCGTGTTGGTCTGGATACTGAAGTGATGGCTGTTAAGAGTCTGGCGCACATGGCTGACTTTATGGTAAGCTGCCTGGCTCGTGACCCTCGCGTTCACAACATCTTGGCCGACAATCAGTACTGGTTGGCAACACGCTTAGACCCACGCTACAAGGAGAACTTTATGTCTCTCATTCCTGAGGCGGAGAGGTCAGCCAAAATGCAGCAGTTCCAGAAGGCCATAGTCACGGAAGTAGGCAAAGCATTCCCCTCACAAAACGCTAGCGGCATAGGTCAGAAATCGGTGGACAACCAAGGAGTGCGGCCGAGAGGGGCGCAAGTCCAATCCGCCAGAGGTAGGGGAACAGTCTTTACGATGTGGGACAGTTTTCTCAGCCCCTCACGTACCACAGCCCCTGAGGTGCGGGGTAGTGCCACAAGAAATGCTAAGTTTGGCCAGATGCTGAAGGGGTACCTTGCAGATCGAACAACTGTACTGAGACATTCCTCTGTGCCTTACAATTATTGGATCTCCAAGCTGGACACGTGGCATGAATTGGCTCTCTACGCCTTGGAAATCCTGGCCTGCCCTGCCGCTAGCGTTTTGTCAGAGCGTGTTTTCAGTGCCGCAGGTGGAATCATTACTGATAAACGCACCCACCTGTCAACTGAAAATGCTGACAGGCTGACTCTGATCAAGATGAACAAGGGTTGGATTGGGCCAGACTTCACCACACCACCAACAAATGACAGCGGAATTTAAATTTTGTTCTGTGAATTTGCCATGTACCTCCACTCACCCATGGGTTCACACTTCTGGACTCATGTGCCACCATGATGACTGTTACAATGGTTAGGCTGTTGTTTGAGGTATACCCCCAGTGGTAAATTTTTTCGCCCATTCTTTTAGAATGGGCATTACAACGACAGGAGACCCGCTCCTTTTCAATGGGAAAAATGTTTTGAGGCCCTCATGCACGTCTCTATCCAGGGACAATGTGGAGCCTCCCAATTTTTGGCTGCCCTGCCAAAGGGTTATACTCCAATACACCCACTTGAGGTTTACAGGCCCTCATGCATGTCTGTATGCATGGGTCATTGTTGAACCTCCCAATTTTTGGCTGCCCTGCCAAAGGGCTATACTCCAATACACTTACTTGAGGTTTACAGGCCCTCATGCATGTCTGTATGCATGGGTCATTGTTGAACCTCCCAATTTTTGGCAGCCCTGCCAAAGGGCTATACTCCAATACACCCAGTTCAGGTTTACAGGCCCTACTGCACGTCTCTATCCAGGGACAATGTGGAGCCTCCCAATTTTCGGCTGCCCTGCCAAAGGGCTATACTCCAATACACCCACTTCAGGTTTACAGGCCTTCATGCATGTCTCTATCCAGGGACAATGTGGAGCCTCCCAATTTTTGGCTGCCCTGCCAAAGGGCTATACTCCAATACACCCACTTCAGGTTTACAGGCCTTCATGCATGTCTCTATCCAGGGACAATGTGGAGCCTCCCAATTTTTTTCTGCCCTGCCAAAGGGCTATACTCCAATACACCCACTTCAGGTTTACAGGCCCTACTGCACGTCTCTATCCAGGGACAATGTGGAGCCTCCCAATTTTTGGCTGCCCTGCCAAAGGACTATACTCCAATACACCCACTTCAGGTTTACAGGCCTTCATGCATGTCTCTATCCAGGGACAATGTGGAGCCTCCCAATTCTTGGCTGCCCTGCCAAAGGGCTATACTCCAATACACCCACTTCAGGTTTACAGGCCCTACTGCACGTCTCTATCCAGGGACAATGTGGAGCCTCCCAATTTTTGGCTGCCCTGCCAAAGGGCTATACTCCAATACACCCACTTCAGGTTTACAGGCCTTCATGCATGTCTCTATCCAGGGACAATGTGGAGCCTCCCAATTTTTGTCTGCCCTGCCAAAGGGCTATACTCCATATCACCCACTTCAGGTTTACAGGCCCTACTGCATGTCTCTGTCCAGGGACAATGTGGAGCCTCCCAATTTTTGGCTGCCCTGCCAAAGGGCTATACTCCAATACACCCACTTCAGGTTTACAGGCCTTCATGCATGTCTCTATCCAGGGACAATGTGGAGCCTCCCAATTTTTGGCTGCCCTGCCAAAGGGCTATACTCCAATACACCCACTTCATTACAATGGGCACTTCAGGTTTACAGGACCTCATGCACGTCTCTATCCAGGGGCATTGGTGAACCTCCCAATTTTAAACTGCCCTGGCAAAGGAAAATACTACAATAGACCCAGTTCCTCAAAATGGGCACAATATGTCAAGACAGGGCTTCATGTACGTCTCTTCTCAGGGACATCGGAGTGCCGCACAATGTATTCACGTAAAATCTTTCATGTAATCACAAAAAGTAATATACACCAGCTGTATCTCACTATTGGGTATGTGCCCTTAACATTTCCACCCTGAATATTCATTTTGGTGTCATTTTGGAAGGTTTTCTGGTGACTCCGTAAAATTGGTGTGAAACTCGGACAACATTGTTCACAGCTGTGACTTTTGAGTGAGAAATGCTTCCAGGGGTCTTCCCCATGGTGTTGCCATGTCATTTCAGCACTCCTCTGAGACTTTTGTGACATTTTTAGGGTTTCTACATGCTGCCGGCAGTCATTTCATAAAAATACTCGTGTCTCCCATAGGATAACATTGGGCTCGGTGCTCGGCCGAGTACACGAGTATCTTGGGATGCTCGGCCCGAGCTTCGAGCACCCGAGCATTTTAGTACTCGCTCGTCACTAATTATCAACGTTAATTCAGGATATTTTTTATTTAACAACCTGTGAAGAAGGACATGTGTGGGAGTCTTTATTCCCTATTGGATTATTGTCGGAGCTTCGTTGGACCATTTTTGATAATGAATTGGTGAACTAGGGTGTGTGGGGGAGTCTTTATTTGAGTAAAGTATTTTTTCCTGTGTGTGTTCTCTTTACTATTCATTTGCCAGGTAAATAATGAGTGATGTCTGATAGACGTCCATTCATTACTAACCTCAGCGCTTAATGTCAGATGTGATATCACAGTTTATATCAACTGCATTAACCTATTGCCCTGATTGCTTTCACACCACGGTATTCGTGAAGAGTCGGGTAAAGTGCCAGAATTGTCACATCTAATGAATGTGACAAATCTGAGCAGCAATGTACTGGGATATATAGGCTGGGAAGGACCAAACAAACTTGGACCTTCTAACTCTGATTAAATCAGTTGTATGTTTTACCTTGGCTTGTTATGAAAAATACACTCCCTGACAGAAGATATCTTGATTATCCATGTTATGTAAATAAAAGCTTATACCCTGATGTTAAATTCATCCACTGGTTGTATAAATTACTCTGTTGAAAGCTGAAACCCTCCGAAATTTGGTTTAGGTTAAGAAAATAAATTGTCACAAAGTTTTGGGAAGCAAGGTGTGTAACAGTCCGCGCTGCTGAGTCCAGGAAACACAAGGAATGCAAGATGTATCTTGTATCAGTATTCTTCTTTATTTCCTACGTGTTTCGGTGCAGTTCCATGCACCTTCCTCAGGGCCCTGAGGAAGGTGCATGGAACTGCACCGAAACGCATAGGGAATAAAGAAGAATACTGCTACAAGATATATCTTGCATTCCTTGTGTTTCCTGGACTCAGCAGCGCGGACTGTTACACACCTTGCTTCCCAAAACTTTGTGACGGTTTTTCCACGTGCGAGTGGTCGGTGAAGGTCCTGCAGCAGCTGATATTACTTTCATGCCTTCAAACCAGTTGTGGGTTACACAACTGGAATAGGTGAGTGGAATCTATATACACCACCCATACTGTCAGTGTCACTTTTGATAGGGCACTATTGTGCCTCTTGTTCCCCCACCATTTTTTTTAAAGAAAATAAATTGGCATCAATGCTGAAATATTGATCATTTAATGAACACTGAATGGTCAGATTTTGGCAAGACAAAAGTTTTGTCGCCCACAGAAAGTAATGTGATTTTCAAACAAATAATTAACTTAAAATACAAATATATGTTGCATAACATTGGTGAATGAAGTTGTGGTGCTATTAGTAATATTTAATATTTTGTGTGACTTCCATGAACTTGAAGGACTGCACCCATGCGGCTCAACAATGACTAATACAATTTATTAATGAAGTCATCAGAAATAGCAAAGAATGCAGTCTTACATGCCTCCCAGAGTTCATCTAGATTCTTTGGTTTTGTCTTCCAAGCTTCCTCTTTCATCCTACCCCAAACATGTTCAATGATGTTCATGTCTGGTAACTGGGCTGGCCAGTCCTTGAGCACGTTGATTTTTTTTGCCAGGAGGAACTTTGTTGTAGAGATGGATGTATGAGATGGAGCACCATCCTGCTGCAGAAATTGACCCCTTTTATAATAATAATAATACATTTTTATTTATATAGCGCCAACATATTCCACAGCGCTTTACAATACAGTGCTTTTATGATTTGGAATATAAGAGGTAGTTAATACTTCTTGATATTTTACGCTATTGATATTGCCTTCCACCTTACAAATGCTTCGCACACCCCCATACTGAATGTAACCCCAGACCATGATCTTTCCACCACCAAATTTACCGTATATACTCGTGTATAAGCCGAGTTTTTCAGCCCAAAAATTGGGCTGAAAAGTCCCCCCTCAGCTTATACACGGGTCAATATGGTATGTGGTGTGTGGGGGCTGTGTCCGGGTGCTGGGGAGGCTGGAGGAGGCGGGGGCAGGCTGCTAACTGAGCGACCTGTCACGTGGTGCCGCTCATTAGATATGCACGGCTCCCCCTGCCCATCACAGCGGCAGGGGGAGCCGTGCATACAGCCCCCAGTGGTAGTATACTGGCAGCCCCCCTCCTGCTGGCACTCGCCCCCCATACTGTGCAGAGCCCCCCCACACTGTGCAGAGCCCCCCACACACTGTGCAGAGCCCCCCCACACTGTGCAGAGCCCCCCCACACTGTGCAGAGCCCCCCCGGCGGTCGCAGTGGGATGATGTCATCGCGCCGGGTCACATGAGACCGGGAACACAGCGCGCGAGAATGGACGCGAGGACCCGCGGTGATGAAGAGGAGAATAAGATAATGCAGCGGGGGGACTCTGTACAGTGTGGGGGGGCTCTGCACAGTGTGGGGGGGGGGCTCTGCACAGTGTGTGGGGGGGGACTCTGCACAGTGTGGGGGGGCTCTGCACAGTGTGGGGGGGCTCTGCACAGTGTGGGGGGCGAGTGCCAGCAGGAGGAGGGCTGCATCACTACTGGGGGCCTGCTGTATACTACTGGGGGCTGCTGTATACTACTGGGGGCTGCTGTATACTACTGGGGGCCTGCTGTATACTACTGGGGGCCTGCTGTATACTACTGGGGGCTTGCTGTATACTACTGGGGGCCTGCTGTATACTACTGGGGGCCTGCTGTATACTACTGGGGGCCTGCTGTATACCACTGGTGTGCTGCTGTATACCACTGGGGGCTGCTGTATACCACTGGGGGCCTGCTGTATACCATACTGCTGGGGCCTGTATACCACTGGGGGGGCCTGTATACCTCACTGCTGGGGGCTGTATACAATACTGCTGGGGGCTGTATACCTGTAGTGGTGGCTGTATACCATACTACTGGAGCCTGTATACCACTGGGAGGGCCTGTATACCACACTGCTGTGTCAATACGTTTTCCCAGTTTTTGAGGGCAAAAGTAGGGGGGTCGACTTATACACGGGTCGGCTTATACACGAGTATATACGGTAACAGTTTTGTAGGTGTATTTTGGATCCATACAGGTTCCAGTAGGTCTCCTGCAGTATTAGTCGCGGCTGTGGTGTAATTCTACTGAAGATTCATCAGTGAAATCCACCTTCTGCCACTTTGCCATCGTCCATCTGTTTAGCAGGCTGTGGGACTTTGCAAATGCCACATGGTTTTTTATTTGCCTTTTGTTTAGTGCTGGCTTCTGGGCACTGATTCGACCATGGAGGCCATTTTGAGACAGAATCTTACAAACTGTTCTAGTTTACACAGGGACTTGAGGTGACTAGGCCTGTTGGAGCTCTGCTGCATTGGAAGAGGGGCTTGCTTTGAATTTTTTCAGCCAATAAACGTTCCTCCTGAGCAGTTGTCTTGCGGGGTCTGCCGGACCTGGGCTTGTCAAACACGGTGACCAGAAAAATGCCCACAGGAAAAATGCCCACAGGAAAATTGCCCACATGAAAAATGCCCACAGGAAAATTGCCCACAGGAAAAATGCCCACATGGAAAAATGCCCACACGGAAAATTGCCCACACGGAAAATTGCCCACATGGAAAATTGCCCACATGCAAAATTGCCCACACAGAAATTTGCCCACACAGAAATTTGCCCACATGAAAAATTGCCCACACGGAAAATTGCCCACACAGAAAATTGCTAATTGCAGTATCACAAAGTTTCATATCTCTGATATTTGAGGTGCAAGGTGAGGATGTTCACCTGATATGTGAAAAATGCCCACAGACATGAATGCCAACAGGAAAACAGGGCTGGAGAATAATACAGAATTTTTTTTTTATATGCTCTGCAAGACGATATATGGTATAGAGGTGTAAGTGAGATGCTTTGCAGGACTACAGATGGTATAGAGGTGCAGGTGAGATGGTCTGCAAGACAGGGGATGGTATAGAGGTGTAGGTCAGATGCTCTGCAAGAAAGGGGATGGTATAGAGGTGTAGGTGAGATGCTCTGCAAGACAGGGGATGGTATAGAGGTGTAGGTGAGATGCATTGCAGGACTGCGGATAGTATAGAGGTGCAGGTGAGATGCTCTGCAAGACAGGGGATGGTATAGAGGTGTAGGTGAGATGCTCTTTAAGACGGGGATGGTATAGAGGTGTAGGTGAGATGCTTTGCAAGTCGAGGAATGGTATAGAGGTGTAGGTGAGATGCCTTGCAGGACTGCGGATGGTATAGAGGTGCAGGTGAGATGCTCTTCAAGACAGGGGATGGTATAGAGGTGCAGGTGAGATGTTCTGCAAGACAGGGGATGGTATAGACGTGTAGGTGAGATGCTCTGCAAGACGAGGAATGGTATAGAGGTGTAGGTGAGATGCTTTGCAGGACTGCGCATGGTATAGAGGTGCAGGTGAGATGCTCTGCAAGACAGGGGATGGTATAGAGGTGTAGGTGAGATGTTCTGCAAGACAGGGGATGGTATAGACGTGTAGGTGAGATGCTCTGCAAGACGAGGAATGGTATAGAGGTGTAGGTGAGATGCTTTGCAGGACTGCACATGGTATAGAGGTGCAGGTGAGATGCTCTGCAAGACAGGGGATGGTATAGAGGTGTAGGTGAGATGCTTTGCAGGACTGCGCATGGTATAGAGGTGCAGGTGAGATGCTCTGCAAGACGGGGATGGTATAGACGTGTAGGTGAGATGCTCTGCAAGATGAGGAATGGTATAGAGGTGTAAGTGAGATGCTTTGCAGGACTGCGGATGGTATAGAGGTGCAGGTGAGATGCTCTGCAAGACAGGGGATGGTATAGAGGTGTAGGTGAGATGCTCTGCAAGATGGGGATGGTATAGAGGTGTAGGTGAGATGCTCTGCAGAACTGTGGGATAGTATAAAGATGTAGATGAGATGCTCTGCAAGATGGGGGATGGTATAGAGGTGTAGGTGAGATGCTCTGCAGAACTGGGGGATAGTATAGAGGTGTAAGTGAGATGCTCTGCAAGATGGGGGATGGTAAAGAGGTGTAAGTGAGATGCTCTGCAGGGCAGGAGAATAACATAGAATTGTAGGTTAGATGCTTTTCAGGGTAGGATAATAAAGAATTATAGGTGAGATGCTCTGCAGGGCAGGGGGATAGTATAGAGGTGTAGGCGAGATGCTCTGCAGGGCCGGGGATAGTATAGGGGTATAGGTCACATGGATGTCACACTGATGGTAGCTGATAAAAAAATGCATAATTGCATCACACTCATACCACAGTCACATGACCATACGGAAAGCACTCGCGCGACTGTCAATCATCAAAAATCCCTCTGATAATGCATACCTTAAGGCCGCATTACACACAGCGATATTGCTAATGATATCTCTGCAATGTCACAGGTTTTGTGATGTTGCAGCGACCTTGCTAGCGAAGTCGCTGCGAGTGACATGCCGCAGCAATCAACGATGAGCTCGCTGATTGCTAGTCGCTGCGGAATGGCCGGGACCATTTTCCCATCGTTGGTCTCCCGCTGTCCAGCATCCATCGGCATGTGTGACAGGGGCAATGACCAGCGATCCCCATTCTGCGCCCGAGACATTGAGCGACCCCAGTGAGCGTCAGGGGACGCAGCATTGGTATGTGGATCACCCAGTGTGACCGCTGACCAGCGATCACATAGTGATGTTTCAGCGATCCCAGCCAGGTCGGATTGCTGGTGGGATCGTTGAAACATCGCTATATGTAACGGGGCCTTTAGTGTGCCTGTACCCTATAGGTAAGATGTTCTGTCAGGCAGAAGAATGGTATAGAGTTATAGGTGAGATGCTGTGCAGCAAAGAAGAATGTCGGCGGAAATTGCCCACATAGAATTGCCCACTAAGATGATAATGTATTAGACCTGCAGTCCCATGTAACTCCACAGATAATCCAGTGATACTCCTGTGAGTACAGATAGCAGTGATGGCTCCCCTGAATCTGCTGCTGGTTCGGTTCTGCTGTTTTGGGCTGGTGGGAGGGAGGAGTAAGGCAGAATCACTGAGAGATGACAGCAGACTGGATCTATCTATTGCAGATAATGACCGACTGCTACAAACCACAGATCTTCATCATTTCTGCACTAGGTCACTGTAGTTCACAAGATGATCACAGATCATGGGAATCCTCATCTTGCACCTCAAATATCAGAGATCTGAAACTTTGTGATGCTGCAAATGGCAGTTTTCTGTGTGGGCAATTTTCCATGTGGGCAATTTTCCTGTGGGCAATTTTCCATGTGGGCAATTTTCCGTGTGGGCAATTTTCCGTGTGGGCAATTTTCCATGTGGGCAATTTTCCGTGTGGACAATTTTCCGTGTGGGCAATTTTCCGTGTGGGCAATTTTCCGTGTGGGCAATTTTCTGTGTGGGCATTTTTCCTGTGGGCAATTTTCCTGTGGGCAATTTTCCTGTGGCCATTTTTCAGGGAACCATCAAACACATCTCCAGTCTCTTCAAAACTTTTTTTAATTCTTTGTACTTGACGCTGAGACACATTAAAGGTGCCAGCCACCTCTGCAGTGGATCTGGTCTTCAGCCTCTTGATAATCAAGGCTTTGGTGACAGGGTGAATTTTTGGCATGTTTTCAGAGTTGCAGTTCAAGTGAAGGTCTGGGGTGCTGGGTTTCTTTTTATACACACCCACTAATTAACTGATTATTTACTGAGCACAGGTGAGGATGTAAACTAGGATTGGGTGCATTATATGACCAGGTGACAAAACTTTTGTCTTGCTAAAATCTGACCATTCTGTGTTCTTTAAATGATCAATATTTCAGCATTGATGCCAATTTATTTTCTTAACCTAAACCAAATTTCGGAGGGTTTCAGCTTTCAAAAGAGTAATTTATACAACCTATGGATGAATTTAACATCAGGTTATAAGCTTTTATTTACATAACATGGATAAGCGACATACCTTCTGTCAGGGAGTGTAGGCAGGAGCCCAGATACTTTAGTTTTAATTATTTATTTATTTTTTGCAAGTAGTGTAAATACTTGACATTGCTAGGATGGGGCTGGAAGTGCCCACACTTGAAAAAAGATTAGCAGATAGAAAACAAGCGGTGTCAGAGGTTTGGAGCACTAAAGAAACCACGGGTTGATGATTAAATTACCAATAATTTATTGCACGAACAGCAGGGGTCCAGTATGCCACAACGCGTTTCGACGCACAGATGCGTCTTGGGAGTGCGGTGTGTGAGCTGCTCTAAGATCCACAGTACCTGGCAGTACATCATAAAGACCCACCCTTGAATGATCAACTGATACACAGTGTGGAGCTGGGACGGAAGCCAGTGCAGCGAGTCTGCCTCTTCAGGTGGAGGAGTGAAGGAGCTCACCTCCATCTCCAGAGGAACTAAGGAGCCGACCACCAGGCCCGGAGTATCAGAGGAGGAGGGAATATTGGCCCCTGTCACTACAGTAACCCACATTAAGCCATCAGTCTGGTTGTGCGGGGTGTTGCACAACCAGTAAAGGTTAGTGCAAACATAGTAAAACCGTGTATTAAGTTCCTCCAGTTGCAGTGTGGTGCAATATCTGTTTTTTCTTTTAATTACACACTTGAAAAAACACATTTTTAGTGTAAACACTATGCTCTATCTTAAAATTGTCTTGTTGGCATGAGACTTTGTAGGTCAGGTTTTCTATATCTATTCCTCCCCTGGTTTCATTACCCTCCTTATTTTAATTTTGCATTGTGGCAGTCGCCATTATTCCTATGGCCTGCTCGTGCACAGTGCTATGTTCACATTACAGTTGAATCCTTTAACAAAACCTAGCCAGAATCAGTGCATACGCATACCGCAATTTCTGGCACCATTCTATTTAAAAATTCAATAAAATCCCCAGTGCCATTTTCTTGAATACAGTGTCTCTATGAATATCATCTGAAACAAGGTGGTAATATTCAAGGAGACCGTGTCTTCAATAAATTGGTGCCAGAGTTTGCAGTATGCGCAATGCTGACTCCAGACCCAATTTGTTGAAGTATTTAACTACAATATGATCCTAGCACTGTGCACACACCGGACATCTTGGCTTTGGACAGAAAAAAGCGTTCAGCATTATTTTATAGATCAATGGTTATGCTTGATAAGGGTCTAGTTTTCCATAGCCTCTATCCGGGACCAAGTGCCTCCAGGTCCGCGCCGCTGCCCCAAAGGAATATCAAAGACACCGGAATGCTTTGAATAAAAGTAATCATCTGCTTTATTTTCCGACGCGTTTCAGAGCTCAAAACCTAGCCTCTTCCTTAGGGAATGACATGAACATACTGTGAACAATCCTTTATAAACCAAAAGAAGCGCCAAAACTTAATCCAAGTCCATTTGAAAATACGTCACTGCATGGGGAGGGTACCCATCATGACATCACAGTGTTTGCAAATAATGAGTAGTAAGAACTGTCAAAGAGCGCAAAAACAGTAATCAGAGCAAGTGACAAAGATATATTGCAAACATACAAACAAATATTAAATGATAGGGAGTAAAAAGACAAATCTGTGTAGAAAAAAGGCACAAAAAAGAAGAAAAAGCTGTAGAAAATATCTCTAGTTTTACTGTATGTGGATCGTTGTGGAAGTGTGGTCCTTGCTGCGGCTGCTGGGTTTGAGCGATCAAGCTGGTTGTGGGCTTCACAACCGAACCAGGTGAGCAATTTTTACTGTAAGTGATTTGTCTCCTAAGTGGGATAAGACCCTTTGCGCATTCTCATTTTTTTAGATCTTTGATACTTTCTGGCCGTGCAGTTGGATGAGCGGAGTCAGGAAGGCCGTTTGAGAGTTTTGCTGCAAGGGTCCTGATTGGTAACACTACATAAAGATGGATTACCTTTCCAACAGATTTTCATTGAGAGAAAGATTAATTTTGCAGACTATTGGTGTTAATAACTTTAATGAAGCACATAAAGAGGCAACACAAGATGACTTCACTGAGGAGGACACTAAATTGATGAAAGAATTACTACATTCACTGGAGGACAGTTTAAAGAATGAAATAAAATTTGGTATAGATGCTAGATTCCTCTCTCTATACATTGAGGAGGAAATATGTCCTAGTGGTCTGAGATTAACACTAAATTCCCCGTTCCGGAAGATGCAGATTTTTCTAACAAATGGAGAGAGCATTTGAAGAACTGTATGCATAATTTACTTCTTTTTGAAGAGAAATGGACTAGCGGATATGGCAACAGATAATGTAAAAGACATTTCAGATAAATTAACTAGATTCCATATACACCCTGACTTTAAAAAGATCTGTTCTAACATCTGTATTGTCATAGCACAGATTGAACACGAAACTATCCTTAGAAAATCTAAGAAGTTGAATAGAGACTGTAAAGACTATGCCAGTAAAGACAGCGAACAAACAGAAAATAATAAGCATGGAGATTCTAAGAAAAATCATAGACCTGAAAGGAAAAGATCCTTTTCAGATTCAGGTTCTGGTCCGGATTTTTTTAAATATCCCACAAGGCGTTATTCCAATAGCAAATGGCAGAGACCTCAAAATACATCCAGAAACCGAAATAATACATCCAGCTATAATACCAGTGATAAAATTGATTCTCTGACTACAGAAAAAAATGAAAATGAATTGAAAAAAAACAGTAATTGAGCCATCCACTAATGAGATGGACAAAATTAATATTCTTAACAGTGGTAGACTCATCAAAGATACCTTAGAAATGAATAATACTTATTCTAGATCTATGACAGAAAAAGACAGTGAAGAAATGATAACTGATATGACTGAAGAAGGAGATGGGTGCTCCTCCTCTATCGAGGAAGTGTTCACAAAGATTGACTCAGATAAACTTGAATTAGCAAAAAGAGGAATAAAGGAAATCCAGAATAAGAATAATACTATTAAAACCAGGGCCATAGTGCACCAAGAGGAGAATAAATATATAAAAGATATAATATACAAAAAAACTGAAAATTTACATCTAGAGCAAATAAAAGAGCAGATTCAGAGAATCAATAGAGAAAAACCATTAGAACCTATTATTTTACATGGCAATAATATGACCCCTAATAAGAAGACCAGATTGTCAGACATCAAATATGACCTAATCGATATAGAAGATAGTGAACTCATAAATACACACAACTACAATAATATGACACCAGAAGAAAATGTTTAACAATTGATTCCTATCACACCGATGAAAGAAGTCCTAAACAAGAAAAAAATAGTAATAGATAATACCGGCAACAGTAATTCAGGGTTAGTTCCTTTTTTAAATTTTGCACAAATCCAACAACATCCTATCACAAAATACCTCAGTCCCAGAGTGGGAAAAAGAAAACTCAAAGAGGGGGAAGAGGAAAAGGAGGAAAGAAACACAAAAAAGAAAGGGAGAGTAACTTTCGCACTTGAGACGGCAATGCACAGAATGTAACGAATAATATCATTAATTTATCCAAACATATTTTAACAGACATTGAGGCCAAACTTTTAACAAAGAGTCTTTCATTCTGTCCTAACAATGACCCCAACGACTTAGACTTATTTATAGATACACATAAATTTATAAGGAAATTGACTTTAAAACGTCATTTTGAAATTAATAAATTTCCACCTTCACTGAACCCCACTACTGATAATTATTTTCACCCTCTCTTAAAAAATTCTAGTAACTTTCACCCATTAGACAGCCGAGGGCATATCTTGGAAACTTTCCAGGATTTAATACTACAAGATCTGAACACCATGAAAGATATAACCCCTAAGAATAGAAATAATTTAACGCAAGAAGAGAAGAAAGCTTTTAAAGAATTACAGAACAATAAAAACATCGTGATAAAATGTGCGGATAAAGGGGGAGGTATTGTGATACAAGATTTTAATGACTATGTTAAAGAGGCACATAGGATTTTATCCGATAACATGTATTATGAAAAAATTGATCAGGACCCTTTTCCAGAACTGACTAGAATATATAATACAATTATCACTAAAGCGTATGCAGATGGTACCATCAATGGTAGTGAAAAACAGTTTTTACACAGCAAAAGTCCAGCTACCCCAATTTTTATACCACTTACCAAAAGTGCATAAAAGCACCATAAATCCCCCAGGAAGGCCGATCATATCTGGCATCGATTCTTTAACTAACAAACTGGCAAACTACATTGACGTTATTCTACAGCACCATGTGATTTCTCTCGATAGTTACCTGAGAGACTCATCACAACTAATCAATATTTTGAAAATACAAACTTGGAAAGAATCATATTGTTTAATTACTTTGGACGTAGCATCACTTTATTCAAACATTAAACATCAAATAGACATTGAATGTACTAAATCTTATTTACTGAATGACAATAGAATTCCAGAAGAACAGAAGGAATTCATACTAACAGGTTTACAATTTATACTGGAGAATAACAATTTTACATTTTTGGGAAAGTTTTTTCATCAGATTAGAGGGACAGCAATGGGGTCTAAGGTAGCTTGCACTTACGCAAATTTATTTATGGGGGTCTTCTAAAAATTACATATCTATAATAATGAACACAACAAAGGTCTAATCTTATATAAAAGATATATTGATGATGTCTTCATCACATGGGACACAGATGTGAGTAATTTTGAGTCTTCATGAAAGTCATCCATGACTATACTTGGGGTCTGAATTTTGAGCCGCATATAAATTCAACTAAAATAGATTTCTTGGATCTCACAATATATATTGAGAATAACAAAATTTTAACTAAGACGTTTTTTAAATTGGTAGATAGGAACAGTTATGTCCATTTTGCTAGTGGACACTATAACAAATGGTTGCGAAACATACCCATCAACCAATTCAAGAGGATCAGAAAAAATTGCACCAATGTAGAGGTCTACACTGAACAATCAAATTTTTAAAAAAATAGGTTTTATGAAAAGAAGTACCCAAGAAGACTTATTGAGGAGGCTTATGCCTCTAATAAAGATATCACCCAGGATGAACTTCTACAAAAAACCATAAAGAAGAAAAATGATAAATTTGCATAAAATTTTATCACCACCTATAATAGTAAAAACAAAGAGATTAAGAATATTCTAGAAAAGCATTGGCCCTTATTAATGAATGACCCTATTTTGAAAAATTTACTACCGGATAAACCAGGCGTGACATACCGCAGGGCACCCAACATTAAGAGCATTTTAGCTCCCAGTAGATTACGTGAACCTATTAATAGAAGGATTGCTGGTACAAACCGCAAAGGGTCTTTCAAATGCCGAAAGAAAAGATGCTTATGTTGTAGTGTGATTCAGACTACTAACACCTTTCAATCAACTGCCACAAATTAAACTTTCCCAAACAAATACAATTTGAACTGTAACTCCTCGTTAGTGATATACTTGATTGAGTGCCCCTGCAGAATTCAATACAAAGGGAGAACGACACAAGAACTACACTGCAGGTTAAACAAACACAGATCAAATATCAAGTGCGGTTTTAAACAACATGGTATATCTAATCATTTTGACACCACACTAGGGATGGGCGAATCTACTCGCTAGGACTCGTTACTCGGCGAGTAGTAAGGGACTCGCAGGACTCTGTACTCTGCGAGTTTCCCAGTGATTACTCGCACAGTAAACGAGTCCAATGCAAATCAATATCAATCCTAGTTTTGTCACAGACTCTGACAAAACTAGGATTGCCTTTGACTTGCATTGGTCTGATTACTGTACAAGTAATCACAGGGAAACTCACAAAGTAACTGCTGTTACTTTGCGAGCCGAGTCCAGCTGTCTTCTCTGTGCAGGCTGCCGCAGCTCCAGGGTCCTAGAGCCCGCCTGCTCACAGAGATGATGTAGCAGTGCTGAGATTGTTCTCAGTCTGCTCATTCCCTGTGCATAGACATCTATATCTATGCACAGGGGATGTAGCAGAGAGGACATCGCGTTTTGGACTACGTCGGACAGAAGAGGGTTTTTTTAATTAAATATGGAGTCCCTAATGGCTTTTTTTTTTATTTCTAATAAAAAATTTTCTCTGTGTTGTGTTTTTTTAACCCTTTATTGGAGATTCTTAGTGGCTGGGTCAAACGTGGCCTGACATTAAGAATCTCGGGCTTAATACCAGCTTGTATAACAAAGCTCGTATTAACCCCTTTATTACCCAGCGTGCCACCAGGGCCGCTGGAAGAGCGGGGTTCAGCGCCAGAGGATGGCGTTTCAATGAACGCGCCATCTTCTGGGGCGGCTGCGGGCTGCAATTTGCAGCGGGGGGTGCCCAGAAAGCTTGGGCATCCCTGCGCTGCGGATTTCAGCCCCGAGCTGCTTAGCTGTACCTGGCTAGACATAGAAATTGCGCGGAGCCCCACGCATTTTTTTTTTATTATTTCATGAAATTCATGAAATAATTTAAAAAAAGGGCTCCCCTATATTCTTGTGTCCGGCCAGGTACAAATAGGCACCTGGGGGTTGGGGGCAGCCCGTCGCTGCCTGCTGGATCTGGCTGGTTCCAGAAATACGGCGAAGCCCACGTGAATTTTTTTTCTGACAAATCCATAAAACAATGTAAATAAAAGGGACTGCATCTTTATTAACCCCTGGACCATGGGCGAGGGGTTAATAAAGATGCAGTCCCTTTCTTAGGATTGTTTTATTGATTTTTCAGAAAAAAAATTACATGGTCTTTCTGGAACCAGCCGGATCCAGCAGGCAGCGACGGGCTGCCCCCAACCCCCAGGTGCCTATTTGTACCTGGCCGGACACAAGAATATAGGGGAGCCCTTTTTTTATTATTTCATGATTTTCATGAAATAATTTAAAAAAAATGCGTGGGGCTCCGCGCAATTTCTATGTCTAGCCAGGTACAGCTAAGCAGTTGGGGGCTGGAATCCTCAGCGCAGGGATGCCCAAGCTTTCTGGGCACCCCCCGCTGCAAATTGCAGCCCGCAGCCGCCCCAGAAGATGGCGCGTTCATTGAAGTGCCATCCTCTGGCGCTGAACCCCGCTCTTCCAGCGGCCCTGGTGGCGGTGGCACGCTGGGTAATAAAGAGGTTAGGGCCAGCTTTGTATTATCAGCTGGCCCTAAGCCCGAAATCTATGGCGGTCATGCCAATATTAGACATGACCGCCATGAATTTCTATTAAATTGTTTTAAAAAAAACACAACACGGAAAATTTTTAATTAGAAATAAAAAAAAAAGCCATTAGGGACTCCATCTTTAATTAAAAAATCCTCTTCCGTCCGACGCAGTCCAAAGCGCGATGTCCTCTCTGCTACATCCCCTGTGCATAGATATAGATGTCTATGCACAGGGAATGAGCAGACTGAGGTCAGCTGCGTTTTTTTTTCGCGGCCGCACCTGCCGCAAGTGCAAAACCGCACTTGCCGCACCTGCCGCAAGTCCCCCTATACTTTCTATGGGAATTACCGCAACCGCGCCGCAAGTGCAGCGGTTATGCGGCAATCGCGGCAGATGCGGTTTTTTTCACCGCATCTGCCGCGATTTCAAATAAACTCTGATGTGAAAGGGCCCTAAGTAGGCGATGTAGGCAAAACAGTGAGGGTAGCAATATAGTGGAGGTGTAGAAAGAGTTAATGTCCGACTAACAGGACTATAACAGAGTAGGAACTTATAATGATATCAAAAATGTTATTGAAGGAGTGCGCTGTAAATTATATCCAAAATGGTGTTCAAGGGGTTAATGTAGCAGTGGCAGTAGTTATAAACACTACCAAATATGCAGTTAATGCTGAACTGGTATAAAATGGGTTAATTTTGCAGTGTCATTACAACTATACACTGTGTAATAGAAATAACAACAATAATGGAATATAAGGGGGTAATGTTCCTACTGGCAGTAGTAATAGAGACTACAAAGTATGGAGTTAAGGCAGAAATGGTATATAAGGGGTTAACTTCGCAGTGGCAGTACAACTACACACTGTGTTATAGAAATTACAGATAAAACGGAATGTAAGGGGTTAATGTTGCTACTTTCATGAGTACAATGAGAGAAGCGCCTCACTTCCCATTGAGATACATGGAATATAAAGAAAAAAGAGAGAGTTGCGCCACACTGCTATTAAAAATGCTTCAGGGGGTCGGTTAAAACACCCCTGTGCTCACCTGGTCCAGTTGTGCCTGACCGCACAACTGGTTCGTGGATATAGATCGATCCTGCAGGAGCTCCAAGCTGGCCCGATGCCGAAGGATTCTGTTAGATGGACGCTGTTGATCCACGTGACAGCTTGCGGGGTGTGTTTATGTGACGTAGGCAAGGTCCTGTGTACCAAGGTGCTTCATATCACGCTTCCCAGTCGGGAAGATATACGGTGCAGAAAAGAGGGTGATATTGTATGAGCGCTACAGTTATAACACAGGACACCGCTCTGTAATAATTACCTCAAGGCTTTAATCAAACAATATGGGATTCCAAGTCTCCACAACGCATTTCAGCGCTTATTGCGCCTTTATCAAGTGATTCAGTGAATCACTTGATAAAGGCGCAATAAGCGCTGAAACGCGTTGTGGAGACTTGGAATCCCATATTGATTGATTAAAGCCTTGAGGTAATTATTACAGAGCGGTGTCCTGTGTTATAACTGTAGCGCTCATACAATATCACCCTCTTTTCTGCATTGAGATACATGGAGGACTTTGAGTTTCAAATTTAGCGCTGTAAGTGAGGCACGAAGCTCATTGGTCGGTGTGTGCTGGCGCCGACCAATGAGCTTCGCGCCTCACCTACAGCGGTAAATGTGAAACTCAAAGTCCTCCATGTATCTGAATAGGAAGTGAGGCGCGAAGCTCATTGGTCGCTGTGTGCTGGCGCCGACCAATGAGCTTCGCGCCTCACTTACAGCGGTAAATTTGAAACTCAAAGTCCTCCATGTATCTCAATAGGAAGTGAGGCGGGAAGCTCATTGGTCGCTGTGTGCTGGCGCCGACCAATGAGCTTCGCGCCTCACTTACAGCGGTAAATTTGAAACTCAAAGTCCTCCATGTATCTCAATGGGAAGTGAGGCGCTATTCTCATTGGTCGGCGCCAGCACACAGCGACCAATGAGCTTCGCGCCCCACTTACAGCGGTAAATTTGAAACTCAAAGTCCTCCATGTATCTGAATAGGAAGTGAGGCCCGAAGCTCATTGGTCGCTGTGTGCTGGCGCGGACCAATGAGCTTCGTGCCTCACTTACAGCGGTAAATTTGAAACTCAAAGTCCTCCATGCATCTGAATAGGAAGTGAGGCGCTATGCTCATTGGTCGCTGGGTGCTGGCGCCGACCAATGAGCTTCGCGCCTCACTTACAGCGGTAAATTTGAAACTCAAAGTCCTCCATGTATCTCAATGGGAAGTGAGGCGCTATGCTCCTTGGTCGGCGCCAGCACACAGCGACCAATGAACATAGCGCCTCACTTACAGCGGTAAATTTGAAACTCAAAGTCCTCCATGTATCTGAATGGGAAGTGAGGCGCTATGCTCATTGGTCGGCGCCAGCACACAGCGACCAATGAGCATAGCGCCTCACTTACAGCAGTAAATTTGAAACTCAAAGTCCTCCATTATATCTCAATGGGAAGTGAGGCGCTATACTCATTGGTCGGCGCCAGCACACAGCAACCAATGAGCTTCGCGCCTCACTTACAGCGGTAAATTTGAAACTCAAAGTCCTCCATTATATCTCAATGGGAAGTGAGGCGCTATGCTCATTGGTCGGCGCCAGCACACAGCGACCAATGAGCATAGCGCCTCACTTACAGCGGTAACTTTGAAACTCAAAGTCCTTCTTTATATCTCAATGGGAAGTGAGGCGCGAAGCTCATTGGTCGGCGCCGGCACACAGCGACCAATGAGCATAGGGCCTCACTTACAGCGGTAAATTTGAAACTCAAAGTCCTCCATTATATCTCAGTGGGAAGTGAGGCGCTATACTCATTGGTCGGCGCCAGCACACAGCAACCAATGAGCTTCGCGCCTCACTTACAGCGGTAAATTTGAAACTCAAATTCCTCCATTATATCTCAATGGGAAGTGAGGCGCTATGCTCATTGGTCGGCGCCAGCACACAGCGACCAATGAGCATAGCGCCTCACAGCGGTAAATTTGAAACTCAAAGTCCTCCTTTATATCTCAATGGGAAGTGAGGCGCGAAGCTCATTGGTCGGCGCCGGCACACAGCGACCAATGAGCATAGCGCCTCACTTACAGCGGTAAATTTGAAACTCAAAGTCCTCCATGTATCTCAATGGGAAGTGAGGCGCTATGCTCATTGGTCGGCGCGAGCACACAGCGACCAATGAGCATAGCGCCTCACTTACAGTGGTAAATTTGAAACTCAAAGTCCTCCATGTATCTGAATGGGAAGTGAGGCGCTATGCTCATTGGTCGCTGTGTGCTGGCGCCGACCAATGAGTATAAGCGCCTCACTTCCCATTGAGATATAATGGAGGACTTTGAGTTTCAAATTTACCGCTGTAAGTGAGGCGCTATGCTGATTGGTCGCTGTGTGCTGGCGCCGACCAATGAGCATAGCGCTATTTTGTGGATATCCGCTGGGCCAATGAGATCACCTTGTATGAATCTATATCTCGTAGAATTGAGGCTGTAATCGCCGCAAAAGGTGGACCCACATCATATTAAACTAACTTTTGTAGATTTTTCCAGATATTTCCATTATTTTGTCCAACCCCTGTATATACACAATGTTCCTGGTGGAACCAAACATATTGGTCAGTAGACAAGGTGAAACAAGGGCCAATGGAGTACAATGCAAGAAACTGTAAAGACAATACAAAATATTGTTAACTAGAAAAAAATTCTCTGCAGCACTCAGCTACTACCAATGATGCACAGATGCTAACAAGCTATATATATGAGGAAAAATTTTTAAAAACTTAAATCTTTTTTCAAAAAACTCAAATTCTTATTTTTTTTATTTTTTGGGGGTTCTTAGTACATGCATTGGCCAATGTCTGTTTGCTCATCAACCGCGACTAGGACTAGGTGACCCCAGGTCTGATGAGTCCTAACGTTGACATCCCTGTCCTCCTTTTCCTCCCTGTCCCACTCTCAAGTGGGTAGACACTATCTCAACCTCAGACCACCTGTGGGTGATGAGGTTGCAAATTGCAGACATGGAGCCAGGAACTCAATATGTTATACACAAAACAGAAAAAACTGCACAGCACTCAAAGACACAATGTACACTGGTGCCAGCAGGGACACTGGGTCAAACAACTAGAAAAAAATTCTCTGCAGCACTCAGCTACTACCAATGATGCACACATGCTAACAAGATATATATATATGAGCAAAAAATTATTGTTAAGCTATATTTCCCACAATTGATCGAGGGTGGAGCAACAGAATATAGAATTAGGAAAAGGTTACAGGGTTAATAAAACACCTCATACTTTCTGTTTAGTCCATGTGGTTCAAGATTGTGAAGTTTGTGGATCCAATACCATTCATGTTGTTTCAGCATTTTAATTCTGTTGCCGCCCCTTCCTGGTAGTGGAACATGGCCAATGATCTGAAACCGTAACTGGCTTATGCCTCAGTGTGTGCCAACTATTCTTGAACTGTAAGTATTTTTTCTGAGCACCACGACTTTAAGGTAAACCCAAGTCTTTCTAGTGACTGCCTTTTTTTTTTACTTTGAGCTCCCTTCCAACGAAATACTCATGTCTACTGCAACGTATACATATGGCGAAGAGGAAACATCGTCCACTCTTTCAGATTTTGCAGAATCAGGACAATTCCTGTCCATACCAACTGAAGAACTCCCAGCCAAGGACTACTAGAAAGAGAGGAAGAAATTAGTAGCTTGTGAACTTCATGCCATAACTTTAGCCAAGTATCATAAAACCAGTTGTATTCTGAAAGGACTGAGAGTCTCTATGAAAAATAAGAAAGAGAGAGGGGTGCAATGTGTAGGATTATCATGAACATAAACAGTGGCAAGGAACAGGTGGTCGTTCACCTTCCAGGGTTGTGCAAGCCCTGCACAACCCGGTTATCAGCTATGTGATGGTCCCTGCTGTGTTAATCCTCCTGATATCACCGCCAAAGCTCCGGGAATAACGGCCGTCCAATCACGTGGCACGGCCGCCAGAACTGCGTCACCGTTGGTCCTCTAGCGCTTGTCTCCTGTTGCCAGGCGACGCCAGGTCCTTGCGGTGATATGGTGGTAGCGTGTCCAGCTGCTCCTGCCGTTTCTCCCTCAGAGAGGGAAAGGGTTTATTGTATATGGATATAAGCGGTCTATTAGAAGCGCTTTGAACACAGACTTCAGGAGGCTCAGATGATGTTGAACAAACCTTTATTTCCTCCCACAGCTGAACAACATGTTTCAATAGAAATGCTATCTTCATCAGGTGGTATAGGAGGATGGTAGAGGTACCCTTTTATAATTACTATAACTTTGTGACTGGCTGTTGGATAACTCCTTCATTAACCCTATCCTAGCACATAAGATCTATCTCAAAAAACGGCATTGGAATTACTATAATAACATGACATTTATACAACATAAAAACATTATATATATCAGCTTGGAAAAAAACGTTGCCTAAATGTCCGTTTTTCTATAAAAATATGTATATCTTTCCATAAAAAAAATCTTCCATTCTCTAAAAAAAAAATATATTCTCTATTCTCTAAAAAAAGTATAAAATATAAAAAAAATGTTAAAAATATACAGTAAACACATTTAATATATATACCGTATATACTCGTGTATAAGCCGACTTTTTCAGTCCAAAAATTGGGCTGAAAAGTCCCCCCTTGGCTTATACACGAGTATATACGTGTGTGCTGAGTGTGACGGGGACGGGGGCTCTGACAGGGGGCAGGAGGAGGCAGGAGGGGGCTGCAGTGACACCGCGCGGTCACGTGGGCCCGCCTCATTGATATGCACGCATCCCCCTGTCCATCCCCGGCAAGGGGATGCAGTGCATATTGACACAGCCCCTGGCGGCCCCCGGCACTCAAGGGCGTATCTAGGGGGGTGCAGCCGGATCCTTTGCCCCGGGCGCAACTAAGAGGGGGCGCCAGCGCCATCATCAGGTGTCCCGCGGTGGCACTGCAGCGCCAGCACTAATCTCCCCCGTGCCGCCCTGCAACTTGTGCACGGCCGTCGCCGCACGTGCACAGCCCCTGCTGCTGTTCCGCCCCCCTGGCAGCAGTTCCCACCCCCGGGTCATGTCGCACTGCGGCTGACGTCACCTGGCGCGCCGCACGCAATGAGCGCGCCGCGCGTACAGTCGGGGAGAGAAGAGGAGAAGTAGAGGAGCTGCTGCAGCCTGCTTCCTCCTGAATTCTAACTGAGTCGTCCGTCCTGCGGATTTTCGTGACTAGCTACTACTTACTGTAATTAAATTGTAATAAACCTAAACAGGCATGGGGGGGTGCCTGTCCTGGGCTGGGAGAGAGAGTTGTGAGGTGTATATATACATATATGTATACATCAGGTGCAGGCACCCACTATGAGGTATTATACCTCATAGTGTGTGCCTGCCTGATGTATACATATGTACACCTCATAGTGTGCCTGCCTGATGTATACATATATACACCTCATGGTGTGCCTGCATGATGTATACATACATATACCTCAGGTATATATATGTTTACATCAGGCAGGCACACTGTGAGGTGTATATATGTATACATCAGGCAGGCACACACTATGAGGTATAATACCTCATAGTGTGTGCCTGCCTGATGTATACACACCCCTCATATTGTGTGCCTGCCTGATGTATACATATATACACTTCATAGTGTGCCTGCCTGATGTATACATATATATACCTCAGGTATATATATGTATACATCAGGCAGGCACACTATGAGGTGTATATATGTGTACATCAGGCAGGCACTCACTATGATGTATAATTCCCCCCCTCCCGTTGCTCAACCAAGGCTGCAGGGGCTGACAGCGCCCCCACTGCCCCGGTCCTCAACCGAGGCTGCAGGGCAGCGGGGCTGAAAGCTGGAGCTTACAGCACCCCCCCTGCTCCTCTCCTACCCTGGGGGGGAGGGCGGCGAAATAGATCTTTGCCCCGGGCACCATGAAACCTAGTTACACTGCTGCCGGCACTGGTATGCATCCCCAAAACCCCCCGCCTAGTACCGGGCCCCCATGCTGCGGCACAGCATACAGTAGTTCATACATTACCATCTCTCCCTGCAGCGCGCGGCTCCTCCATGTCCCAGCCGGCATCTTCCTGTAGTGTCATGTGACTGGCGCGTCACATGACACTACAGCAACAAGCCGGGCGGGAGATGGAGGAAGCGCGCGCTGCAGGAGATGGTAATGTATGAGCTACTGTATGCTGTGCCGCAGCATGGGGGCCCGGTACTAGGCGGGGGGCTGTATACCACTGCCGGGGGCCCTGTATATCACACTGCTGGGGGCTGCAGTATACACCTGTGCTGGGGGCTGCTGTATAAACCCCCGGGGGCCTGCTGTATAAACCCCTGGGGGCCTGCTGATACCCCCGGGGGCCTGCTGATACCCCCGGGGGCCTGCTGATACCCCCGGAGGCCTGCTGATATCCCCGGGGCCTGCTGATACCCCCAGGGGCCTGCTGATACCCCTGGGGGCCTGCTGATACCCCTGGGGCCTGCTGAATACCCCTGTGGGCCTGCTGTATACCCCTGGGGGCCTGCTGATACCCCTGGGGGCCTGCTGTATACCCATGGGGGCCTGCTGTATACCCATGGGGCCTGCTGTATACCCATGGGGGCCTGCTGTATACCCCTGGGGGCCTGTTGATACCCCTGGGGCCTGCTGAATACCCCTGGGGGCCTGCTGAATACCCCTGGGGGCCTGCTTATACCCCTGGGGGCCTGCTTATACGCCTGGGGGCCTGCTGTATACCACTGGGGCTGCTGTATACCATACTACTGGGGCCTGTATACCTCACTGCTGGGGGCTGTATACCTCACTGCTGGGGGTTGTATACCTGTGCTGGAGTCCACCCTCGGCTTATACGCGAGTCAATAAGTTTTCCCAGTTTTTGGGGGCAAAAGTAGGGGGGTCGGCTTATACACGAGTATATACGGTATGTCTTACTATAAATCATGATATTATTTGTTATTCTTTACAACTTTCTTTGCTAAAAATGCCAATAAATTGCTCTGAATAAAGTGCAGTTAATTATCGTTTAGCTACATTATCAACGGTAAGGTTATGTCCCTCTGGACTAAGGGTCCCCATTTTATATAACCAATAACTTTCCCTTTTTATTACCGTCCCTAGTCGGTCATTTACACTAGTTCTAATAGACCGCTTACATCCATATACAATGAGAGTCTCTATGAGACCCACATACTGCAAGTACTGCAAGAAGTTTGAATCAATATTTAACAAGTGCTCTCTTCATATAATACTGTTGACTATTGAGTTTCTCCAGAAAGAGATTGTAGAACTTAATACTAAGGTCAGGGCAACTTAGGAACAGTTTGTTGACTCTCTTTCTTCCACACAGTATGAGAATCTGTTACCCAAAACCCAGAAGACTGAATATCGCAAAAACCTACAAATTCGCAAAAGAACAAGGTTTCTAAGAGATTAGGAGGACTACCTTAAAGACAAAGTCTATCAATGGCACAACTTTGAGCCATTTCCAGACCGTCTACCCATTCTGACATTCAATCACAGCGCTTATGTGACGACCATCCACCGTGAGGCCGAGCTGCTGGTAGGCAGCACCCCGAGAAACCCCGAGACCCTTAACCCCTATACAGGGATCTGGAATTATAGCGGAGCCCAGGGGGTAGCTGCCTATATGAGCAACAGAGCCGGGGAGGTCGCCAGGGGAAAATCAAGACCCGAAAAACGAAGTCAGAAGTCCGAGTCAAAAACCGAGAGGGCAGCGAAGGTACAAAATCGTCAGGCAGTAGCAGAGTCAAAAATCCAGGCAAATGTCAAGGGCAAAAACCAAGAGGGCAGCTGAGGTACAAAATCAATAGGCAGAGGCAGAGTCAGAAATCCAGGCAAGGTCAGACACGAAACTAAACACGCTATCACTGGGGAACCAAAACTATATCTGGCGGCCTGCAAGCCAGGCTCCAATGTACTTGAAGGGCACGGCTACCTCCCATAGGCTGGAGCTCACAACCTGATGACCTCATCCGGACCGCCCCTAGATCCAGGCCAGATGGAGATGCACGACTGGCTCCACCCACGCCACCTCTGACAGAAGAACGCAGGCTGCGCCTAACGGACACCTCTGCAGGGCCCTTTCCTCTGCGACCAACACCACCCAGAGGGGAAACACAGCGGCGCTCAGCGACAGAGGCAGACGTCACGGGAGCAGTTCCATATGAGAACAAGGCCCTCCTATCACCGGCGCCACCAGCCGAAGGAATCCGGCTCCTCCCAGCGGCCGAGGCAGGAACACCAGCCACCGAGTCCAATGGCGATGTGACAGCTTATAAGTGCTTGCGTTCCATGTTGCATTCCACCTTAACTTCCACAATCATCTGCACATGCGCATGGGCACTTCTCGTGAGGCGAGACTTCCGAACATCAAGTGACACCCGAAAGTCTCGGCCATCATTGGGATTGGTGGCACATGTGACGATCACTATAAAATACAGCGGTAACTGCACCTGGTCCTGCTCCTCACTCTAACAGGCCGCTGCATGAGGTAACCCTGCTCGTGAGCGCTATCCACATTTCATCTGTAAGTACTAACTCTAGTTCTGGTAGAACATTTACCTCACTATATACCTCTTTAAATAAAGGATCTCTCTCCAACAAAGGAGCAGCCTAACCCAGAAAAGTTCACATAAAGGTATGCCAATACCCTATTGTTTCTTCACATTCCTATTCCTATACCATGAATTGTAACAGTACGTTTATATACAATTGCTTACAGCAGATACTCATTCTCCTGAGGGAGGGATAGCCACAGCCTAGGTAGGTTTCTCCGTTTGAACCTTACTATAACCTGTTATCTCCACACAGTAGTCTATGATTTCTTTTATTCTAATACATTATTTTAGTTCCAGTCTGACATTACAGACATAAAAGATACCCCTATGCAGCCAGATATAAGAGCCGCCAGTCTAGCAACAGGTACTGCTATCGAACGTCTTTCCTCCTTTCTATGCCTCCATGACCTTACTTCTATGATTTAACCATCTGTGGCTTTTCTTTCCCTACAGATTTTTCCTTTGCTATATATTGAACGATAACATAGGAAGCTATACACATTTTTTCTATGACGCAGAGCATGAGACGTTACAGTAAATAGCAATAACTTCCTTTTTTTTTTACTCCCTCTATTCATAATTGACACTATCCTGATACTAAAGAATATCACTATTGGTAATCTAGACCCCACGACGCTCTTCGCACCACTGCACAGCGTACAGGATGAGTACGGCCACTGCTGGTTTGGATCGCATGTGACCTCATGCGACTGAGTTTACCCACTTATGGTATGTCGCTATAACCTTTTATTTCAGTTATTGGAAGACGTTTCTTTTTCATTTGTTATGTATGTTATATATCATTGATTCCAATTTTTGTTGTTTGTATCTATGCCTAGAGAATCCCTTGATGAAGACTCAAATATACAGACTCGAAACGTTGGGAATATTTTTTGTTTAACATAATCCTTAGAATAAGAATAAACATTTTTTGGTAAAATCACAAAAAACATCTTTTGCCTCTCTGTGTGCCAGCTTTTCTTGAACTGTACATATTTTTTCTGAGCACCACGACTTTAAGGTGAAGCCAAGTCTTTCTTGTGATTACAGAGTGACCTATTTCAAGTGTTTATTTTTGTTAATGTTGAGGATTACGGTTCACAACCAATGAAAACCCAAAACTCATTAATTCGAAAAATTAAAGTAGGGAGGATAAAGGGTTAAAAACTGTGCTGCCCTATTCCACAAAACATCAAAGGGTAAATATATTGATTTATTAGTCAACACATTCAGGGCTCCCAGAAATGCCCTGAAACATGGCAATGTGACATTGATTTTTGATGATATTCTAATTCATTGAGACACACTACTATATTTCTTTATAAGAAAAAGTAAGTATGATCAGAGATAAAGTGCAAAGAGAGGCAGAAACCTATCTCTAGAACCAGTCAGTGAAGCAATATTTAAAGAAGTTGTGACATAAATATGTCAGAGAGAATAGAGTCTATAATGACCAAAAGAAGACCGGTCATAACACAGTAACCCACAATAAATACTATAGAGAAAGAGGGAGGAGAAAGAGAGCAATGTCGGCAGAGAGGGCACAGGAAGGCAGAGAGCACACAGTGGGGGCAGAAAGTGAGCACAGGGGGGCAGAGATCAAAGGGGGCAGAAAGAGAGCATGGGGGCAGAGAGTACGTGGATCAGAGCACAGGGGGCAGAAAGAGTGCATGGGGGCAGAGACTACACGGGGCAGAGAGAAGAGCACAGGGGCAGAGAGCGCACAGAGAAAGAGAGGGCACGGGGGCAGAGAGAGTGCACAAGAGGGGCAAAGAGAACGCACAGAGAGAGAGAGCCCACGAGAAGACAGCACAAAGGAGAGAGCTGAAGAGGGGAGAAAACGGCACACAGGGGGAGAGCACACAGGAGGAAGACCACTCAAAGGAGAGCGCACATGAGAAAAGAAGACACCACAGGAGAGGGAGAGCAGATGGGGGACAGACAGTTGCTTCTTCCGGTATCACAAAGCCCATCCTAATTGAAACATCACTGCCCCCCGATGCAATAGCATCTGGTCTCCATCTAGCCTATAATATAATGCTGAACGTGTCTTTCTGTCCGAAGCTGGGATCAAACCGTTTCATTGGCCAAAGGGCCTAATTGTTTTTTTGTTTTTTTTTTAAAAAAGGTTAGCCACCCCAGAAGCAATTTTGACCTTAATGAGAATTTCTTCACAGTAAAACTGTGAAGATTGCCTAAAGCAACCAGAGTACAGCTCTCAGTATTGAAGCTGCAGAGGTAAAGTGAATTCTGAGCTCTCATTGGTTGCTATGGAAAACTAGATCTAAAAAAATCTAAAAAAATGAAAATGCGCATAGGGTCTTATCCCACTTAGGAGACAAATCACGTACAGTATAAAAACTGCTCAACTGGTTCGGTTGTGAAGCCCACAACCAGCTTGATCGCTCAAACCCAGCAGCCGCAGCAAGGACCACACTTCCACAACGTAGGGATGAAACTCTATCCGGGACTAAGTGCCTCAAGGTATGCGCCCTGAGGGAGGTATAGCCACAGCCTAGGTAGGTTTTTTCAGTTTGAACCTTACTATAACCTGTTATCTCCACACAGTAGTGTATGATTTTTGTATTTTACTACATTATTTTAGTTCCAGTCTGACATTACAGAAAAGATACGCTTAGGGCCCTTTCACATCAGCGTTTTTCGTAATTCGCGGCAGATGCGGTGAAAAAACCGCATCTGCCGCGTTTGCCGCATAACCGTTCCACTTGCGGCACAGTTGCAATTTTTTCCATAGGAAGTATAGGGGGACTTGCGGCAGATGCGGCAAGTGCGGTATTGCACTTGCGGCAGGTGCGGCAGAGAAAAAAACCGCGGCTGACCGCGGTTTTTTTCGCTGCCGCACTTGCCGCAAGTGCAATACCGCACTTGCCGCATCTGCCGCAAGTCCCCCTATACTTCCTATGGAAAAAAACGCAACCGTGCCGCAAGTGGAACGGTTATGCGGCAAACGCGGCAGATGCGGTTTTTTCACCGCATCTGCCGCGAATTACGAAAAACGCTGATGTGAAAGCACCCTTATACGGCCAGATGTAAGAGCCGTTAGTCTAGCAATAGGCACTGCTATAGAACTTCTTTCCTCCTTTCTTTGCCTCCATGACCTTACTTCTATGATTTAACCATCTGTGGCTTTTCTTTCCCTATAGACTTCCTTTGCTATATATTGAATGATAACATAGGAAGCTATTCACGTTTATTCTATAACACAGAGCATAAGATGTTACGGTAAATAGCAATACCTTCCTTTTTCTTTACTCCCTCTATCCGTAACTGCCACTATCTTGATTCTAAAGAATATCTCTATAGGTAATCTATAATGATGCTCTTTACACCCCTACACAGCGTACAGGACGAGCACAGCCACTGCTGGTTTAGGCCCCTTTCACATCAGCGGTAATCGCTGATCGCAGCAGTTGCGGTGAAAAAAAACGCAACTGCCACGATTACCGCATAACGGGCACACTTCCAGTTCACTTGCTGCAAGCCCCATGTAATATCTATGGGGCATGCGGTAACTGTGTGGCAGGTGCGGCAAGTGCGGTTTCGGCATTTGCGGCAGATGCGGCCGCGAAAAAACCCGCGGCTGACCGTGTTTTTTTTCGCGGTCGCATCTGCGACAAGTGCAAAAACCACAACTATACCACACTTGCCGCACCTGCCGCAAGTCCCATAGACATAGCATGGGGCTTGCCGCAAGTGAACCGCAAGTGTGGCCGTTATGCGGTAATCGCGGCAGTTGCGTTTTTTTCACCACAACTGACGCGATCAGCGATTACAGCGGTTGGTTTAGATCACACGTGACCACACACGACTGAGTTTACCTACTTATGGTATGTCGCTCTAACCTTTTATTTCAGTTACTGGAAGACGTTTCTTTTTCATTTGTTATGTATGTTATGTACAAGTGATACAAATTTTTGTTGTTTGCATCTATGTTTAGAGAATCCCTTGATGAAGACTCGAATATAGTGAGTCAAGGCATTGGGAATATTTTTTGTTTAACATAATCCTCAACAAAAAAAATACATTTTTTTTACTATAATCACAAAAAACATCTTTTGCCTCAGTGTATGCCAGTTATTCTTGAACTCTGTAATGACTCTGTGTAATATATGCATTTCACTTTTTGTATTGAATTACTGAAATAAATTAACTGATTGATGATATTCCAATTCATTGAGATGCACTAGTGTATTATGCACTGCTTTTACTATTTAGACAAAAAATGTCTTTAATAAACTATTTGTATCATTGACATAGGTTTGTGGAGTTCGTGTGTTAAATTATTTTTGGGCACTATCTTTGCTAATATTATCAGTAAACCCATAATTTTATTTTTTAATATATGTATGCTTATATGGTAGTTGATGTATTTGGTGCTCTACTATTATGGGTTCCCTTGGATCTTTACTTTTGCTATTCAACTACAGGGTAAGCAACAGTTAGAATTAGCACAGGGGGAGGAGCTAATGCTTAGCGATTGAGACTGACGAAGTCAATCAGTAGCTTGGGTTTGTCCTGTTTCCATCTTGTCATTGGTGGTTATCGAGGCTGTGGACAGGCACTGTTCGCCGTTATATTATAGATTGCATAGAATGCAAACATTGCAACCTCAGATATGTGGGTCATAGCATTAGAAAAATTAAGAAACATATTTGTGAACAATGACAATGACAAATATTATCAACTTGATTGTGTTTTATGCAAGTGCAGCAAAACACTTTGTCAATGTCTACAAGGGAGATTTATTTCATTCATCTTTTTTTCGGGATTGAAAAGATTTCACAACCTGTTAAAGGTGGTACATGGCAAAAACAGGTAGCTTCATATGAAGCGTATTGGTTATTAACCCTTGATTTGAAACCCCCCCCATAGGATGAACTATATAAATTATTTATTTTAATATATTGATTTAAAGGGAATCTGTCAGGTCAAAAATCGATATGTAACTGATATAATTTTCTAATTCCTCTAGTGAAGCTCTTTCTATTAATGAATTTCTATTATTTATACCTCCCTCCTATCCTGTGTAAACTGGAAATAAAGAGATTCATTCAATCTGGCAATCACAGTGAGTGATCACATGCTTCTCTGCTGCACACTCCCCAAGGAATGAATATTCATGTCACATAGTCACATCACTGTACCACTGCACTGCACAGAAGAAGCTCAAAAAAAGTCATTCACATTAGGTAGGGATGGCTGTATCCTCGTCTCTGATCTCCTTGTTTGCAGCAATACAAGAGTTCAAATAAACATACAGAATCTCTCAAAAACAGCATGGCTCCTGCTCAGACAAACAAATGGAGGAGATTGCCTAACCTATATAAGCTATCAGATATGTGCCTGCCATGTCTCCCACCCTCTCTCCTCGTCGGAAACTCTGTGCAAGACAGCAAGATGAAAATTAAACTGGACAAGGCAGAGCATAAGGGAGAGAGATGTGAGAGCTGCCTGAGAACGAGTGAATAATAAATGAACATTAACATACCTGGACTAATAGTCCGGTCAATTACTTTTACTGCAATAGATAGCTGCATGTGAAGATGCTTATAACAAAAGAACTACAAAGGGTACAGTAATCATTTTTACATATTTTGAAAGGTCTGCCCGAACATTATTCAAGGGTACTATTAGTATCATACTTAAAAATGACCTGCCAGGATACCATTAATTGTAATTCTGCTATATATAGGATATGTACTTCATACATTTTTGATTATATATATTTCATGTTATAAATACTTTTTTTGCTATATTTCAAAAATTGAAATGCACATGTATGTCTTTGTTTTCATTGGTTGTAGCTTACTATGATTGGTTAAGGGTTCCATATAAGGATTCACTATACTCTTTGTTTTCAACCTATGACTAATTCTGCTGTGTAGAAATGCATCAGGTTTTAAATGTACTGAATTACCTATTTATTGGAACTCTCGATAAAGAAATGTAATTATTTTACCGGACCTTGGATGTTCCGCCGCCTACTTGGACTCCTCCTATGCTAAACTTAATATATGTTATGGATTTGGGCAGTGCACCCTTTTAAAAATACATTTTACTGAATTGATGGTTTGTTTTCAATACTTAAACTGTTGAAAATATAATGTTACAAAAAAGTTTGTGACTGACACTTTAAGAGTACTAATCATTTCTGGGTTTGGTCATTTTTGAGTTTTATGTTTATGGTGAAGTGCTATATGCTTATAGACATATGATTTGTGTAAACCTACCACAAAAGCACAAGTCAGTCAACAACTGTCAATTTCTACTGCAACAGACAAACCCGTTAGAGATTGCGTTGCGAAAAATTTTTATGCAACTTTTCAGAGCTTTTACTCTGCTTTTCTGGCATTAAACTGTTGCTGAATTAGTATGGTAATTACGTGTAACAAAATAACATTGCCATATTGTTCACATGAGTTCACAATAAGATGCATGACGTATGTGTCAAGTCCTATCAATGTCTATTAGAATCACTGCACACATACACTTAAGGAGTTTTTTTGCTTGTTGGTGAAATTTATTGAAACAAGTGCTCTTATAGTGATTGCGACAGAATGACGTTTCGGTCATTCAAGACCTTGATCACATAAGTCGCTGAAAAAAACAGAGATATATACTATCAGGTGCTGTTGTTACATATATTACATATATACATTATATTTACAGCATAAAATACATGTAAAGTCTAGTATATCCATGTCTGACATCTGGTGATGCTCATAGGAGAAATGCCAAGACTATGGTAAATATGAGAGTATGACTATACAAGTACTGAGAGTGAGATAGGAGGGCACAGATGGTTGCATCATTATTCAAAGTCAATAGTCATGTGTGGAGAAGATATTGAAGCATAAAATAACAAGAGAACATGCCTACCCTTGAGCTATGTTGTGGTTCATGAAGGATGTGGTCCTTATGATCAGTATAGGAACAGCGGGTATGCCTGGATAGAGGGATTTGTATGTTTAGATTAGAAGGGGAGAAGGAATTAATGATGGTGGAGGAATAGGGTGGTATAGTTACTTATCATGCATGGTGATAAGAGTTTGCTAAATATACGTGCCTAATAGCCATAGTGTGTATTTAAAACCCCTTGTGATGTCATAGAACCTTCTAGAAAGATCTAGTTCAATCCCCATTGGTGAAAATGATAAAGTTATAGGCATTTACCCTTAGTAGTTCTGAACTGAGGGCTGTCCTGTACAGGGTAATGGTCACTAATGCCTTTAGATTAGCCAGGGTCAGAGCGGTCGCTCTATGTGGCTGTGGAGGTAAGTTGCATAAACATTAGCTTGTGTCAATGTGCGGAGAAAAATGTACTTAACTTAATTGACCAGATCATCATGGCTCACTCACGGTGGTGGCACGGCGGTGGAGTGTGTTCACACTCAGTTGCAGCAAGGAGGAGTGACAAGGGGCGGTGTGTATCGCTCCTTTTTATTCTGTTCTGCCCATGTGACAGGAAATGATGATTGCTGATCTCAGGACAGGATGTGACATCACCGCACATGCTCAGATGAAGTGTCAGGCTTATGGCGGCGGCCATGTTTTTGGTTGGTAGCTAGGTTTATAGAAGTCATGTGATCACATCAGGTCACATGACAGTGTGATGATACACCACATACTTTATCATAGTATAATCTTAAGGGCAATGTTGTTAAGAGGATAGCGGTTTATTAGGGATGTGACCCCAATGTGTTACAAGGTAACAGTGGTCAGACTGTGGGGTTTGTTATGTATTTTAAGGTTAAATGTAACACTTAAGGCCGCGATGTTAGACTGAGATTCAACTAGTGTGAGGCAATGGTTTAACAAAATTGAATACTATATAACCAGTGTTGTAGTCAATACAAGTTAAAGTACATTATGTATGGGCCATAAAGATGTTACTGAGTCTGGATGCTAGTATGTCAAAGATCTGATGATATATATGATATATGTTGGGTATTAGTGAGTACAGTATATATGTTGATAGACATTGTGATCACATAATACATCAGAAAAAAAACAAGTAGGAGTCCAAACTTAAAAATAAGATAAAAGAAATCAAAGAGAGAGAAAGGAAACTTATGTCCAAAATACTAATGCTATGCTTTTTGTCCTTACCAGGGAGTTATGTCGTGCCCTGTTATTTGTATAGATTAGGTGACCTAGGGAAGAATGTCAATTGTTAGTTATGCCACTCTATTTCACGGTTGAGACCCCTAGGCGCTAGAGTGTCGAGTGTGTAAATCCAATAAGTTTCTCGCTCTTTCAGAAGTTTGATATGATTACCCCCTCTTCTGAGTCTATGTACCTTTTCTAACACTTGGAAGCATAGTTGAGAGATGTTGTGTCTAGCTTCTTTGAAGTGGGCCGGTAGGGGTAGCCAGGTGTATTCACATCTGATGGCAGATTTATGGCTAGAGATCCTCCTCCTGATTGCCTGGGTTGTTTCCCCTACATACAGCAGTCCACAAGGGCACTTGATCACATAGACCACAAAATTGGAATCACAAGTGTAGAAGTCCTTTATGGGGTAGGATTTGCCTGTCCGGGGTGTGTGACTACATTGCCTTTGATGACGTTTGAGCATGACATACAGCTTAGACAGGGATAAGTACCTGTCCTCCTTTGACCTGTGAGGGTGCATGAATGGATGGTTTCCTTAGTCCCTATGTCCGCTCGTACCAATCTGTCCCGTATGTTTGGGGGTCTCCGCAGGCACATCAGGGGGGGGGTTTTGAATGACTCAACACTGGGGTATGATCTTGTCAGTAGTGGCCAGTGTTTGCGGATCAAATTATGTACCCTTAGTATGGAGGGATGGTGGTAATGGACAAAGGGAAGCCTCACAGGTTTCGTCATGTCACTGGGTGGTGTAGTATCGGTGCAGGCTCTATGTAGTTCATCAGTGAGTAGTTTTTTCGGGTAATTTCGACTAGCGAACTTATTGGACATTTCAGTTAGACGTGTGTCTCTAGTTGTGGGGTCGGAGACAATTCTATTGACTCTCTTAAACTGTGATCTTGGCAAGCTATTTCTAGTTGCTTTTGGGTGACAGCTGTCATATAGGAGGAGACTATTGACATCTGTAGGCTTTGTAAAAATGTCTGTAGTAAGATATCCCCGGTCATCTTTTGATACTCTTGTGTCCAAGAAGCTGATGTTATTGGTGTCATGGGATAGTGTGAATTTGAGTTCAGGTCTGATCTGATTGATGGAGTTAAAGAAGTCAAGGAGGCTGTCCTGGGGGCCATGCCATATGCAGAAAATGTCGTCAATGTATCTGTACCATACGAGAGCTTGCTGCTGGAAGGTGTTATTGGGGTATATATGGTCTCTCTCGAACCTATCCATGTAGAGATTTGCATATGCGGGGGCTACGTTCGAGCCCATCGCGGTACCCCGTATCTGTACATAAAAATCATCTTCAAAAAGAAAATAATTTTCACGTAGTACCAGGTTAAGTAGATCAATACATAGGTTACTTTGGTTGGTATTGGTGTTGGCCTCCTGTAGGGTAAGGGAAACTTCCTCTATACCTTTGTCATGTTCAATAGAGGTGTATAAACTGTTAACATCCAATGTACACAGGATACTGTTAGGTGGAATGGGTCCCAGATCCTTCAGTTTTTTTAGAAAGGAGCTAGTGTCTAGGAGGAATGATCTGGTCCTGTGGGCATGTGGAGTCAAGAGTTTTTCTAAAAATATAGACAGCGGGCTTAGGATAGAGTCGGTGGAGGCCACAATAGGGCGTCCTGGTGGATTATGGAGGTCCTTGTGGATTTTGGGAAGTATGTATATGACGGGGGTGATTGGATGTACGTTAGATAGGAATGTTTTGGTCTTGGTATCAATCGTCCCATTTCTTATATATTCGTTTGTGATGTTTTCTATTTTACTACGTATGGAGAATGTAGGGTCAGTCAGGACGCGTTTATAGGTCAAGGTGTCAGTCAGCTGTCTCCTAATCTCCTGGATGTACTGAGTCTTATTCATAACCACGATTGCTCCACCCTTATCCGCTGGTTTTATAATGATATTTTTGTTATTTTGAAGTGAGGCAATTGCCTGTTTATGAAGTGGTGATAAATTGTGGCGGACAGGGAGTAAGCCAATACGATGGTCATGGATGATCTCCTTGATATCTCTATCAACCAGATTGATGAATGCTTCAGCTGCATGATGAGTTTTAGGTGGGATGAAGGTACTAGGATTCCTCAAGCCCAGGTTGTCTGTAGTCAATTGATTAGTAGTCCTCTGATTAGCTGTAAGGTTGGGTCTGTGGTCCCCAGTTGGGGGTTCCCCTCGAAGTGCACCTTGAGTCTGATGTTACGATAGAATGATTGGAGATCCTTCTCTAATTGAAAGGAATCCCATTTGGGAGTGGGGCAGAAAGATAACCCTTTGTTTAAGACTTCTAATTCTAATGGTGAAAGAGAGTAGTCAGAGATATTAACGACTATGTTTGGACTCCTACCTGTGAGCGCAGAAGCATCCGGTCCGGATCTCTTCCCCCTCCTGGTCCTCCGGCTGGGCGTGGTGGGTCTAAAAAACCTGCTGGTCTGGAAATTGGATATCCGCCAGTGTCGCTGCCGGATCCTGGAGTAGAACCGCCTGAAGGAGTCGAACCTCCAGAAGGGGGGTTCCCCCTTGGAGGTCTGTTCGGTCTTGGTCGTGGTGGGCGTCTTGGTGCTGGTTCGTCCCATCTGTACACTTTGTTTGTTAGATAGTCCTCAGTATCTCGTTGGAATTTACTTCTTTTGCGTTCTTCTATGGTTTTGCGATGGGTAGCTAGGGTTGTTTCGACCTTGGTCTTAAGTGAAGTTAATTCAGTAGAACTGAGAGTGGAAGTGAGTTGTGTCTCAATCGCCGTCACTTTGGCCTCGGTGTCCTTGATTGCTTCTTGTAGGTACTCTATCGTCAGGAGTATGATATCGAAGGAGCACTTGTTGAGGATTTCCTGGAAAGTTTTGCAATACTTCTCGTTATCTGAGAATAGCGTGGGTCTGAGATTACAGCGTAATCCTCGAGGAATTTTGTTTTGTCTGAAATACTCGCCAAGAGTAGCACAGTGGAGGTCGTAGCCTATCAGTTTCTTCCTCTCTCTCTCCCAGTCCTTGGTTTTCAAGTCCTTACTGGGGACGTGTAGGAAGTCAGAGGCAGTTCTTATTCTGGACAATATAGTTGGTCCAGCTGCGTCGTCATACCGGTATACTCCAGATGACATTGGATCGATCGGTGCTTATAGCCAAACACGCTTATAGTATGAGATTCAATGGCTAGCACACGATAGGTGTGGGGGTATGGTGCTAGTGAAGGAGGCTCGTAAGTCCCACATAAATGTCTATTAGAATCACTGCACACATACACTTTGTAAGGCACCTCGGCTGATGCCGATGCCTCTGACTGGCAAGCCCAGCTAAGGTTATGCATCGCTACTCCTCGCCGTGGAATGTTTTAGCTTTCCCCTCCTGTCGCTCTCCTCTCTCTCCCCCCCCCCTCTTTTTCCCCTCTGAGCCACATTCCTAGTGCCTTCAGCCCGCCCCCAGGCTACATATTGCAACCCCCAGGGCACATCCTGTCTCTTACCATTCTGCTCTCAGAGTGAACATCATCGACGATCACCATTGCTGACCAGACGATGGACGCTCTCAAAGCAGCGGTAAGAGAAAGGTTCGGACGGGAGGGGGCCGAATGGCTAGCCTCCCTTGTGGGCACCAGCTCCCTCCTAGCTGATCCTGCACTAAGTGGACGCAGGTCTTCCAGACCATCACGTCCGCCCATAAGGCTCAGCCCCACTGAAAGCCCCAGACGCAGGCAGAGGGCCCGGGCGGACAGGGCCAGGCTACCTCCGCTTGCGTCCATCAACGCAGCAGCCCCCTCTGACACTGCCACAGAAGCCCCCACACGCAGGCACAGGCCGGCCAGTAACGGCCGCACTCCATCCAATCAAGCCCCTCCCCTGGGTCACAACCAAGCCGTGTCACCTGCTCGCATGGACCCCCCAGCGGCACGGCGGCATCGGGTTAGCCCGGCTCCGCCCCTCCCGGGGCCCCGGCGGTCTCGCCGCCCACTCACCTTATCTGCGGCCCAGCAGGTGAATCCTCTCCCCCAGCACAGCCGCCAGCCAGGAGCAGGGGCAGCCGCGCTCCCCGCGCCTGGAGCGCGCTCTTCTCGCGCCAGCCCCTGCTCCACCGGGCTCCGCGTTCCCGCGGGAGCCGCGGCCTTCATCCCGGTCCGCCGCGTCACTTCCGGTGACGCGGCAGGAAGTGACGCGGCTACCACCGCGTCCTGGTGCCCGGCCCGTTGCGTCGCTTCCGGTGACGCGACGGGAAGTGACGCGGTTAGCACCGCGTCCGGGTTCCCGGCCCGTCGCGTCACTTCCGGTGACGCGGCCGTCACGTGGCCGGATTACAAGCCCGGCATCCGGCGGCCGTACAACACGTGCGGCGGCGTCACTTCCGGCCCGGCGTTCAAACATTCCCCGCGAACGCCCGGCCAGGGAGGACCCCGCGGCACACTCTCCCAGGGCCAGTGCTATCACTACCTCTACTGCACTCCACAACATGGGGGCAAGTGAGAGCTCCTACTCCTCTGCAGAGGAGTCCTTGCAGCAGGACTCCCCTAGGTCATCTGGGGAGTCTCTTCAGTCAACCACCCATGATAACCCCGGGCCACCATTCACTGAGGGCTTACTGTTGCCCCCCACCCCTCCCTGCTCTCTAAGACCACAAGGGCAGGCGGAAGCATCCCTTCAAGCACAGACAACCCACGGGGGGTATCCACCTCACGGGCACCCACAGCCCTCACCCCCAATAGCGTCACTGCAGGGAGTCGGAGGGCCAACCCAGGATGGGACGGCAACGCCATCACCGCCACGACGAAAGTCACGCAGAGAATGCGGTTCGTCAAGCTCATCATATACCAGCCGCAGCAGGAGCCGCGGCAGACATCATCGTTCATCACGACATACATCCAGAGGTGCAAGACGTCATAGACACTCTCGATCATACAGACGGAACAAGAGATCAACCCGTCGGAGGCATCACGCATCTTCCAGTGCTTCAACTTCCGCATCGCACAGAAGTCGGTCACGGAGCGACCCACCGAAATCATCAACATCGTCAATAGAAGAAGGCCGCTCTCGTAACAGGAGAACAAGCAAGCGCACGTCAGCTCGACGAATGAACGATGCTACAAACGGGGATCTAGGAAGCCAGCAGATGACGACATCAACCCAGCCGACGACATCAAATGGTGAGTTCGGCTTTGCCAATTCTTGGGCTGGGGGGTCACAGCTAGCCGGGTCCCGGGAGGGTTTCATTTCTGTGTCCCGGGAGGGTTCCATTGCTGCTTCAGCGCATGCCCCTCTTTGCACACCACATACCGTGCACTCCCACATGGAATACTGCAGGGTCGCACCCCCCGGGTCTCACCTTTCCCCGGAGACCATACATAAGATATGGGCCAACGATTACATTGATATATGGTCGCTGCTCAAACCTGAGCTGGCCACTGTTGACAAAGAAAGGCTTCCGACCGACCGCATGCCCCACAAAAAGCCCAGAGCGGCAAAAACTTTCCATAACTGGCTTCAGGCCTTTCACACCCTGGGGTCGGTCATGGGTCAAAAGCACCCAGAAAGGTGTACGGAGTTATTCACATACTGCGACACCATCTTCAATTCGTATAAGACCCACGGGGCTCTGCCTGGTGGAAATACGATGAAGATTTCAGGCGTCAACTAGCCGCGCAGCCCCACCTGGGTTGGGGTATCAAGGCCACAGATTCATGGCTCACGCTCATGCTCTCTCAAAGGACTGCTCAGTCCTTTCCAGGGAACCCTCTTCCCAGGCAAGGGCAACTATACAGCCAGCCCAGAAAGCAGGGCTGCTGCTGGCTCTTCAACGAGGGCCATTGCAAATTTCAGGGACTATGCAAATACAGGCATGAATGTTCATCCTGCGGGGGCAGCCACGCATCTTCCAGATGTGACAAGGCAGCCAATCGGCCACTCCCAAAGCCATCCTCCTCTTCCAAGGACGCCAGTGAGCGTAGCAGAGATGGCCCCCTGGTTAGAGCGTTACCCTAAAAAAGCAGCGGCCGCCATCCTTGCCAACGGCTTCACCCACGGTTTTGTCATCCCTTTCATTCCTTCCCCCTTCCCAAAGTTTGCACGCAACCTCAAATCTGCCAGGGACAACCCCGAGGTACTGCACAACAAGGTGCAAAAGGAGATAGCGCTAGGCCGCATGGCTGGCCCATTTAAAACTCTCCCCTTCCCCAATTTAAGAATTTCTCCACTCGGTGTAGTCCCTAAGAAGGAGGAAGGCGAATTCCGCCTGATACACCACCTCTCCTTCCCACACGGAAAGTCTGTCAATGACGACATCCCGACTGAAGATTCCACTGTCTCGTATGTTTCCTTCGACAAGGCGGTTCGCTTGGTCAGGGAAGCAGGGCAAGGGGCTCTTCTGGCCAAATCGGATATTGAGGCAGCCTTCCGCCTCTTGCCGGTTCACCCCGGGTGTCACCACCTGTTGGGGTGCACACTACAAGACCACTTCTTCTACGACATGTGCCTCCCCATGGGGTGCGCCATATCTTGCTCGCTTTTCGAGTTGTTCAGCTCCTTCCTTGAATGGGTGGTCAAGGACGTTTCTTCGCTCAAATCTGTAACACACTACCTTGACGACTTCCTGTTCATCGGCCCTCCGGAGTCCGATGCTTGCGCCAACGCGCTGCACGCCTTCCAAACAATAGCGGCTAAGTTCGGGGTTCCATTATCAGCAGCGAAAACGGTAGGACCCACAACGACACTCTCTTTTTTGGGTATCGAGATAGACACGGTTGCCATGGTTTTTCGCCTACCAGCAGATAAGGTCCGGAAGGTATCAGCCCTAATTGATGGCTTCCTAACCGTGCACAAGGTGACACTCGCCCAGATGCAGTCCCTACTGGGGTCTCTAGCCTTCACTTGTAAGGTCATGCCCATGGGGCGGGCATTCTCTCGCAGATTATGCCTAGCTACAAGGGGCATACAGGCTTCACACCACAGGATACGCATCACCAGGCCCTTGAAAGATGACCTAAGAGTGTGGAAAGATTTCTTAGCAGTCTACAATGGTCGCACTTGTTTCCAAGAGCCAGAGGTATCCAGTTCAGATATTTCACTGTTCTCAGATGCAGCCGGTAGTTACGGTTTCGGGGTCTTCCTGAGTACATCCTGGTGCGCCGGCAGCTGGCCGGACACCTGGGGCCCGGCGGGTTGGACGAAGAACCTCACCCTGCTGGAACTCTTCCCCATAGTGGCAGCCACAGCTCTGTGGGCGGAGCAACTCGCCAACAAACGCATTTGTTTCTGGACGGACAACATCAGCGTGGTGCATGCCATCAACCGCTTGGCATCGTCATCACCGCCAGTCATCAAACTTATTCGCTACCTAGTACTCAGGTGCCTCGAATACAACATTTGGTTTAGGGCACGACACGTCCCTGGGGTGGATAACAGAATTGCTGATGCCTTGTCACGTTTTGATTTTCAGACATTTCGAGCATTGCACCCGAAAGCAGACAGAAGGGGCACGGAGTGCCCGAAACTAATGTGGAAGCTCTTGGAGAACGACTGATGCCACTGGTCCAAGCGTCACTAGCTCCAGCCACCTGGCGCTCCTATGGTAAGGCTTGGAAAGAATGGTCTGACCTAGTGCCAGCGATGCCGCAGCAGGTAACACATGCCTTTTTATGCCAAATGATTGGCCACTATTTAGCAAACCTGCACGCCAGCGGCGTCTCCGGCAACGTCGCGCAGCAGCGTCTGGCGGGATTAGCTTTTCACTTTCGGTTACGGGGTTGGCCTGACGTCACTAAGAGGTTCCTTTTCACGCAAGCCATAAAAGGTTGGAAGAGGAAGCGGGTAAGCCTCGAAAGCAGAAGGCCTATATCTTTCTCTCTGCTGTCCAAAATGATAGACTGTCTATCCAACAACTGCCCCACGGCACACGAGGTTTTGCTTTTTGCGGCTGCTTTTGCACTTGCTTTCTTCGGTGCGCTTCGGGTAAGCGAGCTTGTCACCAGATCGGCAGAGCGCCCCGGCGGGCTGCAGCGCGACGACGTCATTGTTTGCAACGGGGGGGTCAGAGTGCGCATCAGGCGATCCAAAACAGACAAGCTGGGCCGGGGTATCTGGTTTCCCATATTCCCGTCCCCCGGACCACTATGCCCCATCAAGGCCCTACGCCGATACTGGGACTCCCGAACCCCACAAATTCAATTTTTCGAGCACGCAGATGGTTCCCCACTCACCATCGGCCAATTCACAGCCAAGCTAAAAGCCTCCCTCGCAGGTGTAGGTCTGCAGCCCAAAGACTATGGCACTCACTCCTTTCGCATAGGAGCAGCAACCGAGGCCGCCAGGGCCGGCCTCACAAATCAAGAAATAAAAAGGGTTGGGCGCTGGAAGTCGGATGCCTTCTTCCGCTACATAAGGCCAGATTTAATTTAAATGCGGGATTACCACCCTACCACAACCCCCCCCCCCCTTCCCCCCATTACCCAGGAAAGTATGGCTCTCCTTGCATGGTGGAATCGGGTCACAATAAGTTACAACAGGCTTTTGCCTACCGGACCCCGGCAAGACATTGTAAACCTGGCACAGTCTGATTCGCTATATTAAAAACAAAAAAAAAAAAAAAAAAAAAGAAAAAAGAGATAAATAAATATATATACATATTTACAATACATTCAGATATATATACATAGGCAAGCATGCGGGCATAGAGTGTGTCAGCCGGATTATGTGTTTTACATGGCATACCGCGAGCAGTGAATAGCGAGCTCAGCGCACAAAATCTTGGGAAGGGGCACGATGACAAGGATGTTGTCGGAGGGACGATTGCTAATGACCTTTCTCTTTTAGATCCGCCCAGACCCAGCGTCTGGATCTTGGGCCATTCGCAGATTTATTGGGCAGCATTGCGAGCAGAAGCCAGGAGACCGGGTGGCGGAGACCTTGGATTCCGGGATATAGCCGTAAACTGGAGAGGCAAGCGCGGGCTACCGTGGGCACAGGTCCTGCCTGAGGCAGTGGCCATAGCGCGGCTAGAAGCGGGCCCCATCATTCTAGTTATACATGCAGGTGGGAACGACTTAGTGTCGGTCAGAATCCCCGAGCTCCTCGCAATAATGCAAGTAGACCTGGAGAGGCTCGGGGGCTTCTTCAACAAATTGTTGATAGTTTGGTCAAACATGCTCCCCAGGGCGAGCTGGCCGGGGGCAAGGAATGTGATGGCGGTGGAGAAGGCTAGAAGGTACGTGAACTCACGTATGGCCAGGTTTGTGTCAGTCAGAAGGGGAATAGTGGTCGGGCACGACATTTTGGAAGCCGACATCCACCGGTTTCTGCTAGAGGACGGGTTTAGCCTAAATGAGATAGGCCTCGACATATTTCTGTCGGATATCCAGGATGGAGTGGAGCAGGCTATCAGATGCATGAGTGGGGGTCGCAGCTCGGGCGACAGCCCTCGCCACTCCGTGGCCGGTGGAAGAGGGAGTTGGTGAAAGTCTACCTGCCAAGGACGGCCGAGGCATTCGGGCTTTCTCCCCTCAGGTGTAAGGCAGTTAAGGCCTTGTTGTGAGCTGCGGCCATATATAATATCCAACCCCCTTTTATGCAATAAATGAGTGGTGTTACGTTTATGCCCTCAATAAAGAAGTATTCAAAGATATACATTGGTGTGGTCTCAATCATTGCGCGGCGGGGAGAACCGGTGGTCGGGGTCTTGACAGTCTGTAAGGCACCTCGGCTGATGCCGATGCCTCTGACTGGCAAGCCCAGCTAAGGTTATGCATCGCTACTCCTCGCCGTGGAATGTTTTAGCTTTCCCCTCCTGTCGCTCTCCTCTCTCTCCCCCCCCCCTCTTTTTCCCCTCTGAGCCACATTCCTAGTGCCTTCAGCCCGCCCCCAGGCTACATATTGCAACCCCCAGGGCACATCCTGTCTCTTACCATTCTGCTCTCAGAGTGAACATCATCGCCCGCCCTCCCTCCCTATAAGTAGGATGTTTTACAGGTCAAGTCGCAGCCGGTGGAAGAGGGAGTTGGTGAAAGTCTACCTGCCAAGGACGGCCGAGGCATTCGGGCTTTCTCCCCTCAGGTGTAAGGCAGTTAAGGCCTTGTTGTGAGCTGCGGCCATATATAATATCCAACCCCCTTTTATGCAATAAATGAGTGGTGTTACGTTTATGCCCTCAATAAAGAAGTATTCAAAGATATACATTGGTGTGGTCTCAATCATTGCGCGGTGGGGAGAACCGGTGGTCGGGGTCTTGACAGTCAAGGAGTTTTTTTGCTTGTTGGTGAAATTTATTGAAACAAGTGCTCTTATAGTGATTGCGACAGAATGACGTTTCGGTCATTCAAGTCCTATCAATGCACACTTCATTTTATGACTAAAAGATAATATTGTTTGATTCTGGAATTCTAAAGAAATCCACATTTCATTTTCATATGGTTTACAGCTATTTCCTGAGAAATAGTGATTGTGTTTTTTGGAGTAACAGACTTCTCTCCATGGTAAATGTTTGAATACTTTGGCAAACAAATGCAAATCTGTTTCAGATGTCTATGTAGCCTCATTAAAAGCTCTTCTTTTAAAACATGCACTTCCAAAGATTTTCAATAAAAAAGATAACAATCTTTGTTTTCTAATCAAAAAAGTCTGAAAAAAAATTAAAAAGAGAGATCTTTCAAAATAGGAGTATTGAACAGAGCTCTATTTTTGGGGGAGTCCTCTAAATATTTTTGCTGTGCAGCAATAATTTTAAGAAATTTTAAGTATGTTTTATGTGTGATGTAAATTGATGTACAACCCTGCAGCTTTATAGCCGTGACCTGTAGGTTTTGATTTAATCAAAATAAAAGTTAAAAAAGATAGATTGCGAAAGGGTCCTGTTGAGTATACACTACTGTTCAAAAGTTTGAGGTCATTTGGAAATGTTCTTATTTTTGAAAGAAAAGCTAATTTTTTTCAATGACGCTAACATTAAATGAATCAGAAATACACTCTATACATTGTTAATGTGGTAAATTACTATTCTAGCTGCAAATGTCTAGTTTTTAATGCAATATCTACATAGGTGTATAGAGGCCCATTTCCAATAACCACCATTCCAGTGTTTTAATGGTACATTGTCTTTGCTAACTGTGTAAGAAGGGTAATGGATGTGTAGGAAACACTAGAATCGCCTTGCACAAGTATGTTAGCACAGCTGAAAATGGTTTGGCTGATTAGAGAAGCTATAAAATTGACCTTCCTTTGAGAAGGAGGTTGAGAATCTGGAGCATTACACTTGCTTGTTCTATGAAACTCTCAAGTGGCCAGAAAAAGAGAACTTTCAGTCTATTCTTGTTCTCAGAAATGAAGGCTATTCCATGCGAGACATTGCCAAGAAACTGAAGATTTCCTACTGTACTGGTGTGTACTATTCCCTTCAGAGGAGAGCACAAACAGGCTCTAACCATAGTAGAAAGAGAAGTGGGAGGCCCCGCTACACAACTGAGCAACAAGACAAGTACATTAGAGTCTCTAGTTTGAGAAATCAAAGCCCCACAGCTCCTCATCTGGCAGCTTCATTAAATAGTATCTGCCAAAGGTCAGCAGTGCTGTAATTGCTGCAAAGTGAGCATTCTTTGACAAAAGCAATGTTTTGAGGAGAAAATTAATATTTCAAATAAAGATCATTATTTCTAAACTTGTCAATGTCTGGACTATATTTTACCTTCATTTTGTAACTGATTTGATAAATAAAAGTATGAGTTTTCATGTAAAAACTAACTTATCTGGGTGACCCCAAACTTTTTAACGGTAGTGTATATTTTACAACAGCTATAGTATACAAATATATAGAAAAATTTAGAGAAGGGGTGATTGAAGGTAGCGCACCCAAATGAACTAATTTTTATTGGTCAAACAAGTAAATAACCAGTTTTTTAACTTGCAGATTTGGTGCAGATTTGGGTCAGAACAAAGAAATCTGAACCACATGTGCAGGAAAACAAAAAAGCAACGTGGGCACTGCACAGCACTTCTGACCTGTCCTAGACTTTGCTGGACCTTTAATGGCTAATTCTTACGCGTTTCGTGGTACTTCAGACCACTTCATCAGAGATCCACAAAGGATCTAGAATTAGACATTAAAGGTATTGCTTTTAACATCTTGTGATTCCTTGGATTTCTTGGAACCAACGGAGAGACGGCAGCGCACAAATTACCACCTTTCATCTAATGCTTTAATTGGACTCAGGAAAGACATGCATATTTTGATGCAGATTCTCAAAATCCAGGATTCCTCTTGCTACTCTGGCCACTTCCATAGAGACTTCTTGGGCAGGGGTGGCCTACAACAGTCCTCAAGGTCTGAAAACAGTGCAAGTTTAGCATTGCAATGGTGTTAATTTAATCATCTGCAGAGGTGATGATTCCAGCACCTTGTGCAATTCTAAAAAGTTCCTGAAAACATGCACTCTTTGAGGCTCTTGAGAACTGCGCATGGCCATCCCTTGTTCTAATGGTGTGTGCGTGTGTAGTGTCCTGATTTTTGTACCTCAGAACATCAGGCCAGAGACCTGCGGCTAATTCACCAGTCTCTGTAGAAATGCTCAGGTAAGATGGCGGGAAGATGCTGAGTGAATTCAGCAGATTTTGTGTGATTGTTTTCCTTAAGGGGTCTGCCTCTTCCATTGAGTGACAGGATTCAGACCTAAGCAATTAGAACCGGAGTTAAATGTTTGCACACTCTTGTTACCTAATGCCTAGCTCATAATTAACCCCTCTATATTATGCTCTGCAGAACTAACGACACGGTCACAAATCCAATTTCCCAGGCCATAAAGTATAACTGAGTTGCACTTTAGGTGCAGTCATTATTGAAGCGTGATATCTTTGTAGGAGACATAATGAAGATGAAAACAAAGTTTATTCAGGTCACCATTCAACATCAATTCACCTGGAATGCAGAATAAGGCTAATGGGCACTGCAGGATTGCAAGGACAAATGTAATATGAATTATACATATAACAAACTTATACACTTGCCAAAGGTCTGTATGGTAAATGTATGGCATGAAATCTGAGCACCCAATGGGGACAGTTATCAGTATACTAGATGGTAGCCCGATTCTAACGCATCGGGTATTCTAGAATATGTATGTAGTAGCCATACTGTGACTGACAGAACTTGTTCAGTTGACGTGAGTGAACTACATATATATATATATATATATATATATATATATAGCAGCGCTATGGTATATGGTGGTACATTAAAGCACTTGTATAGCAGCACTATAGTATATTGCGGTACATTATAGTACATGTATAACAGCACTATACTATATGGCGGTACATTATAGTACATGTATAGCAGCACTATAGTATAAGGCAGTACATTACAGCACATGTATAGCAGCACTATAGTATATGGCGGTACATTATAGTACATGTATAACAGCACTATAGTATATGGCGGTACATTACAGTACATGTATAGCAGCACTATAGTATATTGCGGTACATTATAGTACATGTATAACAGCACTATACTATATGGCGGTACATTATAGTACATGTATAGCAGCACTATAGTATAAGGCAGTACATTACAGCACATGTATAGCAGCACTATAGTATATGGCGGTACATTATAGTACATGTATAGCAGCACTATAGTATATGGCGGTACATTACAGCACATGTATAGCAGCACTATAGTATATGGTGGTACATTATAGTACATGTATAGCAGCACTATAGTATATGGCGGTACAATACAGCACATGTATAACAGTGCTATAGTATATGGCGGTACATTACAGCACATGTATAGCAGCGCTATGGTATATGGTGGTACATTACAGTAGATGTATAGCAGCACTATGGTATATGGCGATACTCCGCTCCCCGTGCCGAGGCGCCAGGATGGAGCAGGGGGGCAGGATGGTGATGGGGGAGGGCAGGATGGTGATGGCTGGCAGGATTTTGACGGGGGGGCAGGATGGTGGCGGGGGGGCAGGATGGTGGCGGGGGGCAGCATGGAGCCGGTGGGGGGGCAGGATGGAGCCAGCGGGGGAGGCAAGATGGAGCCAGTGGGGGGACAGGATGGAGCTCATGGGGGGGCAGGATGGAGCCGATTGGGGGGCAGGAAGGAGCCAGCGGGGGGCAGGATGGAGCCGGGGGGGAAGGTTGGAGCGATCAGGACAAGATGGAGCCGGGGGGGGGCAGGATGGAGCCGGCGGGGCAGGATGGAGCCGGGGGGGGCAGGATGAAGCGAGCGGGGCAGGATGGAGCCAGGGGAGGGGGGGCAGGATGGAGCCGGCGTGGCAGAATGGAGCCAGGGGGGGCAGGATGGAGCCGGGGGGACAGGATGGAGCTGGTGGGGGGCAGGATGGAGCCGGCGGGGGAGGCAAGATGGAGCCAGTGGGGAGACAGGATGGAGCTGATGGGGGGGCAGGATGGAGCCTATTGGGGGGCAGGAAGGAGCCAGCGGGGGGCAGGACGGAGCCGGAGGGGAAGGTTGGAGCGATCAGGGCAGGATGGAGCTGGTGGGGGGGCAGGATAGAGCCGGGGGGGGCAGGATGGAGCCGGGGGGCAGGATGGAGCAATCAGGACAAGATGGAGCCGGGGGGGAGGCAGGATGGAGCCGGGGGGAAGGTTGGAGCGATCAGGGCAGGATGGAGCCGGCGGGGCAGAATGGAGCCGGGGGGAGCAGGATGGAGCCGGGGGGGGGCGGAATAGAGCAATCAGGGCAGGATGGTGCCGGGGGGGGGGGGGCAGGATGGAGCCGGCGGGGCAGAATGGAGTCGGGGGGAGGGGCAGGATGGAGCCAGAGGGGCAGAATGTAGCCGGTGGGGGGGCAGGATGGAGCCTGCGGGGGGAGGCAAGATGGAGCTGATGGGGGGGCAGGATGGAGCCGATTGGGGGGCAGGAAGGAGCCGGGGGGGGGCAGGATGGAGCCGGGGGGGGGAGCCGGATGGAGCAATCAGGGCAAGATGGAGCCACGGGGGCAGGATGGAGCCGACGGGGCAGAATGGAGCCAGGGGGCAGGATGGAGCCGGGGGGGGGGCAGGATGGAGCCCGGAGGGGCAGGATGGAGCCGGTGGGGGGACAGGATGGAGCCGGCGGGGGGAGGCAAGATGGAGCCGGTGGTGGGGGGCAGGATGGAGCTGATGGGGGTGCAGGATGGAGCCGACTGGGGGGCAGGAAGGAGCCAGCGGGGGGCAGGATGGAGCCTAGGGGGGCATGATGGAGTCGGGGGGGGGAAGGGTGGAGCCGGGAGGGGGGGGGAAGGATGGAGCAAACAGGGCAAGATGGAGCCGGAGGGGCAGGATGGAGCTGGTGGGGCAGAATAGAGTCGGGGGGGGGAAGGATGGAGCCCGGAGGGGCAGAATGGAGCCGGTGGGGGGGCAGAATGGAGCCGGCGGGGGGAGGCAAGATGGAGCCGGTGGGGGGGCAGGATGGAGCTGATGGGGGTGCAGGATGGAGCCGATTGGGGGGCAGGAAGGAGCCAGCGGGGGGCAGGATGGAGCTGGGGGGGAAGGTTGGCGTGATAAGGGCAGGATGGAGCAGGTGGGGGAGCAGGATGGAGCCAGCGGGGGGGCATGATGGAGCCGGGGGGGGCAGGATGGAGCCGAGGGGGCAGGATGGAGCAATCAAGGCAAGATGGAGCCAGAGGGGCAGGATGGAGCCGGCGGGGCAGAATGGAGCCGGGGGGGCAGGATGGAGCCGGAGGGGCAGGATGGAGCCGGTGGGGGGGCAGGATGGAGCCGGCGGGAAAGACAAGATGGAGCTGATGGGGGGGCAGGAAGGAGCCAGCAGGGGGCAGGATGGAGCCGGGGGGAAGGTTGGAGCAATCAGGGCAGGATGGAGCCGGTTGGGGGGCAGCATGGAGCCATCAGGGGGGCAGGATGGAGACGGGGGGGCAGGATGGAGCAATCAGTGCAAGATGGAGCCGGGGGGGGCAGGATGGAGCCGACGGGGCAGAATGGAGCCGGGGGGGCAGGATGGAGCCGGAGGGGCAGGATGGAGCCGGTGGGGGGGCAGGATGGAGCCGGCGGGGGAGGCAAGATGGAGCTGATGGGAGGCAGGATGGAGAAGATTGGGGGGCAGGAAGGAGCCAGCGGGGGGCAGGATGGAACCGGGGGGAAGGTTGGAGCGATCAGGGCAGGATGGAGCCGGCGGGGGAGGCAAGATGGAGCTGATGGGGGGCAGGATGGAGCCGATTGGGGGGCAGGAAGGAGCCAGCGGGGGGCAGGATGGAGCCGGGGGGAAGGTTGGAGCGATCAGGGCAGGATGGAGCCGGTGGGGGGACAGGATGGAGCCATCAGGGGGGCAGGATGGAGCCGGGGGGGCAGGATGGAGCAATCAGTGCAAGATGGAGCTGGGGGGGCAGGATGGAGCCGACGGGGCAGAATGGAGTCGGGGGGGCAGGATGGAGCCGGAGGGGCAGGAGGGAGCCAGTGGGGGGGCAGGATGGAGCCGGCGGGGGGAGGCAAGATGGAGCTGATGGGGGGGCAGGATGGAGCCGATTGGGGGGCAGGAAGGAGCCAGCGGGGGGCAGGATGGAGCCGGGGGGAAGGTTGGAGCGATCAGGGCAGGATGGAGCTGGTGGGGGGGCAGGATGGAGCCATCAGGGGGGCAGGATGGAGCCGGGGAGGCAGGATGGAGCAATCAGGGCAAGATGGAGCCGCGGGGGCAGGATGGAGCCGATGGGGCAGAATGGAGCCAGGGGGCAGGATGGAGCCGGCGGGGCAGAATGGAGCCGGGGGGGCAGGATGGAGCCGGAGGGGCAAGATGGACCTGGGGGGGCCAGGATGGAGCCAGCGGGGCAGAATGGAGTCGGGAGGGGGGGGGGCAGGATGGAGCCCGGAGGGGCAGGATGGAGCCAGTGGGGGGCAGGATGGAGCCGGCGGGGGGAGGCAAGATGGAGCCGGTGGGGGGGCAGGATGGAGCTGATGGGGGTGCAGGATCGAGACGATTGGGGGCAGGATGGAGCCAGGGGAGGGCATGATGGAGCCGGGGGGGAGGGCAGGATGGAGCCGGTGGGGGCAGGATGGAGCAATCAGGGCAAGATGGAGCCGGAGGGGCAGGATGGAGCCGGCGGGGCAGAATGGAGTCAGGGGGGGGCAGGATGGAGCCCGGAGGGGCAGGATGGAGCCGGTGGGGGGGCCGGATGGAGCCGGCGGGGGGGGGGGCAAGATGGAGCCGGTGGGGGGGAGGCAGGATGGACGTGATGGGGGTGCAGGATGGAGCAAATTGGGGGGCAGGAAGGAGTCAGCGGGGGGCAGGATGGAGCCGGAGGGGCAGGATGGAGCCGTGGGGTGGCAGGATGGAGCCGATTGGGGGGCAGGAAGGAGCCAGCGGGGGCAGGATGGAGCCGGGGGGAAGGTTGGAGCGATCAGGGCAGGATGGAGCCAGTGGGGGGGCAGGATGGAGCCATCAGGGGGGCAGGATGGAGCCGGGGGGGCAGGATGGAGCAATCAGGACAAGATGGAGCCGGGGGGGAGGCAGGATGGAGCCGGCGGGGCAGAATGGAGCCGGGGGGAGCAGGATGGAGCCGGGGGGGGGGGCGGAATGGAGCCGGCGGGGGGAGGCAAGATGGAGCTGATGGGGGGGCAGGATGGAGCCGATTGGGGGGCAGGAAGGAGCCGGGGGGCAGGATGGAGCCGGTGGGGCGAAATAGAGTCGGGGGGGGAAGGATGGAGCCCGGAGGGGCAGAATGGAGCCGGTGGGGGGGCAGGATGGAGCCGGCGGGGGGAGGCAAGATGGAGCCGGTGGGGGGGCAGGATGGAGCTGATGGGGGTGCAGGATGGAGCCGATTGGGGGGCAGGAAGGAGCCAGCAGGGGGCAGGATGGAGCCGGGGGGGAAGGTTGGAGCGATCAGGGCAGGATGGAGCCGCCGGTGGGGGGGCAGGATAGAACCGGGGGGGGCAGGATGGAGCCAGGGGGCAGGATGGAGCAATCAGGACAAGATGGAGCCGGGGGGAGGCAGGATGGAGCCGGCGGGGCAGAATGGAGCCGGGGGGAGCAGGATGGAGCCGGGGGGGGGGGCGGAATGGAGCCGGCGGGGGGAGGCAAGATGGAGCTGATGGGGGGGCAGGATGTAGCCGATTGGGGGGCAGGAAGGAGCCCGGGGGGGCAGGATGGAGCCCGGGGGGGGCCGGATGGAGCAATCAGGGCAAGATGGAGCAGAATGGAGCCAGGGGGCAGGATGGAGCCGACGGGCAGAATGGAGCCGGGGGGGGCAGGATGGAGCCGGAGGGGCAGGATGGAGCTGGTGGGGGGGGCAGGATGGAGCCGGCGGGGGGAGGCAAGATGGAGCCGGGGGGGGGCAGGATGGAGCCGGCGGGGCAGAATGGAGTCGGGGGGGGGGCAGGATGGAGCCGGCGGGGGGAGGCAAGATGGAGCTGATGGGGGGGCAGGATGGAGCTGATGGGGGTGCAGGATGGAGCCGATTGGGGGGCAGGAGGGAGCCAGCGGGGGCAGGATGGAGCCGAGGGGGGGCATGATGGAGCCGGGGGGGGGGAAGGGTGGAGCCGTGGGGGGGGGCAGGATGGAGCAATCAGGGCAAGATGGAGCCGGAGGGGCAGGATGGAGCCGGTGGGGCAGAATAGAGTCGGGCGGGGGGAGGTTGGAGCCCGGAGGGGCAGAATGGAGCCGGTGGGGGGGCAGGATGGAGCCGGCGGGGGGAGGCAAGATGGAGCCGGTGGGGGGGCAGGATGGAGCTGATGGGGGTGCAGGATGGAGCCGATTGGGGGGCAGGAAGGAGCCAGCGGGGGGCAGGATGGAACCGGGGGGGAAGGTTGGAGTGATCAGGGCAGGATGGAGCAGGTGGGGGAGCAGGATGGAGCCAGCAGGGGGGCATGATGGAGCCGGGGGGGCAGGATGGAGCCGAGGGGGCAGGATGGAGCAATCAAGGCAAGATGGAGCCGGAGGGGCAGGATGGAGCCGGCAGGGCAGAATGGAGCCGGGGGGGCAGGATGGAGCCGGAGGGGCAGGATGGAGCCGGTGGGGGGGCAGGATGGAGCCGGCGGGGGAGGCAAGATGGAGCTGATGGGGGGGCAGGAAGGAGCCAGCGGGGGGCAGGATGGAGCGGGGGGAAGGTTGGAGCGATCAGGGCAGGATGGAGCCGGTGGGGGGGCAGGATGGAGCCGGGGGGGCAGGATGGAGCAATCAGTGCAAGATGGAGCCGGGGGTGCAGGATGGAGCCGACGGGGCAGAATGGAGCCGGGGGGGCAGGATAGAGCCGGCGGAGCAGAATGGAGCCGGGGGGGGCAGGATGGAGCCGGAGGGGCAAGATGGAGCTGGTGGGGGGGCAGGATGGAGCCGGCGGGGGGAGGCAAGATGGAGCCAGCGGGGGGCAGGATGGAGCCGGAGGGAAGGTTGGAGCGATCAGGGCAGGATGAAGCCGGGGGGGCAGGATGGAGCCGACGGGGCAGAATGGAGCCGGGGGGACAGGATGGAGCCGGCGGGGCAGAATGGAGCCGGGGGGGCAGGATGGAGCCGGAGGGGCAGGATGGAGCTGGTGGGGGGGCAGGATGGAGCCGGCGGGGGGAGGCAAGATGGAGCGGGGGGGGGCAAGATGGATCCGGCGGGGCAGAATGGAGCCGGGGGGGGGGCAGGATGGAGCCGGAGGGGCAGGATGGAGCCAGTGGGGGGGCAGGATGGAGCGGCGGGGGGAGGCAAGATGGAGCTGATGGGGGGCAGGATGGAGCCAATTGGGGGGCAGGAAGGAGCCAGCGGGGGGCAGGATGGAGCCTGGGAGAAGATTGGAGCGATCAGGGCAGGATGGAGCTGGTGGGGGGGCAGGATGGAGCCGGGGGGGCAGGATAGAGCAATCAGGGCAAGATGGAGCCGCAGGGGTAGGATGGAGCCGATGGGGCAGAATGGAGCCAGGGGGCAGGATGGAGCCGGCGGGGCAGAATGGAGTTGGGGGGGTGGGCAGGATGGAGCCGGAGGGGCAAGATGGAGCCGAGGGGGGCAGGATTGAGCCGCCGGGGCAGAATGGAGTCAGGGGGGGGGCAGGATGGAGCCGGGGGGGCAGGATTGAGCCGGCGGAGCAGAATGGAGCCGGGGGGGGGCAGGATGGAGCCGGAGGGGCAAGATGGAGCTGGTGGGGGGGCAGGATGGAGCCGGCGGGGGGAGGCAAGATGGAGCCAGCGGGGGGCAGGATGGAGCCGGAGGGAAGAATGGAGCGATCAGGGCAGGATGAAGCCGGGGGGGCAGGATGGAGCCGACGGGGCAGAATGGAGCCGGGGGACAGGATGGAGCCGGCGGGGCAGAATGGAGCCGGGGGGCAGGATGGAGCCGGAGGGCAGGATGGAGCTGGTGGGGGGGGCAGGTGGAGCCGGCGGGGGGAGGCAAGATGGAGTGGGGGGGGGGCAGATGGATCCGGCGGGGCAGAATGGAGCCGGGGGGGGGCGAGGATGGAGCCGGAGGGGCAGGATGGAGCCAGTGGTGGGGGGAGGATGAGCCGGGGGGGAGCAGATGGAGCGAGGGGCAGATGGAGCTTGGGGGGCAGGAGGAGCAGCGGGGGCAGATGGAGCGGGGAGTTGGAGCGATCAGGGCAGATGGAGCTGGTGGGGGGCAGGATGGAGCCGGGGGGCAGGATAGAGCAATCAGGGCAGATGGAGCCGCGGGGTAGGATGGAGCCGATGGGGCAGAATGGAGCCAGGGGGCAGGATGGAGCCGGGGGGGCAGAATGGAGTTGGGGGGTGGGCAGGATGGAGCCGGAGGGGCAAGATGGGGCCGAGGGGGGCAGGATTGAGCCGCCGGGGCAGAATGGAGTCAGGGGGGGGCAGGATGGAGCCGGGGGGCAGGATTGAGCCGGCGGGCAGAATGGAGCCGGGGGGGGGCAGGATGGAGCCGGAGGGCAAGATGGAGCTGGTGGGGGGCAGGATGGAGCCGGGGGGGGGCAAGATGGAGCCAGGGGGGGCAGGATGGACCGGAGGGAAGATGGAGCGTCGGGGCAGGATGAGCCGGGGGGCAGATGAGCCGAGGATGCCGGGGGGACAGGATGGAGCCGGCGGGGCAGAATGGAGCGGGGGGGGCAGGATGGAGCCGGAGGGGCAGGATGGAGCGGTGGGGGGCAGGATGGAGCCGACGGGGGAGGCAAGATGGAGCCGGGGGGGGCAGGATGGATCCGGCGGGGCAGAATGGAGCCAGGGGGGGGCAGGATGGAGCCGGAGGGGCAGGATGGAGCCAGTGGGGGGGCAGGAAGGAGCCAGGCGGGGCAGGATGGAGCCTGGGAGAAGATTGGAGCGATCAGGGCAGGATGGAGCTGGTGGGGGGCAGGATGGAGCCGGGGGGGCAGGATAGAGCAATCGGGCAAGATGGAGCTCGGGGGCAGGATGGAGCCGATGGGGCAGAATGGAGCAGGGGGCAGGATGGAGCCGGCGGGGCAGAATGGAGTGGGGGGGTGGCAGGATGGAGCCGGAGGGGCAAGATGGAGCCGGAGGGGGGCAGGATGAGCGCGGGGCAGAATGGAGTCAGGGGGGGGCAGGATGGAGCCCGGGGGGGCAGGATGAGCCGGCGGGCAGAATGGAGCCGGGGGGGGCAGGATGGAGCCGGAGGGGCAAGATGGAGCGGTGGGGGGGCAGGATGGAGCCGGCGGGGGAGGCAAGATGGAGCCAGGGGGGGCAGGATGGAGCGGAGGAAGATGGAGCGATAGGGCAGGATGAAGCCGGGGGGCAGGATGGAGCCGACGGGGCAGAATGGAGCCGGGGGGACAGGATGGAGCGGCGGGGAGAATGGAGCCGGGGGGCAGGATGGAGCGGAGGGCAGATGGAGCGGTGGGGGGCAGGATGGAGCCGACGGGGGGAGCAGATGGAGCCGGGGGGGGCAGGATGGATCCGGCGGGGCAGATGGAGCCAGGGGGGGCAGGATGGAGCCGGAGGGGCAGGATGGAGCCAGTGGGGGGCAGAAGGAGCCAGCGGGGGGCAGGATGGAGCCTGGAGAAGATTGGAGCGATCAGGCGAGATGGAGCTGGTGGGGGGGCAGGATGAGAGCCGGGGGGGCAGGATAGAGCAATCAGGGCAAGATGGAGCCTCGGGGGCAGGATGGAGCCGATGGGGCAGAATGGAGCCAGGGGGCAGGATGGAGCCGGCGGGGCAGAATGGAGTTGGGGGGTTGGGCAGGATGGAGCCGGAGGGGGCAGATGGAGCCGAGGGGGGCAGGATGGAGCCGGGGGGCAGATGGAGTCAGGGGGGGGCAGGATGGAGCCTGGAGGGGCAGGATGGAGCCAGTGGTGGGGGGGGCAGGATGGAGCCGGCGGGGGGAGGCAAGATGGAGCCGGTGGGAGGGAGCACGATGGAGCTGATGGGGGTGCAGGATGGAGCGATTGGGGGGCAGGAGGGAGCCAGCGGGGGGCAGGATGGAGTCGGGGGGGCGGCATGATGGAGCCGGGGGGAAGCAGGATGGAGCCGGGGGGGCAGGATGGAGCAATCAGGGCAGAGAGGAGCTGGAGGGCAGGATGGAGCCGGGGGGCAGAATGGAGTCGGGGGGGGGGCAGGATGGAGCCGGAGGGGGCAGGATGGAGCCGGCGGAGGTGGCAGGATGGAGCCGGGGGGCAGGATGGAGCGATTGGGGCAAGATGGAGCCGATGGAGGGGTGCAGGATGGAGCTGCGGGGGGGGGCAGGATGGAGCCGGGGCAGAATGGAGCCGGGGGGGCAGGATGGAGCCGGAGGGGCAGGATGGAGGTGGTAGGGGGCAGGATGGAGCCAGCGGGGGGAGGCAAGATGGAGCTGGTGGGGGGATAGGATGGAGCTAAAGGGGGTGCAGGATGGAGCCGATTGGAGGCAGGAAGGAGCCAACGAGGGGCAGGATGGAGCCGGGGGGAAGGTTGGAGCGATCAGGGCAGGATGGAGCAGGTGGGGGAGCAGGATGGAGCCAGCGGGGGGGGCATGATGGAGCCGTAGGGGCAGGATGGAGCCAGCGAGGGGCAGGATGGAGCCGGGGGGGGAAGGTTGGAGCGATCAGGGCAGGATGGAGCAGGTGGGGGAGCAGGATGGAGCCAGCGGGGGGGGCATGATGGAGCCGTGGGGGCAGGATGGAGCGGAGGGGCACGATGGAGCAATCGGGGCAAGATAAAGCCGGAGGGGCAGGATGGAGCCGGCAGGACAGAATGGAGCCGGGGGGGGCAGGATGGAGCCGGGGGGGGAAGTGGAATGGAGCAATCAGGGCAGGATGGAGCCGGCGGGGCAGGATGGAGCCGGGGGGGGCAGGATGGAGCCGGCGGGGGGCAGGATGGAGCCGGCGGGGGTGGCAGGATGGAGCCGGGGGGGCAGGATGGACCGATTGGGGCAGGATGGAGCCGATGGGGGGGCAAGATGGAACCGGCGGGGGGGGGGGCAGGATGGAGCCGGGGGCAGGTTGGAGTGCTCGGTAACCGGGAGCAGTAGCAGGTAGTGTCCTGCTAGGACCTTGCATGATGTCAGAATGACATCGGCATTCGGCGCTGTGATTGGCTTGCTCGCGGTCATGTGATATGTGATGCGCAGATCACATGACCGCGAGCGGGCCAATTACAGTGCCGAACGCCGATGTCATTCTGACATCATGCAAGGTCCTAGCAGAACACTGCCTGCTACTGCTCCCGGTTACTAAACACTCGGCGGAGAGGTAAGTATAAGAATAGTTTTTAATACATTTGTCTTTATTTTACATTTGATTTCACAGTGTATAATGCACTGCGAAATCAAATCACTAAAGAAGTAGCCCTAAGGAGCAAGGGGACGCGGGGGACAGCGGGGAGTGGGTGCGCAGACAGGGCAGAGGAGCGGGTTATGGAGCGCGGGCAGGACAGCAGGAAGCGGGGCATGGAGCGCGGGCAGGCCACCGTCGGCCGGACCCGTGCTAACGTGTCGCTGTCGCCGGGCTGCAAATTGGCGTGAAACTCGAAATTTGAATTCGCACGCCTATTTGCATAGTCTGCGCTCATTGGTGGCCGCCAATGAGCGGCCCCTGTCTGGCGCGCGATTTCTGTGACCGACAGACACCTTAGACAATTATATACTAGACTAGTAAAAAGGCCCGATGCAATTGCATCGGGAGCGCGGTGAAATGAATTGTGTGTATACAGGCGGGTCAGTGGGTAGCAGAGTATACAGGGGGCTCTGTGGGTAGCAGAGTATGCAGGCGGCTCTGTGGGTAGCAGAGTATACAGGCGGGTCTGTGGGTAGCAGAGTATACAGGCGGCTCTGTGGGTAGCAGAGTATGCAGGCGGCTGTGTGGGTAGCAGAGTATGCAGGCTGCTCTGTCGGTAGCAGAGTATACAGGCGGCTCTGTGGGTAGCAGAGTATACAGGCGGCTCTGTGGGTAGCAGAGTATACAGGCGGCTCTGTGGGTAGCAGAGTATAGAGGCGGCTCTGTGGGTAGCAGAGTATACAGGCGGCTCTGTGGGTAGCAGAGTATACAGGCGGCTCTGTGGGTAGCAGAGTATACAGGCGGCTCTGTGGGTAGCAGAGTATAGAGGCGGCTCTGTGGGTAGCAGAGTATAGAGGCGGCTCTGTGGGTAGCAGAGTATAGAGGCGGCTCTGTGGGTAGCAGAGTATAGAGGCAGCTGTGTGGGTAGCAGAATATACAGGTGGCTCTGTGGGTAGCCGAGTATCGAGGCGGCTCTATGGGTAGCAGAGTATGGAGGCGGCTCTGTGGGTAGCAGAGTATGCAGGCTGCTCTGTCGGTAGCAGAGTATGCAGGCTGCTCTGTCGGTAGCAGAGTATGCAGGCTGCTCTGTCGGTAGCAGAGTATGCAGGTTGCTCTGTCGGTAGCAGAGTATGCAGGCTGCTCTGTGGGTAGCAGAGTATACAGGCGGCTCTGTGGGTAGCAGAGTATACAGGCGGCTCTGTGGGTAGCAGAGTATAGAGGGGGCTCTGTGGGTAGCAGAGTATAGAGGCGGCTCTGTGGGTAGGAGAGTATAGAGTCGGCTCTGTGGGTAGCAGAGTATAGAGGCGGCTCTGTGGGTAGCAGAGTATACAGGTGGTTCTGTGGGTAGCAGAGTATAGAGGCGGCTGTGTGGGTAGCAGAGTACAGAGATGGCTCTGTGGTGGAGGGGTGAGGAGAGAAGCGGCTCTGTGGTGGGTTGGTGAGGAGAGAAGCGTCTCTGTGGTGGAGGGGTGAGGAGAGAAGCGGCTATGTGGTGGAGGGGTGAGGAGAGAAGCGGCTCAGTGATGGAGGGGTGAGGAGAGAAGCGGCTCAGTGGTGGAGGGGTGAGGAGAGATGCGGCTCAGTGGTGGAGGGGTGAGGAGAGAAGCGGCTCAGTTGTGGAGGGGTGAGGAGAGAAGCGGCTCAGTGGTGGAGGGGTGAGGGGAGAAACGGTTCTGTGGTGGAGGGGTGAGTAAAGAAGCGGCTCTGGGCTGGAGGGGCATCCGATTGGTCCAGGACGCCGAGTCGTGGGCAATTGGATGGGCGTGCTGTGTTTACAACACAGCGCCCAATCCGCTTGCAGGGGCAGCGGCGGCCAATGGGAGTGAGCGGGGCGTGTGAGGCTTTGGAGGCAGAGACGCCCCGCTCACTCCCATTGGCTGGCGCCGGGCACAGGACGACGTCAGTGGGTCGCGGCAGGCGGCCACAGGCCCTACACCGCAAGTCCAGCAGCAGCGAGGCCCCAGCGGTGAGCGAGGGGCGGAAGGCACCGGCGACATCCGGGCAGCATCGACTTCACGGCAGGGCCAAGGGTTGGCAGGATAGCGGTGGTGTGAGGTAGTGCGGCTGCGGCTCGCGATGACGCAAGCGTCATCGCTCGCAGTGCCACAAAGGATTATGGGATGCGGCTTCAACGGGCGAATCCCAAACTGGTGATTATATAAGTAGATATGTGTATAAACTGTATATGTACATCTATCTATATATGTGTATATACTGTATATATATATCTGTGTGTATATATGTGTATATACTGTATATATATATATATATATATATATGTGTATATACTGTATATCTATGTGTATATACTGTATATACATATGTGTATATACTGTATATCTATATATGTGTTGTGTATATAGTGTATATGTATATGTGGGTATATAGTGTATGTCTGTGTATATACTGTATATCTATATGTGAGTATACACTGTATATCTATGTATATGTGTATATACTGTATATCTATGTAGGTGTATATACTGTGTATCTATCAATATGTGTGTATATAGTGTACATGTATGTATATATGTGTATATACTGTATAGCGATATGTGTATATACAGGATATCTATATATGTGTACATACTATATATATATATGTGTATATAAACTATATCTACATCTATATATGTGAAAATACTGTATATGTATATGTATCTGTGTGTATATATTGTGTATGTATATATGTGTGTATATACTGTATATCTACATCTATGTATATATGTGTATATAGTGTACATGTATCTGTGTGTATATAGTGTATATATAAGTGTATGTGTAGATACTGTATATGTATATATATGTATAGATGTGTATATAGTGTATATATATATATATATATATATATATATATACACTATATACACATCTATACATATATATACATATATATACATATACAGTATCTACACATACACTTATATCAATATATATCTAGCTGTGTGTATATACTGTATATCTATATGTAATTGTGTGGATATAGTGTATATCTATATCTATCTGTATGTATATAGTGTATATGTATACAGTGCCTACAAGTAGTATTCAACCCCCTGCAGATTTAGGTGGTTTGATAAGATACAAATAAGTTAGAGCCTTCAAACTGCAAACGAGAGTAGGATTTATTAACAGAAGCATAAATCTTACAAACAAAAAAGTTATGTTGCTCAGTTGAATTTTAAAAAATTTTAAACATAAAAGTGTGGGTCAATTATTATTCAACCCCTAGGTTTAATATTTTGTGGAATAACCCTTGTTTGCAATTATAGCTAATAATCATCTTTTATAAGACCTGATCAGGCCGGCACAGGTCTCTGGAGTTATCTTGGCCCACTCCTCCATGCAGATCTTCTCCAAGTTATCTAGGTTCTTTGGGTGTCTTATGTGGACTTTAATCTTGAGCTCCTTCCAAAAGTTTTCAATTGGGTTAAGGTCAGGAGACTAACTAGGCCACTCCATCACCTTGATTTTTTCCCTCTTGAACCAGGCCTTGGTTTTCTTGGCTGTGTGCTTTGGGTCGTTGTCTTGTTGGAAGATGAAATTACGACCCATCTTAAGATCCTTGATGGAAGAGAGGAGGTTCTTGGCCAAAATCTCCAGGTAGGCCGTGCTATCCATCTTCCCATGGAAGCGGACCAGATGGCCAGGCACCTTGGCTGAGAAACAGCCCCACAGCATGATGCTGCCACCACCATGCTTGACTGTAGGGATGGTATTCTTGGGGTCGTATGCAGTGCCATCCAGTCTCCAAACGTCACGTGTGTGGTTGGCACCAAAGATCTCGATCTTGGTCTCATCAGACCATAGAACCTTGAACCAGTCTGTCTCAGAGTCCTCCAAGTGATCATGAGCAAACTGTAGACGAGCCTTGACATGACGCTTTGAAAGTAAAGGTACCTTACGGGCTCGTCTGGAACGGAGACCATTGCGGTGGAGTACGTTACTTATGGTATTGACTGAAACCAATGTCCCCACTGCCATAAGATCTTCCCAGAGCTCCTTCCTTGTTGTCCTTGGGTTAGCCTTGACTCTTCGGACAAGCCTGGCCTCGGCACAGGAGGAAGCTTTAAAAGGCTGTCCAGGCCGTGGAAGGTTAACAGTAGTTCCATAAGCCTTCCACTTCCGGATGATGCTCCCAACAGTGGAGACAGGTAGGCCCAACTCCTGGGAAAGGGTTTTGTACCCCTTGCCAGCCTTGTGACCCTCCACGATCTTGTCTCTGATGGCCTTGGAATGCTCCTTTGTCTTTCCCATGTTGACCATGTATGAGTGCTGTTCACAAGTTTGGGGAGGGTCTTAAATAGTCAGAAAAGGTTGGCAAAAGAGATAATTAATCCACACATGTGAAGCTCATTGTTCTTTGTGCCTGAACTACTTCTTAATACTTTAGGGGGACCAAACAGAATGCTGGTGGTTTGAGGGGTTGAATAATAAATGACCTTCTGAATTAACTTTTAACACTTTAAAAAAAAAAAATTTAAAAAATCTTTTTGGCTGCAGTGCATTTCCCACTTCCAGGCTGATCTACAGTTCAAATGTCACAATGCCAAGTTAATTCCGCATGTGTCAACCAGCTAAATCTGCAGGGGGTTGAATACTACTTGTAGGCACTGTATATGTGTATATATTATATATATATATCTGTGTGTATATAGTGTATATGTAGCAGAGTGTATATATTGTATAGCTATATGTATGGATATATGTGTATATATTTTATATGTATATGTGTATAAAGTGTATATGTATCTGTGTGTATAAACGGTATACCTATATGTATATATATATGTGTAGATACTGTATAAATGTGTATATATATATATATATATATATATATATATATATATATATATATATATATATATATATCTGTGCGTATATACTGTGTATCAATATATATCTAGCTGTGTGTATATACTGTATATCTATATGTAATTGTGTGGATATAGTGTATATCTATATCTATCTGTATGTATATAGTGTATATGTATATATGTGTATATATTATATATATATATATCTGTGTGTATATAGTGTATAAGTAGCAGAGTGTATATATTGTATAGCTATATGTATGGGTATATGTGTATATATTTTATATGTATATGTGTATAAAGTGTATATGTATCTGTGTGTATAAACGGTATATCTATATGTATATATATATGTGTAGAAATGGTATATGTATGTATATATGTATATATACAGTATATGTATAGATATATGTGTAGATAGAGTGTATATATATGTGTGTATATACTGTATATATGTGTATATACAGTGTATCTATATATATATATGTGTATAAAGAGTGTATCTATATATGTGTATATAGTGTATATCTATATCTGTGTATATACTGTATATGTATATATGTGTATATAGTGTATATCTATCTGTGTATATACTGTATATCTATATATGTGTGTATATACTGTATATGTGCATGTATGTATATATGTGTATATACGCTATATGTATATCTGTATGTGTTTATATACTGTATATCAATATATGTGTACATAGTGTATATACAGTATATCTATTGATATATGTGTACATAGTGTATATGTATCAATATATGTGTATATACTGTATATGTGTATATAGTGTATGTCTATATGTGTATATACTGAATATAAATATATATAGAGATGTGTATATAGTGTGTATGTATGGATATGTGTATATAATGTATATGTATCAATATATGTGTATATACTGTATATCTATATATATATGTGTCTATAGTGTATATGTATCTATGTGTATATACTGTATATCTATATATATATATATATGTGTATATAGTGTGTATCTATGTGTATATACAGTATATCAATAATATATATGTGTATATAGTGTGTATCTATGTGTATATACAGTATATCAATAGATTTATGTGTATATAAGGTATGTGTAGATACTCTATATCTAAATGTGTGTGTTGAAATAGTGTATATGTATAGAGTGTATGTGTATATGTATAGAGTGTATGTATGTATATGTGTATGTTGTGCTGCTGGTTAGTCGTCCTGTGTGTGGGGGGATTTTTGTCCCCTGTGGTGTGTCTCTCCCCGGATCTCCTCTCTGTCTCTCAGCTGCTGTGTGTGGGGGAGGTGCAGGGTGTGGGGCCGAAGCTGAGCAGGGGTAGACTGTAGAGGGGCAGAATGGGCTCCCCCACCCCTGTTTCCCCTGGGCTCTATTTGCCCCTGCACTGTCTTAACTCGCCCTGGCCCTTCTGTGGCTTTTTACCCTTCTTCCCAGCTCTGATCGATTAATAGAGGGCCTGCAGTGATGTCTGAGTCATGTGAATGATCACAGGACTCTGACATCACCAAAGGTCTTTTTGCCTTGTAGTGAAGATGATCGGAGCAGAGAGAGATGCGGGAGTGTGCCGGAGCAGCAGGAGAGGTGGTGTGGGGGATCTACGGCTGGCGGGAGTGTATGGCTGGCGGGAGTGTATGGCTGGCGGGGGGTAGTTCTCCGGGAGGTGCAGTGCGGCTGCGGCTGTCAGCTGCTGTGTGTGGGGGTTGCTGTCCTGGGGAATGGAGTGTGCGGGGCCGGAGCTCCTCTCTCTCTCTCTCTGGCCGGGTCTCCTGTGTCTGTGTGTGGGGTTTGTTGTCCCGGAGGTGCACTGCGGCTGCGGCTCGCGATGACGCGTAGCGTCATCGCTCGCAGTGGCGCAAAGCATTCTGGGATTCGGCTACAACGCCCGAATCCCAAACTGCGGATTATATAAATAGATAAGGAAAAAACAAAGTCTCTTTCAGAGTGTCAGCTCACAGTGAAGTCTTGTCAGATTCCTTCAGTATCCGACTTCCAGGTCATCACAAGGAAGAAGAAAGCACACCACAATCGATAAAAAAGTAATAAAAAATTTCTCCAGCAATGCAGCCACAAGTCCAATAGTTAAAATTCAACTTATAGTTGTATAATTAAAATGTAACTATTGGACTTGTGGCTGCATCACTGGAGAAATTTTTATTCCTTTTCCAATGGGGACAGTGTTGCAAATGTATGTAAAGCGCTATGGAATTAATATATAAATGAATAAATATTATTATTATGACATGAAATAGTGATTGCACATATTCAAGAAGCAATATCCATACTATGGTGTTTCATCAGTGTGAACAGACCTATAAGATCATGTATGTGAAGCATATAATGGCCATAGCGCTTATTTTTATTTGAATTGCTATCACATAAGTGTAGAACAGATGACCTTGCATGCTGCTAACTCTGAAATGATAAAGATTTGCTTCCCCCTAAAAAAAATAATACAAAGCCTATTCCCTGAAAAATATCAAACTCACATCTGGCACTATTTCCAAAATTAACACTCTGCAGGTGTCAAAAATGTTTGCAAACTCCAGGAAGTTTAAAAAAAATCAATTTAAAGCTCATAAAAATTCTACACCGTGATACAAGCCAGTAGATCCAATGGCTGGAGACACTCCTAACCTTTAGTTAGTTGTTATTCCTAGTGAGCGGGTCTTCCAGTGAGTGTTTGCAAATAAAGATATAATGACTTACGTCCATTTTAACTTTAGAATTTTTTCACGAACAAACCCACATTCGCTGGCTTTTGGGGAAAGCGTTCAGGTTCCAAATTTGAAATTGGCCAACATGTTCAAGCAAAGTTCACTCATCACTAAATGTTGACTAACTGCTACTTCTCATTCATGTTACGATGGAGCTTATTGTAATGTGCATTCTTAAATATAGCAGCTAATCAAAACCATGTAATTTAGTGCATTTTTTAAAAATGCTACTGAGACTTTGTACATCACACACACTGTATGATACCCACACAGTCCAGATAACAGTATGATTGTCCCCATGCACTATGATGGATTTCACAGCCCATTACACACATTATGATAGTCCAGTCCTCACAGCCAACACCTTCTACACGCATCACTCACTAAGGGCTTAAGCCAGAAACCGGTCGAGATTGCATCTCTGCTATCATGGACTTTCATATATTTTAACATTTTGCACAAATAAAGTGAGAATTATTTTTTATTTGAGACTCCTCCCATTTTTTCTTCATGCACTGCTGCACACACACACACAGTATTTCACAGCCTTCTACAGATGGTATAATGGTATTCATAGCACAGACTGGATAATGGCCACGAAAAACTTCCACAGTACTATATCCCTTTTAGCCACCACACATACTATATGGACCCCATTGACAGAATGATGCCCCCACACGTAGATAAACTTTTGCTCTATGTGCACCAATTAAACAATACACGTCTCAGGGGACTATTTATACATGTTTTTAATCTCAGTTGATGATTGATTCGGCACTATTATTACTGAGGAATCAAAGCTAAACTTTCATTGGCTGTTAATAAAATAATTTCCACTAATCACAGAAATCTAGATTTTAAAATCATAATAACATGTTTCCTTTTCAAATTCCCAATGCAGCATTTCAATTTATTGCCAAATAGATCATTAGATTTCATCATGTTGGAATGAGCCTTAATGATTAGTGTGAGTTTTGTTGTCCAGTTTAAAAGGATAAAAAGCTGAAATGTTCAGAAAAGATTTGTAGTCAATGTTTTACTAAGCAAAGGTAAGAAACTGGTTTCAGTGGTTTTGGGGTGTCAGTTGTATCCCTATGGCTGCCTGGCACTTTGCTTATTGACTCATCTATGTGTTTGCTGTTTCTATTGGTAATTGCTGTACAGGGCTTTACCAGTAACATAGGTAGAGTTTGTTATCAATAGTATTTCTAAAAAAAAAATAAGAAGATTGCTGTTATACACAAGCAACTACCGGTAGTCTTGTGTGTTATCTTCTCCTCCACGCTGCAACTTTCTCATAGAATTTTGCCCCTGATGAAAAAAGCAGCGTGTTTTGCTCCAACCCAAATTTAATCTACAAAGTGTTAATTCACAAGTTGGGGTGCCAACGCGAAGCTGCAGGGAAGCCTTGGGTTGGCATCGTGTGGCCTGGTGCAACAATTCTCCACCCAATTCTAAATTAATGCAGACACGGAGTCTATAAGTCAATAGACCACGGAGTTCAACACATGTTTACTTGTACAGTCTTGTGTAACATCCTTGGACATTTCATACTTGGGGTCACTCCTTTTGAAACAATTCATTGCAGACAGCTCCTGTCATCCCAATACCTCTAGACTCTCACCCCTCTATTCAACACCACAGTAAATTGCTGTAAGCTCATGTAGTCTCTGTTGGCTACAACGCTAACCGACCCAGAGGGATCAGTCCAGAGGAAAAATTAGCGCCACTTTTAGGCAATGTTCCTTTACAGCTTGAACTGTGATGAGCTGTTTGCCCAAGACTATATTGATGTCCACTGCAACAGGTAATCAAAGAATCAGTCATCACCCAGGGGTCCACCTAAGGCTGTGGTCAAGCACCAATACAGGAGGGGTACACTCATATACGTCCCTATTTTTTGCTTTCCAATCCTGAGGTGGTCCAGAGATTCCAGCTGAAGTAAATGCTGAGTTGCTCACCACCACCATTCCAATTTTCTTTTGGGAACTCTTTTGCTAAAGCTACACAGCAGGCAGGCCCATTTTATTAATGGGGTCACACCTACAAAAGGTGTGCCACTTATTTTAAACTGCTTCCCTTATCGAAGGATACCAGGAAACAGTCCTCACTTCGGCCACCACATGACCACACACGTACAAATATACACATAGAATTACACATGAGTAACAACCTATGCGTATATTCAGAAAAGTACAAAAAAAAAAAGGCAGCTCATCCAGTCCCATTGTCTGGATATCTCTGCTGCCCCTGGGGATCTGCTCAGACCAGGGTGGAGGCACACCCTTCCTCTAAAAGCACTGCACAGATTTGGGGATGGTCCAGCGGCAAGAATCCTCCACAGCAAATTGATTAAAACATTTCCATTTTATTTATGCAAAAGTTAAAATCCATATATTCCAGTCAGATATATGGCACAAAAATATACTAGGCTGTTGCCCACTATGGCAACTATATATTTTGGCAGTTACGCCTTCATCCTAGTCATCATATCATTACCCTATCCAATCCTTTCTTATAACTACCTCCGGTCCTATTTAGAAGTAAAAACAATTATCATTATTAAAATAGGATGTTCTTCTTGACTGAAGATGACAGGAAACTCTAACCGTGGAGGTCTTTGTTACTGCCTTATAGAGACAAAACCCTAGTTCCAGTAGCGTAGCTAGCGGTGGGGCAGGGGTGGTGAGCGCCCCGGGCCCCCCGACATGAGGGGCCCATTGTCCGCCCCTGGGGGGGCCCAATGCTTCCCCCCCGGTCCTTCAACAAGAGGTGTGTGAGAGAGGGGTGCAGAGGGTGGCAGGCTGTGCACGGGGATGAAGGATACAGGGAGGCTGGAGGATGGAAACTGCAGGGGATAGAGGATGGAAACTGCAGGGGACAGAGGATGGAAACTGCAGGGGACAGAGAATGGAAACTGCAGGGGACAGAGGATGTAAACTGCAGGGGACAGAGGATGTAAACTGCAGGGGACAGCAGATGGAAACTGCAGGGGACAGAGGATGGAAACTGCAGAGGACAGAGGATGGAATCTGCAGGGGACAGAGGATGGAATCTGCAGGGGACAGAGGATGGAAACTGCAGGGGACAGAGGATGGAATCTGCAGGGGACAGAGGATGGAATCTGCAGGGGATAGAGGATGGAAACTGCAGGGGATAGAGGATGGAAACTGCAGGGAATAGAGGATAGAGAGTGCAGGAGGATAGAGTATGGAGAGCGCAGGAGGATGGGGAGTGCAGGAGGATGGAGGATGGAGAGCGCAGGAGGATGGAGAGCGCAGGAGGATGGAGGATAGAGAGTGCAGGAGGATAGAGAGCGCAGGAGGATGGAGAGCGCAGAAGAATGGGGACTGCAGGAGGATGGGGACTGCAGGAGGACGGAGGACAGGGAATGCAAGAGGATGGAGGATGGAGAGCGCAGGTGGATGGAGCGTGCAGGAGGATAGAGGGTGCTGGAGGATGGTGGATGGGAGTGCAGGAGGATGGAGAGGGCAGAAGAATGGAGTGTGCAGGAGGATGGAGGATAGAGAGCGCAGGAGGATAGAGAGCGCAGGAGGACAGAGAGCGCAGGAGGATGGAGAGCGCAGGAGGATGGAGAGCGCAGTAGGATGGGGACTGCAGGAGGATGAGGAGTGCAGGAGGACAGGGAATGCAAGAGGATGGAGGATGGAGAGCACAGGAGGATGGAGCGTGCAGAAGGATGAAGCATGCAGGAGGATGAAGCATGCAGGAGGATGGAGGGCACTGGAGGATGGAGGGTGCTGGAGGTTAGTGGATGGGGAGCGCAAGAGGATGGAGAGCGCAGGAGGATGGAGCACACAGAATGATGGAGCGCGCAGGTGGATGGGGAGCGCAGGAGGATGGAGAGTGCAGGAGGATGGAGGGTGCAGGAGGATGGAGGGTGCAGGAGGATGGAGAGTGCTGAAGGATGGAGGGTGCTGGAGGATGGAGGGTGCAGGAGGAAGGAGAGTGCAGGAGGATGGAGAGTGGAGGAGGATGGAGAGTGCAGGAGGAAGGAGAGTGCAGGAGGATGGAGAGTGGAGGAGGATGGGGAGTGCAGGAGGATGGAGAGTTCAGGAGGTGAGTGGCCATTTGGCCCAATTCTTAGGGGCGGCAGCTGCGGCAAAGCTTTCGACCGCCCCGGGCGCCACAAACAGTTGCTGCGCCACTGCCTCAGATGATGGGGTGGCACGAGAATTCTCTGCCAGCACCGCCCCCCCCCCCCCCCGCTCTTCACATGGGGGCCCTGGGTGCAGAGCTCGCCCCGGGCCCAGAGCAGGCTAGCTACGCCACTGCCTAGTTCCTTTATATACTATACTCTGATGCAAAATTCATTTGAAGTGAAAATATATAAAGCGCATAATAATTTACATACATTGATACAAGAAAAAAATCCTATATTGGATGTAAAAGAAAAGAATGCCGTTCAAGAGTAATGTGATAATGTGTCAGCGCTCAGAAGCAATATCAGGACACAACTCTATTAATAATTACCTTTAGGCTTTATTCAATATGGGAATCCAGTCTCCACAACGCGTTTCGACGCAGTGAGCGTCTTTATCAAGTGATTACTAGGATTCTCCATTAAAATTACTTATATACATTCAGAATCAAACAAGGGAGGGATTATTGCACCGGTATATTGCAATCTCTGTAATGGATCCTGGAAGGGATCAAAAAGAGATCCCCACATAGTCCATATTTGTATTGCACTATTTGTTATATACAATGTATACACAGTATTTATGATAAAAAGGCAATTGTAATATAAAACCAGCTTTGTTGATTAGTATCATGAATATAATGAATAATAATTATACTAAAAATTATGACTAAAAATAATAAGACCAAAAAATATAATAATACATGAAATTTAAAACTATGACAAAAAAATTAATTATAACAAAAAATTGTGACAAAAAAATATATCAATTAAATTATTATATTATAAAATTACATATATCCAACAATTATCTACATTTCTAAAAACTCTGTTTAGAATATCTATATAAAGAAGGGGAGGAAGGAATGGGTGGGGGGAAGGGTGGAGGGGGGGGGGAGGGGTGGGGGAGGGGGAGGAAGGGAGGACAGGTAAAATTGATCGTACAGAATAATAAAAATTGATATTTAAAAATTAATATTTCAATATTAGTATTTAAAAAGTATTTTCCAATATACTATTGAGACCTTCTGGCTGTAATGTGCCCATTTTAAATATCCAGAAGGATTCTCTTCTATTGAGGGTGTGTGTTTTATTAATGGCTTTATCCCCTATCTGTTCAATAACTGTTAATGTTAATTTTGAGGGGTCCCTATTATGTGCCAAATCAAAGTGTTTGGACACACTATGGTTTGGGAATCCAATACTTATGTTATGCCTATGTTTGTTTAATCTTGCCCTCATACTTTGAGTGGTCCTACCAATGCATTGTTGGCCGCACGGGCATTCTAATAAATAAACCACAAACTTAGAAGAACAATCCAATTTCTGCTTGATATCATGTGTAGAATTAGTAGTATTAGATGTAAAATTCTTTGCTCCATGTTTTATAATTTTGCAGCATTTACACCGTCGGACACCGCATCTATAGCAACCTAACCTATGTAGCATAGAAGGCGCCGTGGAAGAGGGTTCTCTTACTCTATTTGAGATAGCCCTGCTGGGGGCTAGGATATTTTGAAGGTTTTTGCCTCTTCTAAAGATAATTTTCGGTTTTTTAGGGATAATTTTTGACAGAATTGGGTCTCCTTGTAAAATGAACCAATATTTTTTCAGCATAGTGTAAATGTTCTTATAGGATTTATTGAAAGTTGTAACTAAATTACAATTATAGATTTTTTTTGGTTTCTGTTTCATTCTCTTTCTTTTTCTTGTTATCATCTAAAACTTTCAAATATTGTTGTTGTGTAAAACCTTTACATTTATCATATGCATCTTTTAATAGCTTATGAGGATATTTCTTAGCTGCAAATCTCTTTTTCAATATCCTAGCTTCAACAGTGAAATTGTTATCATCTGTGCAGTTCTTCCTGATCCGCAGATACTGTCCATATGGGATGTTTCTGATCCATGATGGCAAATGGCTGCTCTCGAACTCCAGATAGCTATTCACATCCACGTTTTTAAAAAACGTGGAGGTGCTGAATTGGCCCTCCTGGTTGATCCTAATGAGCAGATCCAGATACTGAATGTGTGTTTTGGAACAATCCATTGAAAATCGGAGTCCCCAATTGTTGTTGTTGAGATGATTGACAAATACTCTTGCTTCTTCTTCTTCACCTGACCATACCAGGAAGAGGTCATCTATATATCTCTTATAGAACTTGATGCACCTACTACCTTTAAGGGACTGTGCGATGGCCACTGATTCGTATGCACCCATGTAGAGACCAGCATAGCTGGGTGCGAATCTAGTGCCCATCGCACAGCCCCTGATCTGTTTATATAGTTTCTCTCTATCACTAAAGATGTTGTTTTGTAGAATAAATTCAATCCCATTCAATAAAAACTTTTTTTGTGCAATAGGAATATCATTTTCTTTGGATAGTATATGATCTATAACCTTCAATCCTTTTTCATGGGGAATGTTGGAATATAAGGAGTTAACATCTAGTGTGATCAGCAATGCTCCTGGGATGGGTGGCAATTCAGTGATCAACTTTATCAACTGAGTAGAATCTTTTAAATATGATGGTAATCTGACATTATATCTCTGCAGGAACAAGTCAATGTAGTGGGATAAGTTACTTGTTATCGAATTAATGCCCGATATGATGGGGCGTCCGGGGGGGTCATTAATGGACTTATGGATCTTTGGGAGGAAGTAGAAGTGTGGAACTTTATATTCTTCTATGTTTAGAAATTTAAATTCTTTCTTGTTCATTATCTCCATTTTTTTAGCACTTTTTATCATGATTTTATATTCATTGAAAACATCCTGCAAGGGATTGTTCTCCAATTCAACATAATATATTTTATCCTGTAGAATGTTATCACTTTTCATGTTATACCACCCCCTGTTCATAATTACTATCCCCCCTCCTTTATCTGCCTGCCGGAGAATCAAGTTTTTATTTCCTGTCATTTTATTGATAGCTGATCTTTCTCCCTTAGTTAGATTATCCTTTTGTTTGATATCCCTGATGTTTCTTATTTCTTTTAAGGCCAGATGTTGAAAAGTTTCTAAATGTGCTCCTTTATGATGTGCAGGGTAATAGTTGCTTTTCATTAATGGATTTACATGAGAATATTTGACCTGTCTATAGGTATCATTTGCAAAGGAATCCGTTTTGTTGATGTTACTTAGGGAATGATCAGGTTTATCCTCTATAGTGCCCCTCATTTGCTCTATCAGGAAATGTCTTTGTACAGTTAGTTTCCTGATATATTCGTTGAAGTCTAGATATAAGGTGAAAGGATCAATGTTGGATTTAGGGCAAAAGGAGAATCCCCGTCCCAATAATTTTATTTCATCCTCTGTTAATTTACTATCTGACAAATTAAAAACCCCATTATGATGAGAGCTTAAATTAGTATCATTTTGAGAATTATTCTCTTCATTGGTACTGCATTTAGGAATATATTGGTGGTTGTCTCCAGTGTTGCTTGGGAGATATTTGATTAATCTATTTTTGTTTTCTTCACTTCTTTTCTTGTATTGGGGGAATTTTGAGTGGATTTTTGATTTTCCTCCTCTACATCCTCTCCTTGTCTTTTTCTTTTTGTCTTTCTGCAGGTGACCATTTGAAAAAAATGTGTAATTTTTCCAGTGTTAATATTTATAGGAGTGGGTGTCTCATCTTTCTCTAGTAAATCGAGTGCATTATCATCTTTATTATTTGAAATTGGTGTTTCAAGTTTTGGGGGTGTGATTGGTAATTCTCGATAAAAAGTATCATCTAATTGATTAGTGCGCAAGTGAGATTGTGTAGGTGAGCAATCATGAAGTGTAAACAGTTCAAAGGACTGATTGGTGTTAATTAGCTGGGTTTCCTTATTAGTGAAAACCTCAAAAAAGTCTATTAATGGTGTTTGTTCATTGAGTGCAATCAATGGACCTTCAGTGATTTCCCGATCAACCGTGTTTGTTTGGTCTTCCACAGGAATTACATACCAATACTGTGGAGATAGCAGAAATAGAAAAAAATAATAAGGATCATCAAGCAAACACAAAGGTCGACCACATCAATTTAATTCCTGTGGAAGACCAAACAAACACGGTTGATCGGGAAATCACTGAAGGTCCATTGATTGCACTCAATGAACAAACACCATTAATAGACTTTTTTGAGGTTTTCACTAATAAGGAAACCCAGCTAATTAACACCAATCAGTCCTTTGAACTGTTTACACTTCATGATTGCTCACCTACACAATCTCACTTGCGCACTAATCAATTAGATGATACTTTTTATCGAGAATTACCAATCACACCCCCAAAACTTGAAACACCAATTTCAAATAATAAAGATGATAATGCACTCGATTTACTAGAGAAAGATGAGACATCCACTCCTATAAATATTAACACTGGAAAAATTACACATTTTTTTCAAATGGTCACCTGCAGAAAGACAAAAAGAAAAAGACAAGGAGAGGATGTAGAGGAGGAAAATCAAAAATCCACTCAAAATTCCCCCAATACAAGAAAAGAAGTGAAGAAAACAAAAATAGATTAATCAAATATCTCCCAAGCAACACTGGAGACAACCACCAATATATTCCTAAATGCAGTACCAATGAAGAGAATAATTCTCAAAATGATACTAATTTAAGCTCTCATCATAATGGGGTTTTTAATTTGTCAGATAGTAAATTAACAGAGGATGAAATAAAATTATTGGGACGGGGATTCTCCTTTTGCCCTAAATCCAACATTGATCCTTTCACCTTATATCTAGACTTCAACGAATATATCAGGAAACTAACTGTACAAAGACATTTCCTGATAGAGCAAATGAGGGGCACTATAGAGGATAAACCTGATCATTCCCTAAGTAACATCAACAAAACGGATTCCTTTGCAAATGATACCTATAGACAGGTCAAATATTCTCATGTAAATCCATTAATGAAAAGCAACTATTACCCTGCACATCATAAAGGAGCACATTTAGAAACTTTTCAACATCTGGCCTTAAAAGAAATAAGAAACATCAGGGATATCAAACAAAAGGATAATCTAACTAAGGGAGAAAGATCAGCTATCAATAAAATGACAGGAAATAAAAACTTGATTCTCCGGCAGGCAGATAAAGGAGGGGGGATAGTAATTATGAACAGGGGGTGGTATAACATGAAAAGTGATAACATTCTACAGGATAAAATATATTATGTTGAATTGGAGAACAATCCCTTGCAGGATGTTTTCAATGAATATAAAATCATGATAAAAAGTGCTAAAAAAATGGAGATACTGAACAAGAAAGAATTTAAATTTCTAAACATAGAAGAATATAAAGTTCCACACTTCTACTTCCTCCCAAAGATCCATAAGTCCATTAATGACCCCCCCGGACGCCCCATCATATCGGGCATTAATTAGATAACAAGTAACTTATCCCACTACATTGACTTGTTCCTGCAGAGATATAATGTCAGATTACCATCATATTTAAAAGATTCTACTCAGTTGATAAAGTTGATCACTGAATTGCCACCCATCCCAGGAGCATTGCTGATCACACTAGATGTTAACTCCTTATATTCCAACATTCCCCATGAAAAAGGATTGAAGGTTATAGATCATATACTATCCAAAGAAAATGATATTCCTATTGCACAAAAAAAGTTTTTATTGAATGGGATTGAATTTATTCTACAAAACAACATCTTTAGTGATAGAGAGAAACTATATAAACAGATCAGGGGCTGTGCGATGGGCACTAGATTCGCACCCAGCTATGCTGGTCTCTACATGGGTGCATACGAATCAGTGGCCATCGCACAGTCCCTTAAAGGTAGTAGGTGCATCAAGTTCTATAAGAGATATATAGATGACCTCTTCCTGGTATGATCAGGTGAAGAAGAAGAAGCAAGAGTATTTGTCAATCATCTCAACAACAACAATTGGGGACTCCGATTTTCAATGGATTGTTCCAAAACACACATTCAGTATCTGGATCTGCTCATTAGGATCAACCAGGAGGGCCAATTCAGCACCTCCACGTTTTTTAAAAACGTGGATGTGAATAGCTATCTGGAGTTCGAGAGCAGCCATTTGCCATCATGGATCAGAAACATCCCATATGGACAGTATCTGCGGATCAGGAAGAACTGCACAGATGATAACAATTTCACTGTTGAAGCTAGGATATTGAAAAAGAGATTTGCAGCTAAGAAATATCCTCATAAGCTATTAAAAGATGCATATGATAAATGTAAAGGTTTTACACAACAACAATATTTGAAAGTTTTAGATGATAACAAGAAAAAGAAAGAGAATGAAACAGAAACCAAAAAAATCTATAATTGTAATTTAGTTACAACTTTCAATAAATCCTATAAGAACATTTACACTATGCTGAAAAAATATTGGTTCATTTTACAAGGAGACCCAATTCTGTCAAAAATTATCCCTAAAAAACCGAAAATTATCTTTAGAAGAGGCAAAAACCGTCAAAATATCCTAGCCCCCAGCAGGGCTATCTCAAATAGAGTAAGAGAACCCTCTTCCACGGCGCCTTCTATGCTACATAGGTTAGGTTGCTATAGATGCGGTGTCCGACGGTGTAAATGCTGCAAAATTATAAAACATGGAGCAAAGAATTTTACATCTAATACTACTAATTCTACACATGATATCAAGCAGAAATTGGATTGTTCTTCTAAGTTTGTGGTTTATTTATTAGAATGCCCGTGCGGCCAACAATACATTGGTAGGACCACTCAAAGTATGAGGGCAAGATTAAACAAACATAGGCATAACATAAGTATTGGATTCCCAAACCATAGTGTGTCCAAACACTTTGATTTGGCACATAATAGGGACCCCTCAAAATTAACATTAACAGTTATTGAACAGATAGGGGATAAAGCCATTAATAAAACACACACCCTCAATAGAAGAGAATCCTTCTGGATATTTAAAATGGGCACATTACAGCCAGAAGGTCTCAATAGTATATTGGAAAATACTTTTTAAATACTAATATTGAAATATTAATTTTTAAATATCAATTTTTATTATTCTGTACGATCAATTTTACCTGTCCTCCCTTCCTCCCCCTCCCCCACCCCTCCCCCCCCCTCCACCCTTCCCCCCACCCATTCCTTCCTCCCCTTCTTTTATATAGATATTCTAAACAGAGTTTTTAGAAATGTAGATAATTGTTGGATATATGTAATTTTATAATATAATAATTTAATTGATATATTTTTTTGTCACAATTTTTTGTTATAATTAATTTTTTTGTCATAGTTTTAAATTTCATGTATTATTATATTTTTTGGTCTTATTATTTTTAGTCATAATTTTTAGTAAAATTATTATTCATTATATTCATGATACTAATCAACAAAGCTGGTTTTATATTACAATTGCCTTTTTATCATAAATACTGTGTATACATTGTATATAACAAATAGTGCAATACAAATATGGACTATGTGGGGATCTCTTTTTGATCCCTTCCAGGATCCATTACAGAGATTGCAATATACCGGTGCAATAATCCCTCCCTTGTTTGATTCTGAATGTATATAAGTAATTTTAATGGAGAATCCTAGTAATCACTTGATAAAGACGCTCACTGCGTCGAAACGCGTTGTGGAGACTGGATTCCCATATTGAATAAAGCCTAAAGGTAATTATTAATAGAGTTGTGTCCTGATATTGCTTCTGAGCGCTGACACATTATCACATTACTCTTGAACGGCTATCTCTATCCTTCCCATCCGGGAAGCGTGATCAGCAGCCGCTCGGCAATCAGGACCTCTCCTACGTTACACGAATACTCCCCTTGCTGTCACGTGGACTGATCACCGGCGGACTACGTGAACAACAACAACCTTCGGCACGGAGCTAGCGAGGAGACTCCGGGATAAACCACAGCTGTTTAACCTGTTGTGCGGCCAGCACAACAGAACCAGGTGAGCAGGGGGGTGACAGCACCGATCCCCCCTGATTAACATCGCACAGTTTGGCGCAACATATCTTTTCTTTCTCAGTAAAAGAAAAGAAGACAGATATACATATGTATGCAGCAAGGAATACCAATAGGAATCATAGTGGAAGCAAAAGCGATATATATATCTTCTGGAAATAGTAATAATAGAACTGCATGATACTTAGACCAAATTTTCATTAATGATTCCAATACAAACTTCATATAAACCAAAGTAGATATAAGGAAATAGCTAGTGTTATACATACCAACAACATTGTCTCGTCTATAAATAAATAATGCAAGACATATTTAATAATCTGCACAAATGAACATTAAAAATATACAATCCTATGAAGATTTAATGTTCAAACTAGTGTTGGGTTATAAGATCTTGTCTACTCTTCATACCATGTGGCATTCTATTTCCCAAAGTGAATATCCACTTACTCTCTCTGTTCAACATTTTTTTTCCAAGCTTTCCACCATTAGTGGTCTACTCACTTTGTCAATGCCCCTAAAAATCATACCTTTTCTTGAAAAATGGCGTGATACTGCAGAGATGCCTACCGCAGATGAGTTGGTGACAAATGCTTTCTAAGGGCCCTTTCACATCAGCGTTTTTTGAAATTCGCGGCAAATGCGGTGAAAAAAACGCATCTTCAGCGATTACCGCATACCGGCTGCACTTGCGGCGCGGTTGCGGTAAACGCCATGCAAAGTATAGGTTTTGCACTTGCGGCAGGTGCAGCCGCGAAAAAAAACGCGGCTGACCGCGTTTTTTTTCGCGGCCGCACCTGCCGCAAGTGCAAAACCGCACTTGCCGCACCTGCCGCAAGTACGCCTATACTTTGCATGGCGTTTACCGCAACCGCGCCACAAGTGCAGCCGGTATGCGGTAATCGCGGCAGATGCGGTATCTTCACCGCATCTGCCGCGAATTTCAAAAAACGCTGATGTGAAAGGGCCCTAATCTGCACTTTTAGCGGTTCCATAGTGCACCCTACATACTGAACATTGCATATTGTGCAGTCTATAAGTTACACCACAAATGTGCTACAATTAATGAATTCTCTGATGGGGAATTCTCTGCCTCTTTTTTAAGAGATGAAGCTGTCAGGTTTTTTTTAGCGTGTTTACAACTCTTGCATCTTGAGGCTCCACATTTGTGGAATCCTTTTATATCAAGCCATGTTGTAGAACTTGTTTGAGTTTTCTCTGCAAACATACTTGGAGATAGTATTGATTGGATCGTACAGGCTTTCCTGGCTACAAAATTTATTTCATTGGTTTTTAGTATGTCTTTTAGATCTGCATTTTCATTCTTTATTGAAACATATGCAAGAAAAACAAACAGGTCACTGTTAAAAGCATAACGAAAAGTATGTCGCCAAGGGACCATAAACATCAAATTCTGAAGTGTGTATAGTTGAATACATGTGTTATTGCTAACTTGAAGTATAGAAAGAAAAAACCTGAAGAAAAGGAAAATCTAAGACTAGACCGCCTCCTCAAATCTTAATGTCTAAAGTCGTGGCCTGAAGCTACAATAACAGTAATAACTGGTAGTTAACATCCGGAGACTTGAAATGTCTTATAAATTTCAGTATAAAGAAGATAAAAAAGGCAAGGAAGGAGGGAGGAGTAGAAAGGAAATAAGAAAAGGGCGGGAAAAGGCAGTTAGGACCTAAAGGTAATAGAATATAGGAGCCACACATCGGATGTTAAGTGGACGAAGTCAACGATTAGCATGTGTCAGCCAAGACCTCAGATCTAAGGATTCCCTAAACAAGATCCAGGGCGACCACAAGGTGCAGTGTCGTGTGATGCTGTTCTCATCAGGCATATTGTGGGCAATGAGTTCCTCCATCCTGCAGGTGCCATTTAGCTCATCCACCCAGTCACCACGAGTCGGACAATCCGACCGTTTCCAGAACCTGGAAATCAAGTGTCTTGCGGCTGTTAGAAAGTGACGGAGAAGGTTTTTCTTAAATCTAGCGATAGACATATTTGTTCAGTTCAACAGCGCCAACTGTGCGTCAAACCTAACCTGGCTAGATGTGACTCCCATACAGATCCTCCACATCCTTCCAGAAGGGGTGCAGATTCTCACATCCCCTCCAGATATGGAGATAAGAACCCTTCTTACCCAGAGCATTGAGCATTCATCAGACCTAGTCGGAAAAATGGCACTGATCTCCACGGGGCATCTGTACTATTGCGCCACCACCCTGTAATTACGATCCTGGGAGTCTGCTGAAATAGAGGCTCTGTGTATAAGGAGAACATTTTTTTACCATTCCATAGAGGTAAAACTCCTACCAATAGATCTGCATCTTCTTGATCCAACAAGGGTAAGTATTGTTTTACGATATTAATAACCCCATAATAATATTATGGACTGAATTCAGTAGTTCAAAATGTTATGATGTTTTTTATTTTTGGTACTTATTTAAAGGAGTTTTCCCACAAACAAAGTTAATTTAAAAGTTCACTTTAATTAATAGATCTTGGAATAATAATAATTTTCACAATTGGATGTGTTTAAAGAAAATGTTCCTGGGCTGAGATAATCTTACAAATGTGCTCATACTATGTACAGTTTCATTTTTGTTTCAGACTGTGCACGGAGCATTGGTTTGATCCTGGGCAGGGAAGGCCAAAATAAAGTATTCAGACATTACAGCACAGGATCACAAATAATTCTTTCTTTGGGATAAAACATTTTTTACAAACAGACAGTGAAATGCTTTATCTTATAAAAAGAATCATCTGTGATCTTGCGCTGTAATGTCTGTGTATTCTCTGTCCTTCCTTCCCTGCCCAGGAAATGTGGTATGATCAGACAATGCTCCGTGAACTGTCAGCAGGGGCACATTTATGAAATTATCTCGGCACAGGAACATTTTTTTAAACACATCCTATTGTGGAAATTATTATTATTCCAAGATCTATGGATTGAAATGAACTTTACTCATGGAAAAAACCCCTTTAATTTGAATTCCTCCAGCTTTTTTTGAAACGATCCTGTTTTTCTATGTTTCCTACTATTTTTTATGCCCTTTCTAAGGACATTTTGGGATAATGTCTTGTCAAAAATGTGCCACGTTTGATTTTTTTTCTTTCAAATAAATAGATTGAGTAGAACTGTTTCTTCAAATCCTCATAAGTTTTCCTATCGGGATATTTTTAGCTATGTGTTTAGGGTGTCAGAACCTGGCATCCAAGATGGTATTGCTTGTAGTGGGTTTTCTGTAAGGGGCTACTGATACCTTTTTGTTGACATGGTTCCATGCTAGTGATATGTCCAAAAAATTCTTTTTTAAATCATTGCATTCATGCGTAAACTTTAAAGGGGAACTCTGAGGAGAGAAAACTTTTTAGAACAGTCCCTGCCCTGCTACATGATGAAACAGAGCTGTACACTGCAGTTCTAGGATCTATAGATCTCTTGTAATTGAATAAAATCATACCTGCTCCTCTGCTCTGCCCCGCCTCAGGGGACATAACATCTCAGCATGTCAGCTTCTTGCTGGATCATAAAGCAGGAGGTTTGTCGGGGGTGTGGATGCTTGGAGCTGCAGGATCATCTTAAATTCCAGCCTTTCACATTTCTCTATGGGCAGGGGGCGTGGCCACGAGTCCCATGCTCATACTACAATCCAGTCCCTGATATACCATCCTATGTGACAGGGTCGGGTCCAGACTTGAAATAGCAATCATTTCACCAAGTAGAAACAAATACGGTACACGCTGTGATACTCTGCTGTATGATGATTCATAATGTGTTATGTTATTGCGAGGCTGGGAGCACAGGCTAAGCCCTACACTGATTGATTCAGCACTGCATATTCTCCCCTCCCCCATATGAACATGATAGCTTTCTGTCCCCTGAAACTTTTCATGGAGCATCATTATGACTCTTCAGTGACAGGCACAGCAAGGCATCCAGATGTCTACAGCATCTATTAGACATGGTATAAACGCCAAAGTTTAATTCTTTCTTTTTCTGTTACTAATACTGTGCACCAAATATATATGGGCTTAACCCCATTACGACCAATGACGAGTTTAGATGTCATGAAAAGATGTCAGTTCCCGCATCATGACGGCTAAACTCGTCATGGCTTTGAACTGTCACTGCTTGTAAACAAACAGTGACAGCTCAAATCTAACAGCTGTCAGTGACAGCTAAGGGTCAGGGGAGGAGGTGTGGGGACCCTTTTTAGTGGTCCCCACACTCAGAGCGATGTGATCGGTCAGTCAATCTGACTGACCAATCACATCGTGATCGCGCAGGAAAGTGCTGAATGTCAGCACTTCCCTGCATGATCTCTGCAGGAGCCGGGCTGTCAGCCCTGCATGCATCCCTGCTGCTCGTCCACTGCCCACTGCGCCTGTGCCCGCCTCCTCCCTCCCAGTCTCCTCCGTCCTCTCCCCGTTGTGTGCGCATCCCCCCTGCTCATCCCCCTTGTCCCCCGCTGTGACCAGCCTCCTCCTGCTCTTCCCCCCTGTCCCCTGCTGTGTCCGCCCCCCCCTGCTAATCCCTCTTGTTCTCTGGCCTGTCCCGGGTCCCCTGCTGTCTCCGGCCGGTGATCACAGTGCCGGTGGGAGGAAGTGATCACCGACCCGGTGATCACCTCCTCCCGCCGCTTCCTCCCGCTTACCTCCTCCTGCCGGTGCCAGTGCCGCCGCCGCCTCCCGCTCGCCTCCTTGTGCTGTCACCGCCGCCATCTCATCCTTCCGGACCCGACGTCCGGTAAGACCCCCTGCATGATCCCCCTGCAGGGGGATCTCTGATCCCCCATCCCCCTGCAGGGGGATCCCTGATCCCCCATCCCCCTGCATGGGGATCCCTGATCCCCCATCCCCCTGCAGGGGAATCCCTGATCCCCCATCCCCCTGCAGGGGGACCCTGATCCCCCATCCCCCTGCACGGGGACCCCTGATCCCCCATCCCCCTGCAAGGGGACCCCTGATACCCCATCCCCCTGCAGGGTGATCCCTGACCCCCCATCAACCTGCAGGGGGACCCCTGATCCCCCATCCCCCTGCAGGGGGACCCCTGATCCTCCATCCCCCTGCAGGGGGATCCCTGATCCCCCATCCCCCTGCAGGGGGATCCCTGATCCCCCATCCTCCTGCAGGGGGATCCCTGATTCCCCATCCCCCTGCATGGGGATCCCTGATCCCCCATCCCCCTGCATGGGGATCGAACTGCAGAAAGAGATCTAACAGCTCAGGTGCAGTGATCCAGTAGATCACTGTGCCCAAGTTGTCAGATCGCTTTCTACATCTTGATCCCCATTTTGAACCCCCAGGTGCTTCACAAATTAATCCGTAAAAATGAAAAAAGAAACAATTTGTGGGAAAAAAAAGTACTTTTTCATATTTACGGATCAATTTGTGAAACATCGGGGGATTCAAAGTGCTCACCACCCATCTAGATATGTTCCCTGGGGGGTCTAGTTTCCAAAATGGGGTCACTTGTGGGGGAGCTCCAATGTTTAGGCACACAGGGGCTCTCCAAACGCAACATGGTGTCCACTAACAATTTGAAAAATCAGCTCAAATTGTTAGCGGACACCATGTCGCATTTGGAGAGCCCCTGTGTGCCTAAAACTTGGAGCTCCCCCACAAGTGACACCATTTTGGAAACTAGAGCCCCCAGGGAACTTATCTAGATGGGTGATGAGCATATTTAACCCCCAGGTGCTTCACAAATTCATCCGTAAAAATGAAAAAGTACTTTTTTTTCACAAAAAGTTTCTTTTAGCCTAAACTTTTTCATTTTTACATGGGGAACAGGATAAAATGGATCCTAAAAATTGTTTCTCCTCAGTACACCGATACCTTATATGTGGTCATAAACTACTGTTTGGGCGCACGGCAGGGCTCAAAAGGGAAGGAGCACCATTTGACTCTTTGAATGGAAAATTAGCTCCAAAAGTCAAATTGCGCTCCTTCCCTTCTGAGCCCTGCCATGTGCCCAAGCAGTGGTTTATGACCACATATGAGGTATCTCTGTACTCAGGAGAAATTGCCCAACAAATTGAAGGATCCATTTTATCCTGTTGCCCATGGGAAAATGAAAGAATTGAGGCTAAAAGAAAATTTTTGTTGGAAAAATTAAAATGCCTATTTTTTCCTTCCATGTTGCTTTAGTTCCTGTGAAGCACCTGAAGGGTTAATAATCTTCTTGAATGTAGTTTTGAGTAGCTTGAGGGGTGCAGTTTTTGGAATGGTGTCTTGTTTGGGTGTTTTCTGTCATGTACATCCCTCAACGGGACATCAAATGTGATGTGTTGGATAAATAGAGTATCGTGGCTCACTGAGAACCCGGTGCTCATAGGTAAGGAAAGTTCAATATATATAGATAACCTTGGCACACAGTATACGAAAAAGGAAACTTCTTTCATTCAAAAACAGTGATTTTTATTGAATCATCAGTCAAAAAAATTAGACATTTCGGCTGGCTTGCCTTTCTCAATTAGACTGACTGTAGACAGAAAACAAAATATTGTACATCATTACAGTTTGTACATAATCCATCTTAATAATGAACGGAACATCCTCTATCATAAGTGAACAAAATGTTACACACATAGAAGTTATTATATGAACCCATATGCAACCGAATAAACCTTAATCAAAGCAATATGGGAAAAAAACCTCAACGAAAAATCATATCTCCCTTCCAGAGGGATTAAGTGGCCCTTAATATGTCTTGGTCCACTAAAATAGAATTAAATATGTCGGAAAAAAATATATTTTAATTAAAGACATTAATTAGGCATCTATAATCAAACCAAAAGTGAAACCGTGAATAGGTGTCATACCTAGTGACTGACGGTCCTATCCAGACCCAATCTTTCTCCGTGCTTACAGTGCCTTGATAGGGGGTTGCCCGATGGTATGGTATGAGCTACATCAGTGAAATACAGATTTTGATCTGTTCAAGAAAAAAAGTATGAGATAAGAGTATAGTGCAGAAGGAGATAACTGTCCTAAAAGTGAAAAATGTGAGGATACATACCTCTACACATGGGGTAAATAATGTAGTATATACCTATTGCCTTGTAGAAGGCTCATGTAGTATGGTAACTTATAATAGGGTGATCCAAAACCCTATTGCTGATATACAGAATTACTTGTGTACCAGTATGTCTGTGTTGGAAATATAAAGCATGAAAAATTCTCAATAATCAGGATAAATCATAGTTTGTCACTGTGTTATAGAAACTAAAGGTGCCCGACCTTGGTTGTAGTATTTCCCCTGTTACATCATGCTGGCCTGTGCACTTTCTTGTGAAGTATGATATGTACATAAGAACAATACCATGGTAATTAGTTTTAGTGTAGAGATTAACCTCCCCAATGAGCTCATATACAAGTGTTAAGTGGTGACTCATACCTGTGTGCCCACATAGTGGTTTAGTGACGTTCTGATCGTCAGTAAACCGCTGGAAAATTCAGGGAGCCTAGACTCCTGAGCTCAGAAGCCTCCAGCGGTTTTCCGGCGGTTTTCCGGCGGTTTTTTTCAGCGTGTGCACAGCGTTTTTCAGTCGGTTTTTCCAGCGGTTTTTCCGGCGGTTTTCTCTGGAGGATTTTTTTCATGGAACCGCTGAAAAACCGCTGAAAAGAATTGACATGTTGTATGCTGCTAAACCGCTGGGAAACCGCTCAACCGCTGGCGGATCCGCTCACATAAACCCACTATGTGTGCACAGCGGTTTCTAAATTGCATAGGGTTACTTATAAGTCCTAAAGCTGCTAAGGATTTACATAAATTTAAATAAAACCTATGCTAAACCGCCGGCGATTTTCGCTTCTAAACCGACACTAAACCACTATGTGGGCACACAGCCTTAGTGAAGTAGGAACTGTGAACAGAAAGCGAGATATGCAAAGGATTAGCTGAAAAGCAAAGTTACCATACCATCTTGCAGGTGTGAGAGCGTTAGCAGGTCCTACCATGCCCGGGGGTGCGATGTGTGTGCTTGTATCGCGGTAATGCCACGTTTTAAATGATGTGTGCGGGTCAGTGGCTTCCTGCTTCCGGCGTATGGAACGCAGGAAGCCTCTATGGACCGCAAATATGCACATGCGCAGATCGTGCTATTCTGTGTCAGCGAGTTTCTGGACTGTGAGACTTGATGAATTCAGTGCCGATCATAGAGAACTGCCTCAGACTCGATCAATACATCTAAAAAGGAATGGAAACATGAAATGAGTTCATAAAATCATGCAGTATCTGTCTAAATACTTTCTAAATACTTTCTAATGGAGGTGACAAGAACAGAGTTATACTAATTACTATGATATAATACAAATGTGAAGATATGAACAAAATTAGGATATATATGCATATAAATGCACTCTGGTTGGCATAATGTTAATACAGTGTTAGTGGTTCAGCACCATATAACCCATATCTGATATTGTACATATGCAACAAGATTATAGTGATTAAAAGACGCCTTTATAAGGAAAAGAGGAAGAAAGAGAATGGTTATTCAAATAATACAGGTAAGACAGACCTCCAAATAGATCACTGTGGAAAAACAAAGCGAAAACAACAGTTATGAATATCAATGTTTCATATCATATTCTCTGTTTAAGCCCTGAGGGGCTAGGGTCTGAAGAGTGTGTATCCAGTATAATTCACGCTCTTTGAGTTTGGAGACCTGATCACCTCCCCGTCTGCCTGTTTCTATATGCTCAATGACTTGATAACGTTAATTCTGTATATCAGCAATAGGGTTTTCGATCACCCGATTATAAGTTAATAACAACACACCTACTGCTCTCTGCTCCTGCATGAAGCTGACATGCTGAAATGTTATATCCCCTGAGGGGGGTCACAGCAGAGGAGCAAGTATGATTTTATTGAATTATAAGCGATCTATATATCTAAGAGCTGCAATGTACAACTCTGGTTCATCATGTAGCAGTGCAGGAACTGTACTAAAATGTATTCTCTCCCCAGAGTTCCCCTTTAAATTGAAGTCATTTTCATTAATATAGTTTACAAAATATTGGATTCTATTTTTGGGACCCTGACATACTTTGCCAGGGGGAAAAGCACTCTTGTACCATGGATCTAACAGAGTTGCAAAACAGTAGTCAGCACTAGGGATGAGCGAGTATACTCGTTACTATTCACTACTCCCAGAATAATATGGTATTTGGAATACTCGTTACTCGGCGAGTTCACTCGCTACGAGTAGCGAGTACAATGCAAGTCGATGGGAAATTAGAGTACTATTCTTCTGAACTCTACGAGGCGGCCTGGGGGTCTGAGTAAAAGGCTGAAATGAATGTATGATTGTTTAAAAGCCGGGCGGTAAAAAGATGTTGGCTTTTTTAAACAATCAGCTGATCCATGCTCCCCGCCCTGTCCTTCGCTCCCAGCCCGGTCTTTTGTTCCCCTCCAATCCTCCATTCCCTGCCCAGTCCTCCGCTTCCTGCCCTGTTCTGCGTCTCTCCTGCTTGAACCGGAGGATGGAAGCGAGCCCACCAGCTTTTTCAAATGATCAGCTAATGCATCAGCTGATCGCTTAAAAAAGCCAGCGGTAAAAAGATGGAGAACAGGTTGGGAAACGGTGAACTGGGCAGGGAGTGGAAAATCATCATCCTCCTTCATTTGTTGCTTGGTTCCTGCACCTTCATTGACAGTTTTTCTGGTACCATGAGTCCTCTTGATCGCTGTATTCTACCCTTCCATGCCACCCACCAGACGGACTTTAGAGATCTTGGCATCCCTTCCACATCCTCCTCTGTTTCCTCCTCTTTCTCTGGGATGACCTGTTTCAGACCTGACCATAGGAAAAGCTGATTGGGCTGCAGAGGATGTTTTTGACGTACATCAGATGCGCTCTGTATGGCTGATGCCAGCGCCCTCCTCATATGATTACTTCAACTCGTTGTCATTTATGTGTGGTTCCCAGGTTTTGTCTAACACATGATTTTCATTATTATTAACCGTTGCATCCACCATCCTCTGGTATTCTGCACCCCAAAATGTCCGACTATCCCCTCCACATGGAACATTCAAGTGGAACCTGAAAACCCATCTCTTCAGAACAGCCTACAGGCAACAATGACCACGGTGCCACCTCACCACCACTGGACCCGGCGCTCCACCACCACCAGAGCAGACCCAACCTACTGTCTCCCTCCTCATTGCCCTGTAGAATGTAAAAGGGTCCTCTCTCCCATCTGTATTGGTCTGTCACAGTTAGTTTGTTCATTGTACTTTTAACTTGTTTGTATGTAACCCTTTCTCATGTACAGCACCATGGAATCAATGGCACTCTATAAATAAATAATAATAATTATCATACATGATTCGGCAGATACGTGCCTCCGTATGTGAAATGACCATGACTCCTTGTCACCCCTCCCTCTGACAGCCTAATTCCAAGTCTCAGGTTTACCCTGATGGTGCCCAGAGTGGTACTACCATAGCAAGTGTACCTACCATGTTATCTTGCATAGCCTGCAACACAGATTGCCCTTAGAATTGTGTTGTCCATCTATCTTCTCAGGCAAAGGGTCTTCCAAAACAAAGGTTGACTCTTCGTGTTTTCCAAAGTATCAACTGGAAGATGATTTCCTGTTGTAGATTGTTTCTTAGCCCCAAGGGTGTTGCGAGTTAGGTGACGTTGGGGTAAAAATGAAACAGGTGTCATTATTAGATCTGAAATTCCACTATGCAGAATGTTAACTTTTATGATGGTGGAGAAGGCTGACTCAGTAAAACTAGAGCTCCAGCTGACATCTTTCCCAGTGGCTATGTGGCGCCCTGCTCACGCAGGTAGCCACAGAATTCCCTAAAGCACAGCTGGGTTTCCACAGCAGGTACCTACTACATGCAACATCTTCCACCCTGGCACAGTAGGGGGAGCTATACTCACTGACTTTAGGTGAGGTCCCCTATAAATACTGCTGCTGGGGGAGAAGTTAGTCAAAGTGTGCAGACGCTAGGAGAGCTGCGAGGAAGTCCGCGAGAAGATGGCATTCGCGGCACCTATGGGCCTATATGAATTTAACAGTATGCCCTTCGGACTATGTAATGCACCCGGAACCTTCCAAAGGTTGATGGAGAGTTGCCTGGGACATAAGAACTTCGAGACGGTACTGCTCTACCTGGATGACGTGATCGTGTACTTCAAGACTTACGGGGAACACGTCGCCCATCTAGCAGAGGTGTTTGAAGCTCTGGCCAAATACGGGATGAAGTTAAAACCATCAAAATTCCACCTGTGAAAGCCAAGAGTACAGTACCTGGGACACATAGTCAGTGCCGAAGGCGTGGCCCCTGATCCAGACAAGGTGACAGCTATCAAGGAGTGGCCAGAACCCAAGACCCTACAGGAAGTACATCAATTCCTGGGATTGGTGGGCTACTATAGGAGGTTCATAAAGGAGTACATCAAGAAGGCTACTCCCCTGCAGGACCTCCTAGTAGGCCAACCCACGAAGGGCAAGTCTAAGGATTCTCCATGGAGATGGGGCAAGGAACAAGAGGAATCATTCCAGACAATGAAAGAAGCCCTGACAGGAGAAGAAATCCTTGCTTACCCGGACTACAACCTGCTATTCCTGCTGTACACGGATGACAGCAATGTGGGGCTCATAGCCGTCCTTTCTCAAAGGCAAGAGGGCAAAGAAAGGGTGATCGCCTAGGCCGGTCTGGCTGCATGCAGACTGGGCTTCAGTTACCACAGAGGGACAGAGGAGGCCTTATACCCTTATACTTGCTGTGGAAGCTTACTGTGCACCTGGTCACCTGTCAGTGCCCTGGACATCTTTACCTGCATACCACCAGTAAAAGGTAAAAGAGACTTCTGCAGTGTGTGTGCATCATTTCTCTCCGCTCCCGATGACCCCCATACACTGCTCCATCACTCCCCATCCCAACCTACAGCCTCACTCCGCGCAGCCCCTTCACACTTTTGCTGCCCCGGAGGACCAGCCCCTACCTGTAGAGGGCTTTGCCATCTTAGCCGCACTACCATCCACCTACAGCAGACTGTGGCGGTGCTGGTGACCCATTACCAGGTACTACAGGTGGCGTCACATGACAAAAACTCTTATCCCCTGTAAATACACCCTTTTTGATACTACTGCTGCCAGGATTGTTGCTGCCAACACTACTGGTGGTGTTAGAACTGCTGCCAACAGCAACCACATTCCTATCCATAACATTAGGGTTTTTTCAATCATCCTCAATCATCCTGCCAAGGATGGGACATTTTGGGGTTAGAATACCAGGATGGATCAAGAGGGCCATTTTGGGGTTAGAATACATTTTGGACTAAAGTATAATGTTTAACTTGTTTCTAAACTTTAGAAACCAAGTTAGAGGGGAGTTTTATGGATCTCATATGTGATAAGAGTACAACACTCAAATTATCACTAAACAACAACGAACTCAATCTTAAGTGTAGCCAGTAGCCAGATAAAGTATGGAGAGGAAACAGGTGTCCTTATGCAAAAATATAAGAGAGGGGCAAGGGGAGCGCACATAGAGTGGTTACTGAGGGACACCAAGAAGTTTTTCAAGGATCTACTCACCTCCTTTTACTGGGGGCCACCCACCATCTCAATTTACTGGGGGCCAATATATTTTTAAGATAAAGAATATTGTATGTAAACACTGGGATATTCTCTTGAATTACCCTATCTGCAGAAGAGTTTTAGCGTCCCTCCCTATTGTGACATATAAAAGAGCACCATCTCTTAAAAATATATTGGCCCCCAGTAAATTGAGAAATCCTCACCAAAAGAGGTATTCCTTTTAACGGGGAAAATTATTTTGGCTCTTTTAGGTGTTATAAAAAAGAATTGCCGTTGTTGTGAGTGGATCGGGCCCAATGTTAGAAAATTTACCTCTTCTAATGATGAATCAGAAACTTTTCAAATAACTCACAGATTGGACTGTACTTCTAGCTTTGTTGTTTATGTAATTGATTGTATATGTGGAAAACAATATGTAGGAAGGACTACACAGCCCCTACATTTGAGATTGAACTCATATATCAAAAACATGGATTGCCGAGACACTGTGCTATGGCCCATACAACAAATGTCACTCTTAAAATCATGCTTGTTGACCATGTCCCTATAGATATCCCAAATAGAATAACAGCACTTGGGAAAAAGGAGGTTTGTTGGATCTATAAATTAGACACACTGAGTCCTAATGGACTTAATGAAGTGTCTGACCTGTTTTAAATGGTTACAACTCTTCATTGATAAAAACCATGGCCTGATGTCTTTTTTCCTTTTTCTTTTTACAAGTGATTGAGTAGAGAAATGTGTCCTTAGTTGATAAAATTATGAGAACCAAATAGGGGTGGTGACGGTATGGTGGTGATATAATGCACTCATAACATCTAGCCCTATGATGGGTGAGTTTGAATCTGTGTTGTTTTTATATTTTCAGGTAAAACAATCTTTAGTTCAAGGGTCAAAATAATGGAAGCTAAATAAGTGCTTGACCTGTTTCAATTGTTTTTTTATCGGGTTTCAATTAGATTGCCAATTCCCATTGATGAGATTCCTCGCTGAATTGTTTTTTAATGACCCAATAATGAAATGTGTTAGTATCAGATAAACCAAAGAAACTTGAAAGAGAGTGATGGTGTGGTGGTAACACCTTGGATTTATAATATGAACCCCTAAAAGGGGTAAATTCAAATCTGCCAATGATTTTATGTTAAAAGAGGAGAGATAGTGTAGTGTTAAATCAATGGATTTGTGATATTGAGGTTTGAGAGTTCTTGGTTCGAGTCTAGGAAGGTTTTATTTTTACTCATTCTTAGTTCTTAATGTCATTTTACTTTTGATGAATATCATGATGTGTCTAGTGATTAGAACTTTATAAGTCTGTATGAAATTGTATGTTTTTGATTGATGTTTTTCTGCTGCAATGTAAAGCACATGTTGTAATGTAAAGGAGCGTTTTTACCGGAACTGACGTTCCGGCTTTCCAAAATGTGATGTCACAAACGATTGTAGTTAAATGATGTTGTGATCAATGACCTGTACTATATGCCCTGATGAAGTGGTCAGCCGACCACGAAACGTGTTCCCGAATCTTGTGTGATATGTGTTGTGGTGTGAAATAAAGAATCTTTCGTTTACCCCAGATAATCTACAAACTTGTGCCTATGCAAAAATATGAAACTTTAATGCAATACGCAACACAAGAAATTCAAGATCCAAACCATGATACAAAAAAGTTACATATGATGGACCAGGCAGTTTGGGGGATACAAAGACACAGAAGGTGCGAGGATTCACTAATACATTCATTGGGAAAGATTACAATAGTGGTAAAACACAGGTATACATAGAGCTGGAATACAGGAAATATCAATGCACATGTGGTAATATATAACAATGGCTGACTCCCATATTGAACTCATTTAAATATACGCAGTACTCAATCCTATCAGTGTTAGTGTAACGCTAAACGCACATTAGATACATACAATTAAGTGGCACTATTTTATGACAAAGTATGATAAAAGAAAATTTCAGCTAAGATAAAGGGGAAAAATGAGACCCTTAGCTTTATGAATATGCATATTAATAAACTGCCCAATTGCCGCATTTAGTGGTGCACTAACAGTGATAGGATTGAGTACTGCATTTATTTAAATAAATTAATATGGGTTCACCCCTATGTAACGTATCTTTCCCCGCCTAGTTGTCTCATGTCTTTATATGCTATTGCTTTCTGATGTCAGTTTTCCAGCCTATTCTTGAAGAGGACAACTTTTTTTTCCAACCAGGAAGACATTGCTAAATAAGAACACTTTTCTTTGCCCCTATTGGCCTATGTTCTCTGTTGCTCTCAGGTATCAGTTTGCCTATATAAAAATAAAACAAAGATGTGCCAAAAAATAGGTAGGAAAAAAGTCAGGGACTGAGTTGAAGAGACACACCTCGACGTGGTAACTGGGTGGTTTATTAATATGCATATTCATAAAGCTAAGTGTCTCATTTTTCTCCTTTAGTTTAGCTGAAATTTTCTTTTATCGTATTTTGTCATAAAATAGTGCCGCTTAATTGTATGTGTCCCATCTTGCACTCATTACAATAAAGTATTCAGTGACAGTCTTACAGCACATATGGGTTAACCATATATGCCCACATAGACAAATAAAATATTCCAGGTCTTAATTGTGACCTTAACCACAAGAAAACATCAAGCTTCCATACCCATAAGATGTAAGGCGGCACCCACAGTGTCAGGGAGGAGCCCCGACACGTTTCACTTCTTCCTCAGGGGGTTGTGGTGAATGTGTGATAGACAGGAACCCTGTTTTAGAGGATCCCAATTAGTCCTTCAGCTAATAGCGGTGCATGTTGTTCCATAGCCGCTACACAGTGTGACTGCGACGCGGCCTCGGACGGCGTCCCGGAAGGAGGAATTCCTCCATTGACATCATGTGATCAGGACGCCGCCGAAAGCTCTATAATGGCTGAATTTAAAGTAAGAAGAGAAATTCAGATCAATACCCAATAAAAAGCACTTGGTATAATTTAATATATGAGGGAGGTACTATAAAGTAAAAAATAGATAAAACAGGCCTCATAATTAGGGATGGGCGAGTCTACTCGCTAGGACTCGTTACTCGGTGAGTAGTAAGGGACTCGCAGGACTCGGTACTCTGCGAGTTTCCCAGCGATTACTCGCACAGCAACGAGTCCAATGCAAATCAATGGCAATCCTAGTTTTGTCAGAGACTCTGACAAAACTAGGATTGCCATTCACTTGCATTGGTCTGATTACTGTGCAAGTAATCCCAGGGAAACTCGCAAAGTAACTGCTGTTACTTTGCGAGCCGAGTCCAGCTGTCTGCTCTGTGCAGGCTGCCGCAGCTCCAGGGTCCTAGAGCCTGCCTGCTCACAGAGATGATGTAGCAGTGCTGAGATTGTTCTCAGTCTGCTCATTCCCTGTGCATAGACATCTATATCTATGCACAGGGGATGTAGCAGAGAGGACATCGCGTTTTGGACTACGTCGGACGGAAGAGGATTTTTTTAATTAAAGATGGAGTCCCTAATGGCTTTTTTTTTTTATTTCTAATAAAAATTTTTCTCTATGTTGTGTTTTTTTAACCCTTTATTGGAGATTCTTAGTGGCCGGGTCAAACGTGGCCTGACATTAAGAATCTCGGGCTTAATACCAGCTTGTATAACAAAGCTGGTATTAACCCCTTTATTACCCAGTGCCACCACCACCAGGGCCGCTGGAAGAGCGGGGTTCAGTGACAGAGGATGGCGCTTCAATGAACGCACCATCTTCTGGGGCGGCTGCGGGCTGCAATTTGCAGCGGGGTGTGTCCAGAAAGCTTGGGCATCCCTGCGCTGCGGATTCCAGCCCCCAGCTGCTTAGCTGTACCTGGCTAGACATAGAAATTGCGCAGAGCCCCACGCATTTTTTTTTATTATTTCATGAAATTCATGAAATAATTAAAAAAAAAGGGCTCCCCTATATTCTTGTGTCCGGCCAGGTACAAATAGGCACCTGGGGGTTGGGGGCAGCCCGTCGCTGCCTGCTGGATCCGGCTGGTTCCAGAAATACGGCGAAGCCCACGTGAAATTGTTTTCTGACAAATCCATAAAACAATGTAAATAAAAGGGACTGCATCTTTATTAACCCCTGGACCATGGGCGAGGGGTTAATAAAGATGCAGTCCCTTTTTTAGGATTGTTTTATTGATTTTTCAGAAAAAAAATTACATGGGTTTCGCCTTATTTCTGGAACCAGCAGGATCCAGCAGGCAGCGACGGGCTGCCCCCAACCCCAGGTGCCTATTTGCACCTGGCCAGACACAAGAATATAGGGGAGCCCTTTTTTTTTATTATTTCATGAATTTCATGAAATAATAAAAAAAAAATGCGTGGGGCTCCGCGCAATTTCTATGTCTAGCCAGGCACAGCTAAGCAGCTGGGGACTGCAATCCGCAGCGCAGGGATGCCCAAGCTTTCTGGGCACCCCCCGCTGCAAATTGCAGCCCGCAGCCGCCCCAGAAGATGGCGCGTTCATTGAAGCGCCTTCTTCTGGCGCTGAACCCCGCTCTTCCAGCGGCCCTGGTGGCGGTGGCACGCTGGGTAATAAAGAGGTTAGGGCCAGCTTTGTATTATCAGCTGGCCCTAAGCCCGAAATTTATGGCGGTCACGCCAATATTAGACATGACCGCCATGAATTTCTATTAAATTGTTTTAAAAAAACACAACACAGACAAAAATTTTTATTAGAAATAAAAAAAAAAGCCATTAGGGACTCCATCTTTAATTAAAAAAATCCTCTTCCGTCCGACGTAGTCCAAAACGCGATGTCCTCTCTGCTACATCCCCTGTGCATAGATATAGATGTCTATGCACAGGGATGAGCAGACTGAGAACAATCTCAGCTCTGCTACACACAGGAAGAGCAGGCGGGCTCTAGGACCCTGGAGCTGCGGCAGCCAGCACACAGAGCAGACAGCCGGACTCTTATCTGTGCGAGTTTCCCAGCGATTACTTGCACAGTAAACGAGTCCAATGCAAGTCAATTCCAATCCTAGTTTTGTCAGAGTCTCTGACAAAACTAGGATTGCTTCAGGCTGAAGCTTCCGAGACACATCTATGATTTGTAAATTGCACATTACTCGCTATTACTCGCTTCCCCATTCATTAACATTGGACTCGCTAGACTCGCAACGAGTAGCGAGTCCCGGGCTCGGACTCGCTAGAGTCAAGCGATTCCGAGTAATTTAGGACTCGCCCATCACTACTCATAATAAGTCCATAATATCAGGAATATGCATATAATGGCCATATATAGTAGCAGAAGTAGCTCCCACAAGTCTCAGTTCATGGGATACATATGCTTTTCAAAGCTTCAGGGGTCCATATATTCAGGGAACCAACGGTGCAAAGTAACTAAAAATTAAAACCACACATACTGTATGTTAAAAGGCAGACTGACCACAGTAGAAGGTAGTGGCATAGTTGAGTGGAGTATCATCAAAATCTTGAGATAAGAGAGAAGGGCTGAAATGGACGTAAGGCCACAGAGGGGACAAAAGCAGTCTATGAAGCTAGTCTAAAGGATCACAAATACTGGGCGATCTAAAAAGTTCAGACATGTGCAAAGACATATATAAGTATCTCAAATTAAGTACACACGTCCTGTGGATAATAAATCTGATAATTAGAAAAAAGGGACAGTTGAATACTGTCATATCCATACCCTACACACAGATATCAATCAAGGGAAAGATAAATGATTTTTAGACTAAAATCAAGAGAAACACGAACGCGAGTCACCAATCCTGGTAATATGAGACATAAGAAGACACAAATTAACGGCGTTTCCTAACCAAAGTTAAAACACCAGAGGGACAATCCAGAGTTTCAGCTCACGGAAAAAGTGGGCACACAGTTTTGAAAAAAGTGTGAGGGAGCAAATACACGGATACGAGCACTAGATTCTTTTAAGGTTGAGAGAGTTGGTATGGTGTTGAGGATTCTGCCACATAGAGCACAGATGGAGTCTTGGTGACTATGGAGTGATAGGGGCTAAAGGAAAAGGGAAGAAATTTAGTCGCTCATTCAGATCAGCCTGTGTCATCGTGCCCAGTCTATACATCCAACGGCATTTCATGTTGGCAATTACCTTTTTTGGAAATGTTGTGGCAAGGTTTGAAGAGACGACTGATTCTCCACCTCACCTGCCCCCAGAATGTCTCTCACGTGCTCTCTGGTTCACTTCCACAGCTCTCTGGATGTGAGCACAACATAAATGAGCCCACACCCACATGTGGCATGATATATAACCCCAACACTGGTACAGGTGGTAGCCTGCCTTATCTCAAATTCCCTTCTGCATCCGCCCTAGTGAACGTTGTTGCCCTCACAATATTCTTGCAAGGGGGGCAGAAACCGCATGGATAGCAACCCCATTTGCGCTTGCTCCCGTTAAAAGGTAACAAGTTCCTGTTCACATAATGACTGTGCACCAGGGTATCCCTAAGGCTCTTGCCCCACCTCGCCGTCATCAGTGGAAGTTCAGGGAGAAAATCACAGAGAGTTGATCCATTTAAAGAACCTGCCAGAATTTGTTGAGGATGCTCCTGATAGCGTGCCACTGGTTATTGAATGTAGAAATTAACCTCACCACGGGCTGACCGACCAACAGATCCTCTCGGAGCTCTGGAGAAGAGCAAAACATGTCTGGCCTTTGCCCTTGCACTCCGATATCCCAGCTTAATGCATTGATTACTGTATCCCTGGTCAACATCATCAGTCCACATCATCGGAGCAAAAGCACCTAAGACGTAGAAATTGACCAGTAGGTATTGGTCCTATTGTGGACTTCGTGTGAGCTGATAACACATGTAAGAGGGAGTTGACTGAGGTCTCCTTCCTGAATATGCTGGTCAAAACACCAGCCTCCGCATGAATCGTAATTTTAATGTTCAGAAAGTCAATGCTCCCTGGATGATGCTTGTATGTGAGGTTGATGTTGAGATCATTGCAATTTAGGAAGGAAATAAACTTCTCCAGTTCGGGGACGAATCCACCACAGATAATCAGTATATCATCAATATAGCATAACCAGCACTGCGCATTGGCCACAATCGGCGTCCCGTCACCAAAAACCTCCCATTCCCACCAACCAAGAAAGAGGTTTGTGTATGGCAGGGCACAGGCCACGCCCATCGCAATGTCATGCTTTTGTAGGTAGAACCGGTCCCGCAACAGGAAGAAGTTATCTTTTAAAACAAATTCAAGCAGGGTGAGGACCAGGAAGCAAAGTGATGCACTCAGACTACTCATCTCCAAATAATACTTAGCCACCCACAATCCGTGATAATGTTCAATACTAGTATACAAGGCCTCCGCGTCAACCACCACTGGCGAAACCCCACCATCCAAAGTAGGTCCATCCAGACATCGCAAGACGTCCAAAGTGTTCCTGACATAGGAGGGCAGCATTTCCACTAAAGGATATAAATAATGTTCAATAAATTTACATATCATATCACAAAGCCTTCCTAGGCCAGAAACAATCGGACAACCTGGCGGAGTCAGTGGATTCTTATAGATTTTAGATAACAAATAGAAGGTGGGTATCTCTGGTGACTTGAGGAAGGAGGCCATCTAAAACCATTTTAATACTGACACCTCTATCAAAGGCATCATAATCAGAAGACTGGCAAGTTCAACTGAAAAATAGCCCATGTGATTAGAGGGGAGTCATTCATATAACAATTTACTGCAAAATTGGTGTGCTTCCCTCTCAATCATATTGGAAGGCCATAAAACAATGTTTCCCACTTTGTCCATTGGTTTTATTACAATCCCTTTTCCCTTTTAGGTCTTGCAGCTCCTGAAGAGCCTCTCTCTGTCTAAGGGTGGAGGCACACTATCATGCATCAAAAACACCGTATTTTTGATGCATGACAGTGATGCGAGTGCTGTGCGTGTTTGTAGGTGTGTATGGTGCGAGTATGGTGTGTGTGGTGAGTGTGGCTGGCTGTATGTATGTTAGTGTGCTGTGATTGTGAGGTGTGAGTGCATATGTGCTGCGTGATTGTGATGCTGTCCACGGTCCTGAAGGACCGCAGGCAGCATTTGTCGGGAATAGAAACTCGCTGGCTGTCAAAGCCGGCAAGTTTAAATTTCCCGCTGTGCTGTACAGTAAGCTATCATCTTGTACCACTGTGACAGCAGCGGTACAAGATGTTTAGCTAAGAGAATGATGATTGTACTAAAAGAATGTAGTCTGGGGTTATTTTACTGATTAACCCCTTCAGGGGTTAATATGCAGCTGGTGTAGTGACACCATGTATGTGGAGAGTGTCCTCACTCTCTGCAGACATGGTGTCATTACACCATGTGTGTGAAGGGGTTAATTTTTATGTATAATGGGTTTTAAGAAGTGTCGGAAAAGCCGGCTTATGCTACTGTCTATGGGGAGCTGTGGCTTCAGCACCATGGGAGGGGACAGCTCCCCATAGACAGTAACATAAGCCGGCTTTCCCGACACAACTTAAGACCCATTATACATAAAAATTAACCCCTTCACACACATGGTGTAATGACACCATGTCTGCAGAGAGTGAGGACACTCTCCACATACATGGTGTCACTACACCAGCTGCATATTAACCCCTTCAGCACTGGGTTTACAGCCTCTCAGCATCCTCTGCGCACACATGCGGTCCAGAGGATGCTGAAGGGGTTAATCAGTAAAATAACCCCAGACTACATTCTTTTACTACAATCATCATTGTCTTAGCTAAACATCTTGTACCGCTGCTGTCACAGTGGTACAAGATGATAGCTTACTGTACAGCACAGCGGGAAATTTAAACTTGCCGGCTTTGACAGCCGGCGAGTTTAAAGCGTTTTTGGCTGCACACTCGCACAGTGTGCTGTATGGGGGCGAGATTTTCTCGCCCCCATACACTTGCATTGCCCTCACGCGCTTTAGAATCGCGTGCAATCGCAGCATGCTGCGATTGCACTTGCTTCTGACTCGCAGTGCGAGTTAGGTGCATGGGACTCGCATCAGTGTGCCCTGCCTGATAGGGCAACACTGGCCCGAGTGCAATGCGTTTTTTTCACGCATTGCACTTGCGCGAGTCTCACGCCAGTGTGCCTCCACCCTAAAAGAGAGGTTTCGTTTTGATTTCTGTGTATCTAGGTTTTCTAGGTCTTTAAGGACCAATGTATTAAAAATTTTGACCGGAGGGCAAATGAAGAAGGGGGGCATGTTGTAGACCTTGGACATTTATGTCTAGGGAACATACCTTTTTGGGTGGAATTTGACTCCTCCTCAAGTTCCTCCAACGCTATCAGATCATCTGTCTCTAACTGGGGTGAGAAATCGGTAGAAGACGTGGAAGTCACTTGTTGTCTTGAGTGTAGCTTGTGTAATATACGTTTTCGAATAAATAAATTCAAGTCTTTGGCTACAGTAAAAGAGTCATTGTTAGAACTATGGACAAAGGTTAAGCCAAGTTTCAATACTTCACACTGGCCAACAGTCAGGGAATGATCAGACAGATTGATTACCCCAAACTGATTTGCCTTGTACCTTCCTCCAATCGAGTGAGGTGATGTTTGGTGCTTCTTAGGCGGCTCCTTTGTCCCCCTATTCTTAGCTGACTCTGCTCTCGTCCGGGGGCGACTTCCACCTTCCTCACCCCCTGATGGGTCTTTGTCAAGAGAAGATACAGAACATGGCAGAGGACTGAAAGGCAGAGGATCAGTAGGTGTAACATGTTTCTTTTTTCATGACATTTTTCTTTTTTCTGATACTCCCATGCCACTTGTACACTTGCCCATTCCGGAAGTCTATGCAATCCCTCTGGTATTTTTTGGATTGCATGTCGACAATCTTTTTCCCATTTGGCGAATTCATGCTCGAGCATCTCATTCATTTTGGTCTGTTTCTACTAAGGCATCTGTGTTGTTAAAATTTCCTGAATTTTATTTATCTCAGACTCAAGATCCAAGATCAATTTCTCATTGTGATCAATAAGGAGCCCCATAAAGCTATGGGAGCAGGCAGCAGCAACTTCCTCCCAAGCTGACTTGAAGTCTTCCTCAATAGTATTAAAGAAGGGAAAGACTTGGATTCTTAACCCTTGGGTCACCATCCCCCTCTCTATGTATCTCTGCATGATATTTTTTGGTGCAACAAGGCCTTCATGATGTTGATCTGCTCAGCCACCGCCCTCTTGTCAGCTGCAGGTACCATGTCTCCCTCACTGCCAAAGACCTGATCCAATTTTGTGGCTCGATGGTCCATGGTCCCCTGCATATAAACTGTGAAAAGACACAGAACAATAATAGAAGCCAAGTTAGAGGGGGGTTTCATGGACCTCATATGTGATAGGGGTACAACACTCAAATTATCACTAAACAACAACGAACCCAATTTTAAGTATAGCCAGTTTCGAGATAAAGTATGGAGAGGAAAGAGGTGTTTTTAAGCAAAAATATGAATGTTTAATATAATACTCAACACAAGACACAAAATTCAAACCATCATATAAAAAGGTTACATAGGATGGACCAGGCAGTTTGGAGAGACAAAGACACAGAAGATGCGAAGATCTACCAATACATTCAATGGGCAAGAATACAATAGTGGTAATATCACAGGTATACATATAGCTGGAATACAGGAAATATCAATTCACATGTACTAATATATAACAATGACTGACTCCAATATTGCACTTATTACAATAGAATATTCAGTGACAGTCTTGTTTCTGAACTTTGTGCTCACTCTTAAACTGTAAATGTAATTTCACTGAAAAAAACACAATACTGCACTGGTTATTAATGATGGGTAACATAGCAGCTAAAATAATACTTTTTGTGTCATATAACGTAGTTTTTTACATTTTACAGTGCGTGTTTAAAAACTGCATTTTATAGCTGTGTGGGCATGGACATTGTCTGTCAGCACTGTGTGTGTATTTCCACAGCTTCTGAAAGCAGGCTGATAGGAAGCAGTGCAATGTGTCAGCAAAAAAGGTTTAACAGATCCTGACTGAGCTGTGTGTTGCCAGATGACAGATAAGATGTTTTTGCCAAGGGAAGAGGAGTTTGCAGTGATCCTGACATTCTGGCATTGTTTACTAACTGTGCTGTAATCTGAGCTAATCTGATACATTGTTTCCTCACCAGCTTCAGTCAGCAGTGTAAACCACCCCCACTTTCCATTATATGGTTACATGCCCCATATTCAGTTTGAAGACAGATCTGACTGATAATAATTATATGTCTGCTTCACACACAGTCTAATGGGGACACCATGTGATAGGTTTATGAATGGTTTTCAACCAGAATCCAGAATTTTCTGATGAAGTATATTTGAAAGTTTATTAAAATCACTTGCTCTATATTATTATTAAGTAAAAATTTAAACGGCAGTTACACTTTCATCAATTTTTTATTTCAAATTCTTCTACCTTTAAAAAATGCTTGACTTTAATTAGTTACATAGCTTTTAAAGTTGAAGCTAGACTTTAAGTCTATCTAGTTCAACCCATAGTCTAACATGTTGATCCAGAGGAAGGCAAAAAAAAACAAGGGGCAGACACTAATACACATACAGCAATCATACTACTTTCCTGGATCAGTTTCCTATCACAGAATTTAGTATATATAAACGGTAATATCATATTTTTCAAGAAAGGCATCAAGCCCCCTCCTAAATTTTAGTAGTGACTCACTCATCACAACATCATGCAACAGAGAGTTACATAGTTTGACTGCTCTTACAGTAAAGAATCCACGTCTGTGATTATGATTAAACCTTCTTTCCTCAAGACGTAGAGGATGCCCCTTTGTTCCCTTCACAGGGCCTAGTTGTAGAAAGATCATTAGAGTGATCTTTGTACTGTCTCCTGATATCTTTATACATTGTGATAAGAGCCCCCCTAAGCCTTCATTTTTCCAAACTAAATAACCCCAAGTTTAATAACCTTTCTTGGTATTGTAAATAACCTAGTCCTTTAATAACCTTGGTCACTCTCTCTTGCACCCACTCTAGTTCAGCTATGTTCTTCTGATACACCGGAGAGCCGAATTGTACACAGTATTCTAAATGCGGTTTCACTAGTGATTTGTAAAGAGGTAAAATTATGTTCTTCCCATGAGCATCTATGCCTCTTTTAATGCATCCCATTATTTTATTAACCTTTGCAGCAGCTGCCTGACACTTGTCAGAAAAGTTGAGTTTGCCATACACCCATACTCCAAATTCTTTTCAGTGACAGTTTTCCCAGTGTTTTACAATTACGTACATAATTATAAATCGTATTTCCTCTGCCCAAATGCATGCTCTTACGTTTATCCGCATTAAATTTCAATTATAGTCCTCTGTATTAATTATCCTGCAGAGTTTAGTATCATCTGCAAATATTGAGATTCTACTCTGTATGCCCCCTGCAAGGTCATTAATAAATATGTTAAAAAGGAGTGGGTCTAACACTGACCCCTGTGGAACCCCACTGTTAACTATGACCTTGCCGAGTGTGTTTCATTAATAACTACCCTTTGTTTCCTCTCAGTAAGCCAGTTCTCAGCCCAGTTACATATATTTTCCCCTATCCCCATTATTCTCACTGTATCAAAAGCTTAGAGATAACATCCACTGTATTTCCCCAGATTTTACCCACAGTAGAGGTTAAGCTTTATCTATGATGGTACTTAATTCCAGCAGTACTCGGGGATGCATTTCTTCCAGACCTGGGGTTTTGTCAACTTTAGTGATTTTCAGGCGGCGCCGTACTTCCTGCTGGTTTAAGCAGGTGACATTTAATGAAGAATTTATGGCATCCCTGATCATGTCATCTGTCATGCAATTTTCTTGTATAAATACTGTAGAAAAAATGGCATTTAGTAGATTAGCTTTACCCTTATCCTCATCCACCAACACTGGTTGGGGGCAAACACTATCATTTTTCAGTTTCTTACCATTTACCATTTACCATGTACCGTATTTTCCGCACTATACGGCGCACCTAACAGACTAAAATTTTCTTAGAAATCAAAAGTGCGCATTATAGTGAGATGCGCCTTATACAGTCATATGAAAAAGTTTGGGCACCCCTCTTAATCTTACTCATTTTTTTTTATTTAAGATTGGGTTTTTGCACCAGCTATTTCAGTGTGATGTATGTAATAACTGATGGACACAGTAATATTTCAGGATTGAAATGAGGTTTATTGTACTAACCGAAAATGTGAAATATGCATTATTTCAAAATTTGACAGGTGCAAAAGTATGGGCACCTCAACAGAAAAGTGACATTAATATTTAGTAGATCCACCTTTTGCAAAAATAACAGCCTCTAGTCGCTTCCTGTAGCTGTTAATGAGTTCCTGGATCCTGGATGAAGGTATTTTTGACCATTCCTCTTTACAAAACAATTCCAGTTCAGTTAAGTTTGATGGTCGCCGAGCATGGACAGCCCGCTTCAAAACATCCCACAGATGTTCAATGATATTCAGGTCTGGGGACTGGGATGGCCATTCCAGAACATTGTAATTGTTCCTCTGCATGAATGCCTGAGTAGATTTGGAGCGGTGTTTTGGATCATTATCTTGCTGAAAGATCCATCCCCGGCGTAACTTCAACTTTGACACTGATTCTTGAACATTATTCTCAAGAATCTGCTGATACTGAGTGGAATCCAGGCGACCCTCAACTTTAACAAGATTCCCGGTGCCGACATTGGCACAAAGCCCCAAAGCATGATGGACCCTCCCCCAAATTTGACAGTGGGTAGCAAGTGTTTTTCTTGGAATGCTGTGTTTTTGTGGCGCCATGCATAACGCCTTCTTGTATGACCAAACAACTCAATCTTTGTTTCATCAGTCCACAGGACCTTCTTCCAGAATGAAACTGGCTTGTCCAAATGTGCTTTTGCATACCTCAGGTGACTCTGTTTGTGGCGTGCATGCAGAAACGGCTTTTTTCGCATCACTCTCCCATATAGCTTCTCCATGTGCAGTGTGCGCTGTATTGTTGACCCATGCACAGTGACACCATCTGCAGCAAGATGATGCTGCAGGTCTTTGGAGGTGGTCTGTGGATTGTTCTTGACTGTTCTCACTATTCTTCTTCTCTGCCTTTCTGATATTTTTGTTGGCCTGCCACTTCTGGCCTTTACAAGAACTGTCCCTGTGGTCTTCCATTTCCTTACTATGTTCCTCACAGTGGAAACTGACAGGTTAAATCTCTGAGACAACTTTTTGTATCCTTCCCCTGAACAACTATGTTGAACAATCTTTTTTTAAGATGATTTGAGAGCTGTTTTGAGGAGCCCATGATGCCACTCCTCAGAGAAGATGCAACTAGGAGAAAACTTGCAAGTGGACACCTGAAATAGCTTTTCTCATGATTGGATACACCGGGCTATGAAGTACAAAGCTCAATGAGGTTACCAAACCAATTTAAAGCTTCAGTAAGTCAGTAAAAAGTAGTTAGGAGTATTCAAATCATGAAAATCAGAAGGGTGCCCATACTTTGGCACCTGTCAAATTTTGAAATAATGCATATTTCACATTTTTGGTTAGTGCAATAAATCTAATTTCAATCCAGAAATATTACTGTGTCCATCAGTTATTACATATATCACACTGAAATAGCTGGTGCAAAAACCCAATTTTAAACCAAAACAAATGAGTAAGATTAAGAGGGGTGCCCAAACTTTTTCATATGGCTGTATATGGTTTTTTCCCCGAAAATACTGGATGCTAGGGGGTGCCATGTGCCTGCAACTATAAGGCACCTCCCAGAAAATAAGGCATCCCTGATCAGCATGCCACCGATCACACCGACCGGGGCATGCATGTGTGACTCATCCCGCTGTCCCCGCTGTCCGGTGCCCGCCGCTGTATTCAGCATCACTGTAGTCATTATGCCAGCAGCCGCGCCGCTCACAGCCCAGGAGCCCATCAGCCAATCACAGCTCTGGAGCTGTGTGCCGATCTCCGCTCAGGAGCCTTGCGCCAATCACAGCGCAGGAACCGTGAGCCAATCCGAGGCCAGCTGACGTCAGTCCATAGCCTCTGATTGGCTAGCGGTTCCTGCACTGTGATTGGCTCAGGGCTCCTGCGCCGTGATTGGCTCAGGGCTCCTGCGCCGTGATTAGCTGCTGGGCTCCTGGGCTGTGAGCTACGCGGCTGCTGGCCCGGTTTTGAAACAGGAAAACGCAGCATACAGAATATAGCGGTGCGCACCAGACAGCGGGTACAAACAAGGTGTGCCTTATTTTCGGGGAAACACGGTGTGGGTGTTTGTGTGTGTGTTTGACTGTGTGTGTGTGGAGGATGATGGGAGGCTGCAGAGGGATAGTGGAGGATGATGGGGGCTACAGATGGACAGTGGAGGATGATGGGGGGGCTACAGACGGATACTGGAGGATGATAGGGGGCTACAGATGGATAGTGGAGGATGATGGGTGCTACAGATGGACAGCGGAGGATGACGGGGGGCTACATAGGGATACTGAAGGATGATGGGGGGCTACAGATGGATGGTGGAGGATGATGGGGGCTACAGAGGGATAGTGGAGGATGATGGGGGGTCTGAGCTTTGTGTTATTTATGGTAATAAGGTGTGCCTTATAATCCAGTGCGCCTTATATGTGGACCAAGACGGCTTAGCAGACCATTTTTGATGGTGCACCTTATAATCAGGTGCGCCTTATAGTGTGGAAAATACGTTCAACAATATTTTTGGATTATTTTTTACTTTCTCTAGAAATGAGTCTTTCTGTCCCAATATTTGCTACCTTAATTTACTTTTTTCTAATTATTTCATGACTCATCACTTCCTATTAAATTTAATTCTCTGAATGCTTGCTTTTTGTCACTTATTGCATCCCTTACAGCAGGGGTGGGGAACTCCAGTCCTCGAGGGCCGCAAACAGTGCAGGTTTTCAGGATTTCCTTAGTATTGCACAGGTGATAACATAATCACCTGCACTGGTGATGATTCCAATCCCTGTGCAATACTAAGGAAAGCCTGAAAACCTGCACTGTTTGCGGCCCTCGAGGACTGGAGTTCCCCACCCCTGCCTTACAGCTTTATTTGGTCATAGCATAGTGTTTTCCTCCTCTTTCTAGCTTGTTTATTCCCATAGGGTAGATATTGTGCACAGGTCCTATTCAGACTTGACAAGCTATATACTGTTTGATTTTAGGCAAAATACTTGTCAGTTAGGCTGGGGTCACACTTGGAATGAGTTTTTTTAGTGATTTACAAAAACTCATGCGTTTTTACATGCGTTTTTACGTGTCCGCATGCGTTTTTTAAGGTGTCTGACGGCACCCTGCGTTTTTGGCTGCGTTTTTAAATCTGCGCCAAAAAATAGTGCATGCACCATTTTTTGGTGCGTTTTGAAAACACATGCGTTTTTGTAGAAAACGCATGCGTTTTTTAACATGGGCCCCTATAGAAAACGCATGTAAAAACGCATGTACAATTAGTACCATTTAGTGCCATTCAAAAACGCATGCGTTTTCCATAGGAGTCCATGTTAAAAAAACGCAAGCGTTTGCTAAAACGCATGCGTTTTTTTAACATGGGCTCCTATGGAAAACACATGCGTTTTTGGATGGTACTAAGGCTGTGGTCACAGTTGCCATGCGTTTTTTTTTAGTGATTTAACAAAACTCATGCTTTTTTTCATGTCAGCATGAGTTTTTTAAGTTGTGTGATGGCTCCCTGTGTTTTTGGCTGCGTTTTTGAATCTGCACCTAAAAATAGTGCTTGTAGTATTTTTTTGTGCGTTTTTAAAAACGCATGCGTTTTTGTAGAAAACGCATGCGTTTTTATAACATGGGCCTCTATGGAAAACGCATGCAAAAACGCATGGTACATTAGTAACTTTTAGTGCCATTCAAAAACGCATGCGTTTCCCATAGGAGCCCATGTGAAAAAAAACGCATGCGTTTTTTTAACATGGGCTCCTATGGGAAACGCATGCGTTTTTGAATGGCACTAATTGTACATGCGTTTTTGCATGCGTTTCCCATAAGGCCCCATATTAAAAAACGCATGTGTTTTTGGAAAAGCTCCAAAAACGCATGGGACTGTCACACATGCTTTTTGGCTATTAGGGCATGCGTTTTTTAACATGGGGGCCTATGGGTGCGTTTTTTACATACGTTTTTGAAAACGCATGTCTCCAAAAACGCATGTGAAAAATGCTACTGTGACCCCAGCCTAATTGTACATGCGTTTTTGCATGCGTTTCCCATAGGGCCCCATATTAAAAAACGCATGTGTTTTTGGAAATGCACCAAAACGCATGGTACTGTCACAAATGCGTTTTTGCTATTAGGGCATGCGTTTTTTAACATGGGGGCCTATGGGTGGGTTTTTACATGTGTTTTTGAAAACGCAGGTCTCCAAAAACGCTTGTAAAAAATGCAAGTGTGACCCTAGCCTTAAGCAGAATGAGGCAGCGCTGGGCTGTAATAGAGCAGAAGCAGCCTCGGTCTGGCCTGCCGGGGTACCGGTTAAACACCCGGTGGGCCCCACCCTCTGCTGCTCCTGCTCCCCGCTGTCACTCTGCAAGCGTGCACTACAGTCGGCGGTACTGCCACCACCCACAGTGCACACACAGAACACGAACATCAGCAATCCCTAACCTCCAGGACAAATGATGACCGCGCCACCAGCCCTGTGCTTCCCCTGCTCCCCGCTGTCACTCTGAAAGTGTGTGTGTGCACTGTAGCTGGGCGGTGCTGACGTGGTGCCGCCACCCGCATTGCACACACAGAAGAACACGGCCCAGCACCCGAACCCCCAGGTGACGTGATGAGCAGTCACTGTCTTTTTAGATGATGATAAGTCATCTTCTTGACTCGCTGTAGCTGCACTGATAAGAGCTGCCTGTGAGCTGAACTCTTCTCTGGGGTCGCCATCTGGGGTCATGATGTTCAGCAACAGCTCAGCTTGTGCTGCAGGATAAGCCCGCCCTCCTCCACTCCACAGCGGAGCTCAGCTCACTGAGGAAGAAGGCAGGAGGGGCTGGCTGGACGCCATTATTGCCAGAGGAGAGGTCCCCAGGCAACTGACTGGAGTGGAGTTGGATGGCTTTTTTTAACTTTAAACTGTGTATAAGTGAGGGCTGGGGCTGGAGGTCATCTGTGCTGAGTGGGTCCAGGTCCAGCCAGCAGAGCAGGGGATATGAAAGCTAGTATAAGCTTCAGTGTAGAAGGAAAGAAGCTAGTCCTCCTATCCCCTGCCTGCTCTATTATTTATCTTCCCCTCAGCATGCAGCTAATCCTATGCTCTGATATGGAATAGCTTGATGATGAGGGAAAGAGTTGGAAAAGTGGTGTGTCATCATGGATATAAAATTATGCCATACCCCAAAGTATCAGCATCTCTGCCCTGTACACTAAAGTGTCAGCACTCCTGCCCTGTACCCCATGGGTCAGCGCCCCTGCCTTATATTCTTAGTGTCAGTGTCATTGTCCTGTACCCAAGTGTCATTATCCTGTACCCCAAGGGTCAGCGCCCCTGCCTTGTATCTCGAGGGTCAGCACCCCTGCCATGTACCCAAATGTGTCAGTGTTCCTGCCCTGTACCCCAAGGGTCAGCGCCTGTGCCTTATTATACCCCCATTGGCAGTGTCATTATCCCGTACTCCAATGTCATTATCCTGTACCCTCAGTGTCATTATCCTGTACCCCAGTCTCATTATCCTGTACCCCCAGTGTCATTATCCTGTACTCCAGTGTCAGTGTCATTATCCTGTACCCCAGTGTCATTATCCTGTACCCCCAGTGTCATTATCCTGTACCCCCAGTGTCATTACCCTGTACCCTCAGTGTCATTACCCTGTACCCCCAGTGTCATTATCCTGTACCCCCAGTGTTATTATCCTATACCCCCAGTGTCATTATCCTGTACCCCAGTGTCATTATCCTGTACCCCCAGTGTCATTATCCTGTACCCCAGTGTCATTATCCTGTACCCCAGTGTCATTATCCTGTACCCCCAGTGTCATTATCCTGTACCCCAGTGTCATTATCCTGTACCCCCAGTGTCATTATCCTGTACCCCAGTGTCATTATCCTGTACCCCCAGTGTCATTATCCCGTACCCCCAGTGTCAGTGTCATTATCCCGTACTCCTAGTGTCAGTGTCATTATCCTGTACCCCCAGTGTCATTATCCTGTAACCCCAGTGTCATTATCCTGTACCCCCAGTGTCATTATCATGTACCTCCAGTGTCATTATCCTGCACCCCCAGTGTCATTATCAAGCACCCCCAGTGTCATTATCCTGTAACCCCAGTGTCATTATCCTGTAACCCCAGTGTCATTATCCTGTACCCCCCAGTGTCATTTTCCTGTACCCCCCAGTGTCATTATCCTGTACCCCCCAGTGTCATTATCCTGTACCCCCAGTGTCATTATCCAGTACCCCAGTGTCATTATCCTGTAACCCCAGTGTCATTATCCTGTACCCCCAGTGTCATTATCCCGAACCCCCAGTGTCAGTGTCATTATCCCGTACTCCTAGTGTCAGTGTCATTATCCTGTACCCAGTGTCACTATCCTGTACCCCAGTGTCATTATCCTGTACCCCCAGTGTCATTATCCCGTACCCCCAGTCTCATTATCCCGTACTCCTAGTGTCAGTGTCATTATCCTGTACCCCAATGTCATTTTCCTGTACCCCCAGTGTCAGTGTCATTATCCCGTACTCCTAGTGTCAGTGTCATTATCCTGTACCCCCAATGTCATTATCCCGTACCCCCAGTGTCAGTGTCATTATCCCGTACTCCTAGTGTCAGTGTCATTATCCTGTACCCCCAGTGTCACTATCCTGTACCCCAGTGTCATTATCCCGTACTCCTAGTGTCAGTGTCATTATCCCGTACCTCCAGTGTCATTATCCTGTACCCCCAGTGTCATTATCCTGTAACCCCAGTGTCATTATCCTGTAACCCCAGTGTCATTATCCTGTATCCCCAGTGTCATTATCCTGTACCCCAGTGTCATTATATTGTACCCCAGTGTCATTATCCTGTACCCCCAGTGTCATTATCCTGTATGTACCCCAGTGTCATTATCCTGTACCCCAGTGTCATTGTCCTGTACCCCAGTATCATTATCCTGTACCCCCAGTGTCATTATCCTGTACCCCCAGTGTCATTATCCTGTACCCTCAGTGTCATTATCCTGAACCCCAGTGTCATTATCCTGTACCCCCAGTGTCATTATCCTGTACCTCCAGTGTCATTATCCTGTACCCCAGTGTCATTATCCTGTACCCCCAGTGTCATTATCCTGTACCCCAGTGTCATTATCCTGTACCCCAGTGTCATTATCCTGTACCTCCAGTGTCATTACCTTGTACCCCCAGTGTAATTATCCTGTACCCCCAGTGTCATTATCCTGTACCCCAGTGTCAGTGTCATTATCCCGTACTCCTAGTGTCAGTGTCATTATCCTGTACCCCAGTGTCACTATCCTGTACCCCAGTGTCATTATCCTGTACCCCCAGTGTCATTATCCTGTACCCCCAGTGTCATTATCATGTACCCCAGTGTCATTACCCTGTACCCCAGTGTCATTATCCTGTACCCCCAGTGTCATTATCCCGTACCCCCAGTGTCATTATCCCGTACTCCTAGTGTCAGTGTCATTATCCTGTACCCCAGTGTCATTATCCTGTACCCCCAGTGTCAGTGTCATTATCCCGTACTCCTAGTGTCAGTGTCATTATCCCGTGCTCCTAGTGTCAGTGTCATTATCCTGTACCCCAGTGTCATTATCCCGTACCCCCAGTGTCAGTGTCATTATCCCGTACTCCTAGTGTCAGTGTCATTATCCTGTACCCCCAGTGTCATTATCCTGTACCCCCAGTGTCATTATCCCGTACTCCTAGTGTCAGTGTCATTATCCCGTACCTCCTGTGTCATTATCCTGTACCCCAGTGTCATTATCCTGTAACCCCAGTGTCATTATCCTGTAACCCCAGTGTCATTATCCTGTACCCCCAGTGTCATTATCCTGTACCCCAGTGTCATTATCCTGTACCCCAGTGTCATTGTCCTGTACCCCAGTATCATTATCCTGTACCCCAGTGTCATTATCCTGTACCCCCAGTGTCATTATCCTGTACCCCCAGTGTCATTATCCTGAACCCCAGTGTCATTATCCTGTACCCCCAGTGTCATTATCCTGTACCTCCAGTGTCATTATCCTGTACCCCAGTGTCATTATCCTGTACCCCCAGTTCATTATCCTGTACCCCAGTGTCATTATCCTGTACCCCAGTGTCATTATCCTGTACCTCCAGTGTCATTACCCTGTACCCCCAGTGTAATTATCCTGTACCCCCAGTGTCATTATCCTGTATCCCCAGTGTCATTATCCTGTACCCCAGTGTCATTATCCTGTACCCCCAGTGTCATTATCCTGTACCCCCAGTGTCATTATCCTGTACCCCCAGTGTTAGTGTCATTATCCCGTACTCCTAGTGTCAGTGTCATTATCCTGTACCCCCAGTGTCATTATCCTGTACCCCCAGTGTCATTATCCTGTACCCCCACTGTCAGTGTCATTATCCCGTACTCCTAGTGTCAGTGTCATTATCCTGTACCCCCAGTGTCATTATCCCGTACCCCCAGTGTCAGTGTCATTATACCGTACTCCTAGTGTCAGTGTCATTATCCTGTACCCCCAGTGTCATTATCCCGTACCTCCAGTGTCATTATCCCGTAACCCCAGTGTCATTATCCTGTTACCCCAGTGTCATTATCCTGTACCCCAGTGTCATTATCCTGTACCCCCAGTGTCATTATCCTGTACCCCAGTGTCATTATCCTGTACCCCCAGTGTCATTATCCTGTAACCCCAGTGTCATTATCCTGTACCCCAGTGTCATTATCCTGTACCCCAGTGTCATTATCCTGTACCCCAGTCTCATTATCCTGTACCCCCAGTGTCATTATCCTGTACCCCAGTGTCATTATCCTGTACCTCCAGTGTCATTACCCTGTACCCCCAGTGTAATTATCCTGTTCCCCAGTGTCATTATCCTGCACCCCAGTGTCATTATCATTATCCCGTACTCCTAGTGTCAGTGTCATTACCCTGTACCCCCAGTGTAATTATCCTGTACCCCTAGTGTCATTATCCTGTACCCCCAGTGTCATTATCCTGTACCCCAGTGTCATTATCCTGTACCCCCAGTGTCATTATCCTGTACCCCCAGTGTCATTATCCCGTACTCCTAGTGTCAGTGTCATTATCCTGTACCCCCAGTGTCATTATCCTGTACCCCCAGTGTCATTATCCCGTACCCCCAGTGTCAGTGTCATTATCCCGTACTCCTAGTGTCAGTGTCATTATCCTGTACCCCCAATGTCATTATCCTGTACCCCCAGTGTCATTATCCTGTACCCCCAGTGTCATTATCCTGTACCCCCAGTGTCAGTGTCATTATCCCGTACTCCTAGTGTCAGTGTCATTATCCTGTACCCCCAGTGTCATTATCCCCCCCCAGTGTCAGTGTCATTATCCCATACTCCTAGTGTCAGTGTCATTATCCTGTACCCCCAGTGTCATTATCCCGTACCTCCAGTGTCATTATCCCGTAACCCCAGTGTCATTATCCTGCAACCCCAGTGTCATTATCCTGTACCCCAGTGTCATTATCCTGTACCCCCAGTGTCATTATCCTGTACCCCCAGTGTCATTATCCTGTACCCCAGTGTCATTATCCTGTACCCCCAGTGTCATTATCCTGTACCCCAGTGTCATTATCCTGTACTCCCAGTGTCATTATCCTGTACCCCCAGTGTCATTATCCTGTAACCCCAGTGTCATTATCCTGTACCCCAGTGTCATTATCCTGTACCCCAGTGTCATTATCCTGTACCTCCAGTGTCATTACCCTGTACCCCCAGTGTAATTACCCTGTACCCCCAGTGTCATTATCCTGTACCCCAGTGTCATTGTCATTATCCCGTACTCCTAGTGTCAGTGTCATTATCCTGTACCCCCAGTGTCATTATCCTGTACCCCCAGTGTCATTATCCTGTACCCCAGTGTCATTATCCCGTACTCCTAGTTTCAGTGTCATTATCCTGTACCCCCAGTGTCATTATCCCGTACCCCAGTGTCATTATCCTGTACCTCCAGTGTCATTATCCTGTACCCCCAGTGTTATTATCCTGTACCCCCAGTGTCATTATCCTGTACCCCAGTGTCATTATCCTGTACCCCCAGTGTCATTATCCTGTACCCCAGTGTCATTATCCTGTACCCCAGTGTCATTATCCTGTACCCCCTTTGTCATTATCCTGTACCCCCAGTGTCATTATCCTGTACCCCCAGTGTCATTATCCTGTACCCCAGTGTCATTATCCTGTACCCCCAGTGTCATTATCCTGTACCCCAGTGTCATTATCCTGTACCCCCAGTGTCATTATCCTGTACCCCCAGTGTCATTATCCTGTACCCCCAGTGTCAGTGTTACTGATTAGCAAGGGGATACAATGGGTGACAGATTTACTGTATGGGAGCCAGAATTAGGAAGATACATAAGTTTTAGTGACAACTGGGGGACCCAGTTACTTTAGAGGCCAATTAAGGATAGTATATTTTACTTTTGAGCATACTGTTTTCAATGAGGGGAGGGAGCTCCTATTAATCTGCACTGTGTCGCTTTTTTCGTCATCTTGTACTGTAGAAATTAGTGGAAAAGTGGGTAATGTGCTCTAGAAACAATTAGGTATAAATGTTGGTGTGCTATTTTCTGTAGAGACGAGTCCTGGCTGGAAGACATGATAATAGTCTGCGCTGTATGAAGAAGAAAATGACTTCAGCTACAGACATCACTGGTGATCCCTGTATTATCTGTACATGTCCACTATACACTATATACAGTGCTCCTGTGTATAATGTCACTGATGGTAATATTAGTATTGTGGTTTTTATTAGTGACTGAACACTAGATCAGTATGGGGTGGTAAATTAATAAGTGGTCTGTTCATGATGTGGCGGTATGTCTCCCTATGTGATGGAAATAAGTGCTCTGGTTATGGTGTGGCAGTATTTATCCCTTTTATATGGTACTATTGGTCTTGGGGTAGTGGTATAGTGGATTGTGGTCGGTCATTTGTTATTTATGATATTAATGAGGGGAAGATTCTTTATTTCCAATAGAGATTAAATACTTGGAAGTTTAACCCTTCCCTGTCCTGTGACTATTAAATAGTGGCAAATATGCACTTTCAGAGGTTCTCCGGTGAAAACAAGTAATCATCTCTTCTAAAGCAATTGTGGATGTGTTCAGTATTTGGTAAGATTTTTACCTTAGAATTTGTAGCCAAAACCAGGAGTGAGTAAAACAAAAAATGGAAAAATGGTGCCCCTGTTTCTATTATACTTTACCTCCTGGTTTTGGTTACAAATGCTGAGGTAAAATACTGACCAAATACTCAACATGTCCATGTGGCCTTTGGCTAAGTGATAAGTTATTGGTTGGTGGGGTCTGACAGCTGGGACCTGCACTGATCTGCTGAATATGCAACTTTTCTCCCCATCAGACTGGAGCTGATGTACATCTTGACGACTGATACGTGCTCATTCCCTCAGTGGCTGTGAGCGCTGTATTTGGCTTTTTCTGGAAGCCCCAATGATGATGAATGGAGCCGCGGTCACATCATTACCAGCCGCTGCAGTTTATAATGGGGAGAAAAGTTCCACATTCTTCTGATGGAGCGGTTTCCATTGGTTGGATTCCACCAATAAATAAGTGATCACTTACTGAACCTGTGGATCACTGATAACTTGTTTTCACCAAAGAAATCCTTTAATGCAAACTACAGTAATTGTACATCACAGTTATGGTGAGCGCACAGTGATGTGCTGGAGACGCCAATATAATGGGTGTAATGGGTAACAGATATATATAGCATATATATATTGCATATAGCTGAAGGGTGGGCCCCTGGAGTCAATATCCCTGGTGGGCCCCAGGCACCCCAGTCCGACCCTGAGCAGAAGTGACAGAATCTTCAGATCTACTGATAGATCTTCAATGTCATATACATATTAATTCAAAGTCTGAATTGTAGCTGAATCAGTAGCAAGGGAACAAGCTGGTCATGTAAAGGTGTTGCTGGACTTCTCTTTGAAAGAGCTACATAAACATATACGGTAAGTAGTTTGAGGAGGAAATCCTTTTACACTGTTATGTCAATGTTCACTAGAAAGAGATAACCTTAAAAAATATCATGTATGAACAATAAAAAGCATTTCATGTTACTTTCTGGCCAATACATAAACATTTTTGGACAACTTGTTGCTGAAGAAATGTTTGAATCCCATTTGCTACTGACTATGCCTAAGGGGAGTGACACTCATAGTACAAGGAGGAGAGATATCTGCCTTCCATTAAATAGGATGCTGCTTTTATTCTTGTAACTACTTCATGAAAACTCTGATACTTTGTTCAACTGGAATTCCTCCATGCACTTGTAAGTAAACCAATATTGCTGACAGATGTAGCTCGTATAATATGCCTTATGTTACTCTTAATTTTAGATTAAATACTATAAATCTAATTTTCTCTAAAGTTTGGTATCAGATGTACTTGCTGATTCTCCGTATCAAATAATTAAATCATAATTGATAAATTGTTACTCAACTGAAAAGAGGCGTTTAAAAACAAAGATCAATGGAAGCATTTCATTTCTAACATTTTACTGTTTTCCCACAGAGAACAATCATCTTTTCAATCCTTTTTAGTATTTATTTTGGGTAAATGTTAATATTACTCAATTGATATTTTATTAATATCAAAATATTATGCTGGATTAACTTAATTGGAATTTTGGTTTTATAGTTTATTTAATATTGAATATTCTTTGGCCACTCAAATGAAATTGACTATCCTAATCAATTATGTCCCACCTTAACCAAAGGCAATTATATCAGATGCCGTGAAAAGACCATTAATGCCTAATGTGGACAAAATCTATTATGAATAGTTGTCAGTTCCATAAATATATTTAATCAGCATTATTATCAGTTTGAATGAGATGTTCACATAAAAGTAACATCTTAAGATGTGATTACAATATGAATGTGAGCAACTTATTAATATACTAGATGGTGGCCCGATTCTAACGCATCGGGTTTTCTAGAATATGTATGTAGTTGACATACTGTGACTGACAGAACTTGTTCAGTCAACGTGAGTGAACTATATATTATATAGCAGCGCTATGGTATATGGTGGTACATTACAGTACATGTATAGCAGCGCTATGGTATATGGCGGTACATTACGGCACATGTATACCGTAGCAGCGCTATGGTAAATGGCGGTTCATTACAGCACATGTACAGCAGCACTATAGTATATCGCGGTACATTACAGCACATGTATAGCAGCACTATAGTATATAGCGGTACATTACAGTACATATATAGCAGCGCTATGGTATATGGCGGTATATTAGAGTACATATATAGCAGCACTATAGTATATGGCGGTACATTACAGTACATGTATAGCAGCGCTATGGTATATGGCGGTGCATTACAGTACATGTATAGCAACACTATAGTATAGGGAGGTACATTACAGTACATGTATAGCAGCACTATGGTATATGGTGGTACATTACAGTACATGTATAGCAGCACTATAGTATATGGCCGCACATTACAGTACATGTATAGCAGTGCTATGGTACATGGCGGTACATTATAGTACATGTATAGCAGCACTATGATATATGGTGATACTCCGCTCCCCGTGGCCCCTCGCTCCTCCTGGCCCCTGGTCCTAAGTGAGGATACTCACCTGCCTGCCGGCTCGCTCCACCTCCATCTTCTAGGTCCTGCAGGCCTTTAGGACCTGTTGTTGCCTGGGAAACCGATCAGCTGTGGGGGTGAGGGGGGCAGGATTGTGTCGGGGGAGCAGGATGGAGCGAGCGAGGCAGGATGGAGCGGGGGGCAGGATGGAGCCGGAGGGGGCTGGATGGAGCCGGGGGGGGCAGGATGGAGCAAGCGGGGCAGGATGGAGGCAGGGGGCAGGATTAAGGTGGGGGGCAAGAACAGCAGGGGCCCAGAATGGTGGCGAGCAGGGCAGGATGGTGGTGGGGGAGGGCAGGATGGTGGTGGGGTGGGGCAGGATGGTGTTGGGGGTGCAGGATGGAGCCGGCGGGGCAGGATGGATGCGGGGGGGGGGGCAGGATGGATGCGGGGGGCAGGATGGATGCGGGGGGGGCAGGATGGTGGAGGGGGGATCAGGATGGTGGTGGAGGGGCAGGATGGAGCCGGTGGGGCAGGATGGTGGCGGGGGGGCAGGATGGAGCCGGCGGGGCAGGATGGATGTGGGGGGGAGCAGAATGGATGTGAGGGGGCAGGATGGATGCGGGGGGGGGGCAGGATGGATGCGGGGGGGGCAGGATGGTGGTGGGGGGATCAGGATGGTGGTGGAGGCGCATGATAGAGCCGGCGGGACAGGATGGATGTGGAGGGCAGGATGGAGCCGGCAGGGCAGGATGGAGTGAGCAGGGCAAGATGGAGCCGGTGGGGCAGTATGGTGGCGAGCGGGGCAGGATGGTGGTGGGGGGTCAGGATGGTGGTGGGGGGGCAGGATATTGGCAAGGGGGGGCCGGATGGTGGTGGGGTGCAGGATGGAGCCGGCGGGCCAGGATGGTGGCGGGGGGTAGGATGGAGCCGGCGGGGTAGGATGGAGCCAGTGGGGCAGGATGGTGGTGGGGGGGCAGGATGGAGCCGGCGGGGCAGGATGGTGGTGGGGGCAGGATGGAGCTGTCGGGGCAGGATGGTGGCGGGGGCAGGATGGTGGTGAGGGTGCAGGATGGAGCCGGCGGGGCAGGATGGATGCAGGTGGAAGGATGGAGCCGACGGGGCAGGATGGATGCGGGGGGGGGCAGGATAGATACGGGGTGGCAGGATGGTGGTGGGGGGATCAGGATGGTGGTGGAGGGGCAGGATGGAGCCGGCGGGGCAGGATGGAGCTGACGGGGCAGGGTGGTGGTGGGGGGGCAGGATGGAGTCGGTGAGGCAGGATAGTGGTGGGGGCAGGATGGAGCCGGTAGGGCAGGATTGTGGCGGGGGGGCAGGATGGAGCTGGCGGGGCAGGATGGTGGCGGAGGGGCAGGATGGTGGCGGAGGGGCAGGATGGTGGTGGGGGTGCATGATGGAGCCGGCGGGACAGGATGGATGCGGGGGGGCAGGATGGAGCTGGTGGGGCAGGATAGAGCCGGCGGGGGGATCAGGATGAAGCCGGTGGGGGGGATCAGGATGGTGGTGGGGGGCAGGATGGAGCCGGTGGGGCAGGATGGAGCGAGCCGAGCAGGATGGAGCCGGCGGGGCAAGATGGTGGCGAGTGGGGCAGGATGGTGGGGGGGGGCAGGATGGTGGCTGCTGCTGGGTGGCTTCCCAGGCAACAACAGGTCCTCAAACCCTGTAGAAGCTAGAAGACAGAGCGCGCCGGCAGAGGGTATGTATCCTCACTGAGGTTTTTTTTTTTTTAATTATCACCGTGGAGGAGTGAGGGGGGGCCAGGGGGAGCGAGGGGGCCGCGTGGAGCGGAGGGGCAGAGGGAGGGAGGGGGGGCTGCGGGAAGCAGCAGGAGCAGCGGAGGGGGGCATGAGGAGCGGAGGGGGGCAGGAAGAGCGGGGGTGCAGGAAGAGCGGGGAGCAGGGGCAGGAGGAGCGGGGTGGGGTTGTGGACAGAGCCGCCTCTGCGGCCAACGTGTATCCCGCTCTCGCCGGGCTGCAAATAGACGCGAAATTCAAACTTTGAATTCTTGCACCTATATGCATAGTCTGCCTGTGTCTGGCGCGCGAGTTCGGTGACAAACGCAAAAAACCTTAGACAATTATATAGTAGATTTGTATGAAGTCTACTGCTGTGTCCTCTAGGGGGCGTCAGTCACTTGTGTTGCATATTTTGTTGCAGAGCGGCCCGCCTTGTCTAACAGCTGAGCGTCATTAATAGGCTGATTTCTGACTTTATCCTTCACTTTTGGAGTGGCTGCCGCCCTGTAGTGATCTCATGTCCAGTGATACCACCTGTCTCCTCCTTGTGGCACAGCTGGTCGCTGGTGCCACAATCGCCCCCGTGTCAAGGTTGTAGGGGATGGAGCATCGGTGTTGAGAAATAAGGGTTGCTTCTGAGGTGGCTGATAGTATCCTGCTAAATGCAATGGTATTTGTAAGAGGCCAAATTTGGTGAGTTTTTTTTTCCTATAGATTTGTATGAAGAAAAGTGTCTCATCTCAAAATAGTAGCGATTGTACCGGAAGTTTTACTAACAACTAAAGTTCAAAACATGAGAGAGATTTATTACCAGTTATGTAGATTAGAAGGCCTCTGGACTGGCTCATTTCAATGTTAAATGAGATGATTTTTTTGTCCACGTCAGCCAGAGTCCTTCACAAACACATCGATGGAGGCGCACTACCGCAAGAAATTCTTTCCTGTGTCAAACCAAAGCCAGAATTTATAGGATAGGTCCTGAAATATTTTGATCATCATCCTTGTTGAAATGCGTTGTCTGGTCTTTTAATAAGAGTCTACATTCATTTTGTGAAACTGTACACTTAGAGTTCACTCGTCATGCAGTAAGGATTCTCCAGTGTTGTCGACGAAAGAGGGAAGTCATATTACTGCACTCACCAGCAGGTAAGATCTTAATTTTATTTCATCCATGGTACAATTAAATACGGCATTTAGGAGGTCCATGCTCCCCCTCCATGCCGTGTTTGATTGTACCAAGGATTAAATAAAATGAAGATCTTACCTGCTATGAGTGCCATTCTATTCTCCTTCTGCTTTGAATTGCTGTGGTGATCTAACGAGCAATGCCCGCTCACAGCTCCAGTGTACATCAGTGGATGTAATCGAAGGGTTATTTATGCAGAAGCAGTGGTGCCCGGCATTCTTTTATCTGATCTGTTGTACTAGAGATTTCTGCCAGTGTGTGGATAAGGATTTAGAAGTTTATTGTCACTCAGAGTCCCTTCAGACTTTTATCAAAAGACTGGAAAACCCCTTAAAAGTACAAAATTAATTTGCATATATTTATTAGTGAAAAACATCTAAAATATTGCTTTAGGAGCTTGTTATAAAGTTAGAATGGATATTAGGAACTTTTTAATTATCAGTATAAATAATTAATAGTTGTGAATTTAAAGGGGATACCCACAACTCAGTCAACCTCTTCTCAATCCGTATATTTCCCCTATATAAATTTACACTCACCTCCGATTCCAGTATTGTTTCTGCAATGTTATCACTGTGTCTACTGGGATCACACATACTGGTGTGAAGTAACGTAATCTCGGTGGACAATCAATGGCCGTATCTTCCTCTCCTTTGCACATATCACATAAACAGTGTGCCAAATTATTATGCAAATTGGTTTTAAGTGTCATAGGGTTGTTTTTTGGTGTTTTTTTTTTTAATGAAACCCATTGATGGGATTGTGTCTCAGGGTTCTTTGGATCACTGAAATCAATCTCAGATACCTGTTATAATTAGTTTGGCAGGTGAGCCCAATAAAAGGAAAACTGGATGTTCCACAATATTACACATGTCAAGTAACATGGGATAGAAAAAGGATGTCTCTGCTGCCGAAAAGCAACAAATAGTGCAGTGCCTTGACCAAGGGATGAAAACATTATATATTTCACGAAAACTTAAGCGTGGTCATCGTATCGTGAAGAGATTTGTGGCTGATTCTGAGCACAGACGTGGTCGTGCAGATAAAGGCAGAATGAGGAAGGTTTCTGCCATGCAAGTTCATCGGATTAAGAGAGCAGCTGCTAAAAAAGTCTTACAAATCAGCAAACAGATATTTGAAGCTGCTGGTGCCTCTGGAGTCCCTCGAACCTCAAGGTGTAGGATCCTTCAAAGTCTTGCTGTGGTGCATAAACCTACTATTGGGCCACCCCTAAACAGTGCTCACAAGCAGAAAATGTTGCAGTGGGCCCAGACATACATGAAGACTAATTTTCAACCAGTCTTGTTTACTGATGAGTGCCGACCAACCCTGGAAGGTCCAGATGGATGGAGTAGTGGATGATTGGCGGATGGCCACCATGTTCCAACAAGGCTGCAACGTCAGCAGGGAGGAGGAGGAGTCATGTTTTGGGTTGGAATCATGGGGAAACAGCTGGTAAACCCCTTTAAGGTTACTGAAGGTGTGAAAATGATCTCAGCAAAGTATATAGAGTTTCTGACTTAGAACTTTCTTCCATGGTACAAAAAGCTGAAACGTGCCTTCAGGAGCAAAATCATCTTCATGCATGACAATGCACCATCTCGTGCTGCAAAGAATACCTCTGTGCCTTTGCATGCTATGGGCATAAAAGGAGATAAACTCATGGTGTGGCCACCATCTTCCCCTGACCTCAACCCTATAGAGAACCTTTGGAGTATAATCAAGCAAAAGATCTATGAGGGTGGGAGGCAGATCACATCAAAACAGCAGCTCTGGGAGGCTATTCTGACATCATGCTAAGAAATACAAGCAGAAACTCTCCAGAAACTAACAAGTTCAATGGATGCAAGAATTGTGAAGGTGAGATCAAAAAAGGGTACCTATGTTAACATGTTACTTGGCCTGTTATGATGTTTTGGAGTTAAATATCTTTTTATTTCAGTGAATGTGACCTCCTAATGCTGCAAATTCAACAAATAAGCATTTTCAGTTCTTTTAAACATATCAAATGTTTAGAAACTCTACTGTGCCGAATAATTTGGAACAGTGCTTTTAGAGTTTTTAAAATTTTTAAGATTATACTGTTATCATTGGGAGGTTTCTTCAATAAAATTTGATGTATACTCTAACAGGTGATGATGACTTTTATTACACTGACAGTCATTTGCACTGACCATTTAGGAGAATCAGAAAAAAAGAACATTTGCATAATAATTTGGAATACAGTGTACCGTATATACTCGCGTATAAGCCGAGTTTTTCAGCCCAAAAATTGGGCTGAAAAGTTACCCCCTCGGCTTATACGCGAGTCACTATACGGGCGCCCCCCCCCCCAGAGGTATACAGGCCCCCCCCGTGCTCCTTAAACCTGTAAAGGAAGATGATTATACTTATCGCTGTCCGCGCCGCCGTCTCCCGCCTCCTCCATCCGCTCCATCTGCTGCGCTCCTCCATCTTCCGGCTTCCTGTCGGCACCGACAATGACGTCATTGTCGGCGCAGAACACAGGAAGTCGGAAGCCGGAAGATGGAGGAGCGCGATGCAGATGGAGGAGCGCGATGGAGAGCGGGGACGGCAGCCGGACAGCGATAAGTATAATCATCTTCCTTTACAGGTTTAAGGAGCACGGGGGGGCCTGTATACCTCTGGGGGGGGGGGGCTGTATACCTCGGGCTGCTGCTGCATATAACATGGGGCTGCTGTATAACATGGGGCTGCTGTATATAAAATGGGGCTGCTGCTGTATAACATGGGGCTGCTGTATATAAAATGGGGCTGCTGCTGTATAACATGGGGCTGCTGCTGTATAACATGGGGCTGCTGCTGTATAACATGGGGCTGCTGCTGTATAACATGGGGCTGCTGTATAACATGGGGCTGCTGTATATAAAATGGGGCTGCTGCTGTATAACATGGGGCTGCTGTATATAAAATGGGGCTGCTGCTGTATAACATGGGGCTGCTGCTGTATAACATGGGGCTGCTGCTGTATAACATGGGGCTGCTGCTGTATATAAAATGGGCTGCTGCTGTATATAAAATGGGGCTGCTGCTGTATATAAAATGGGGCTGCTGCTGTATATAACATGGGGCTGCTGCTGTGTATAACATGGGGCTGCTGCTGTGTATAACATGGGGCTGCTGCTGTGTATAACATGGGGCTGCTGTATATAACATGGGACTGCTGCTGTGTATAACATGGGGCTGCTGCTGTGTATACCATGGGGCTGATGCTGCTGTGTATACCATGGGGCTGCTGCTGTATATACCCTGGGGCTGCTGCTGTATATACCCTGGGGCTGCTGCTGTTTATACCACTGAGGCTGCTGCTGTATATACCTCTGGGGCTGCTGTATACTACCACTGGGGCTGCTGTATATACCTCTGGGGCTGCTGTATACTAACTACTGGGGCTGCTGCTGTATATACCACTGGGGCTGCTGCTGTATACCTCAGGGGCTGCTGTATACCACACTGCTGAGGGCTGTATACCTGTGCTGGGGTCCACCCTCGGCTTATACACGAGTCAATAGTTTTTCCCAGATTTTGGGGGCCAAAGTAGGGGGGTCGGCTTATACACGGGTCGGCTTATACACGAGTATATACGGTACATCTGGAGGAAGTGAGAGTAAGCAGTGCTCATTTCCTTTGGATGTAAGTGACTTGTCATCACGGGATAACATGTGCATTTTCCAAACGCAAAAACGCTTGTGTTTTTGCAAACGCAGCCTTAGACGCATTGGCCGACGTTTTTGGTGCATCTGCAAATGTGTGCCAATAGACTTCAAGGGAACCAAACACCATGAATTTAGGGTATAAGCTAAAAGCAGTGCCATACAGGCGCTAGGATGGTGACAGTCTTCTGATTAGATGCTTAATTGCAGAGATAACTTTGATAAATGTTAAGGAATCATGTTCACCAGTGATTGATGTGTGCAGCAGCGGGCGGGACATTGTGTGTCGGGTCCTCTGTATAGATTCATCTTCCTGCCTCCTCCTGATGTGCCCCTCTCCTTTTTCTATTTAAACCTCACGCCTCCATTGTCACTCCTGGTGACAAGTGCACACTGCAATAGAAATGGTGATGTCATTAAAATGGTGCCGGAGTAAGCACATGCATGTAGCGCGATCTCCAGTGCCTTTTTACTGAGGATACAGTAGAGAAGAATATGTGCGGCATCAGCACATGCACAGTTTGATTTTTTTCAATTACCCACGTGCCCCTGACATTCATATTCATCTTTACTGTATCCTCAGTAAAATGGCGCCGGAGATTGTGCTAACTGCATGCGCTGACGCCGGCGCCATTTTAATGACATCACCTTTTTTATTGCAGTGCGCACATGTCACAGTGTGAGATTTAATTAAAGAAAGGTGGGGGGCACATAAGGAGGAGGCAGGAGGAGGAATCTATATGGAGGACCCAACCCACAATGTCCCGCCCCCTGCTGCAATTACTGCTGCACACATTTCCTTAACTCTTACAAATATTATCTTTGAAATCAAAAATCTAATCAGAAGACTGAAGATGCAGTTCACTTCACCATTCCAGCTCCTGTATGGCACTGCTTTTACATTATACCCTAAAATCATGATGGTTTGTTCCCTTTAATCCCTTTGTACAAAAGCCATCAGAGTGGGGATGAGTGAGCTAGAACTGTAAAGTTTGTGGTTCGGAGCAGACACCTAGTGTCGGTGCTGATCCCTGAACATGAATTTCCAATCGCTCATCCATTTTTTGTTTAGGTTCGCCATCCAAATAAAGCTTTTAGGAAGACATCGAAGCCAATTAACAAGCTTTTTGGCTGTAGACACTTTTGCAGCTATCACAGCCATGCCGAGTATTGGCATGGCTATGATAGCCTGCTGCACATGTGACCCGGGCAGTATACATGCGGGATCACAGGTGGCGCTGCCATTTTGCTGTGACTACCATAGAAATAGGATGCCACTCGAGTGAGGGACAGCATTAGGTTACAGTGAGGGTACTCTTAAAAAATGTTTTTGTGGCCACTCTACACCAAGCTCTGTGCGTATACTCTTTCAAAAAAGTCTATCTTGCCACTGTGCACTTGGCTCTGTGGAGTAAATCTTTAAAAAGTTCTGTGTTGCCACTGTGCACTAGGCACTGTGAGGGTTAATCTTAAAAAAGGTCTGTTAGGCCACCGTGCAACAGGCTCTGTGGGGTTATTTTTAAAAAAGGGAGTGTGTAATTTTTGAAAAAGGTCTGTTCGGCTACTGCACACCAGGCTCTAAGGGGGTATTCTTCAAAAAAGGTCTGTTGGACCATTGCATACCAGGTCTGTTTGGCCTCTGTGCACTGGGCTCTTTGAGGGTAATCTTAACAAATGGTGTGTGGGTGGGAATTTAAAAAAATATCTGTTTGTCTTTTGAGCACCAGGGTCTGTGGGAGTAATCTGTGGGAGTCACTGTTATTACAGCCTCAGACAAAGGCAAAAATAAGGGGAGGGAGTCCTTGTGAGACACATTTGATGGCCTTTCAAGATTAGGGGTATTGTGTAATTATAAATGGATATGAGCAATAGTGATGAGCGAATTTTGCTTGTTCGCCAATTTCAAATCCGTACTGAATTTGGCCATGTCCGCTCAGTACCTAGATTTCGAACGTTTTGATGAAATGTTGGGAAATTCGACGAACATTTGGTAATGCTGTGGATGACAAAAGGAATTAGTGCATTTGCTTTAAAGCTTCAGTTCTACTTTTTCAGAGTATCAGTGTCTAACATAGCAGTCAAGATGAGAGGGAGGAGAGATCTCTGGGTCTCAGGTCAGATAATGTATCTGAGATAAGTACAGGTCTCCATTTTTTCTTTCCCACACTTAGTGTGGGTGGTCTGGTTTGGCAGCCAATCAGCACCCATAAAGCAAATAGCACTTTTTGCACACAAGGGCTTGTGTCATTGACTGGATATGTCACATGTCCTTGACATATGAGAACTGTTAATTTCCCCTCCTATGGCTGGGGTACTCGGTAACCGGGCCAGTCGGTTCGGTGGGAGGTCATGGTTGCGGTGACCCTGCTCCATGGCTCTCCACGTGCACAGAAAGGGGATCATTTACAGGGGAAAGTTGGTGACGCCACCTGTGGTACTAGGCCAGGGGTAGCAGACACTGCAGGATATGACCACTGAGGCAGATGGCAGTGCAGCCGGGATGGTGAAGCTCCACACAGGTGGAGCAGAGCCCCAGGGATGATGTGAATAGTCTACAGTGTTGGTGATGATCGTTGGGGTGCATTACTTAGGGCTTAAGCAATAACTGGAGGACACAGAAGGGTATATTTTCTGTTACCTTTACTTGGTGGTTGGTATTGCATTCCGGGGCACTTGTTACACGTTGTGAGGCACCGCCGGCATGGTCCACATGGCCGGGGCGCGTCACATGCAGGATCGAGGTATGATCCTGTGCACACTGGCCGGTTTGATCGATAATGCTGTGTGAGCCAACTTTGAGACACAGGGTTCATGAGCCTAATGAGCGGCAGTGAGAGTGGGATGAGATTGAGGAAGCCCTAAGGAATGTAAGGGCTGAGTGCTGACAACCCGGAACACAGGGAGTTAACCTGAGCTGGGTGAAAGGCTGATTATCAGCAGCTAAGGGGGTGTGTCCATGTGGGAGTGGCTGGCACGATAAGAGCTGGCCACCTGAGTGATTGAGAGATTGATTCTGGAGGCTGAGATTGATCCTGGAAGCTGAGATTGATTCAGATGGAAGCTGAGACCAGCCAAGTGCAGAGCAGTCTAGAGGCTCTGAGTACATGATGGAGCATGCTAGCTCCATGCCGGTGCCGAGGTCCGGGGTCGTGTCCGCACCTGGAGGGGGAAGCTTTGGTTGACCCGTGGACGCTAGATCGGACGTGGTTCACCTCACGTCCGGGAAAAGAGCCTGTGGGGATGCCTGGTGGAACCTGTGACACAGGTAGCGAGACCCGGATCCGTGCCCGGTAAGAAAGCAGTTCCCGAGCGATAGTGTGAACTGTGCACCTAGTGTGTAAATCATGTTAGGCGAGTATAGACCGCCCTTGGGACCGACTCAGTGGAGTCCGTTAAAGGTCCTGATGAACCGGAATGTATGTAGCCCTTGGAGGCAATTGTATGTAGTGGGCCAGGCGGGCATAGACCGCCTTTGGGTCCGAGTCAGAGTACTCAGTTAAGGGACCCGATGAACTATGTGTATGAGGGCTTAGGTAATGGCCCTGAATGAGAGATGATGACCTATGTAAGACCCATGTATAATCATGTGGAGAGACAGTGACCCAGCTGGTATGGATGATGTTGGAGGCGTTCCGTCCTTGGGATGAGAGGGAGGCTTGCCCTGCTGCATGCAGAGGGTACCTGATCCCTCAACCACGACCTCTAATGGTGTGGGTGTGCCTGTGGTGCCAGAGACAGGGGTAATAGGGCTCCTAGTAGGTATCGGATGTGGTTCCCGTGTACTATGGTTTGCCAATCCCTGTAATGGGCCATGGAGGGGCCACAGTCCATGGATGTGGGCTGTGAGCAGGTGTGTGATCCATGGACGTTTGAATGATGGATCACATACGGTGTGTAAGGTCCTGGTCAGGCAGGATTCCTGACTACGGGTGAATGTATATCATCATGCTGGGGTGACTAAAGCCAGGCGGCAGGTACCGCCATTGGGACCCACAGGGCCCGTTGAGGCGTATGTAACGAAGGTCAGAAGCAGGGGTTAGAAGGGCTCCCGTACTGGGTAACGCGTGGTTAGGCCGGAGGCCGCAGCCCCACGGGTTACTAGGGTTTGCTAATCCCTGTTATGAACCCGGAAGGGTCATCATCGTACTGTAACTTATGTATAGTGTAAGTAGGCCGGAGGCCGTAGCCACCATGGGAGCTGTTAGTAGAGCTCCAATGGGGACAGAGATGGTTACAGGTCCCGGGTTACTATAAAACGTTATGTGCAATATAAGTGTTATGTGATGTTAAATGTAAATGTATGGTGTATTTATGTAAAGTGTTGTTAATCAATGTGATATGTGTCAAACATGCTACCCGGGTTATGTGATTAATATGTGAAAATAAACGGGTAGACATTGGTTAACCTTATAAACACGTGTTCTTGTCGTTTTGCAAGCGGGTTCCCCGGTTGCTACCTCACAACGTGCTCGACAGGATCCAACCAGCCTGGAAGCATTAGGGGATCCACCTCACCAGATGAAATAGCAGGCCTTCCTGCTGCACTCTCTCCTTTGGTCCCTGCATTTTATAGCTAAGCTGCGGCCCTTCTCTTGTTTGCTGGTTCTGACCCATATGGCAGGCAGCACGAGCCTCTCTCAGGTGCCACCTTGCTGAAGGCAACTCCAGGCTCTCAGCACGCTGCTGTGCTGCCGAATGTTTGGTGCGACCAGGAGACCTGCAGGCTCCTGCCCTCCAGATACTACTGTCGGGGCATACAGCACCTGCAAAGCCAAGGACTCTGGTGTCCATTTCCTGGGGCTCCACTCTGGAGTGAGCCCAGTCACAGATCCACTCCACAGAGCACTCTCCTATACTTCCTCACTCTTCCCTCTCCTCAGATATTCCGCTTAACTCCACCTCCTGGCCTGAATTTATAGGGCAACTGCCCTGAAACTGGGTTCTAGAGTACCCCCTTCAGGCCTGGAGTCAGGATTAGTGTTGCATTCTAAGTGTTACCTAGTGTGGGGACCTCCTCCTGATTCCAGGCATGACATTACCCCCTGTGAGGGAGGCAATGCCACTGTGGCAACTGGACCACTGGGGTGCCACACCATTTTCTCAGTGTTGGAGCTCAGTGACAGTTTTGCTGCTGCAGTGCTGACGCTGCTGATCCTGTGTGCGCTATTTCGATAGCTAGTTGACAATTCGATTTCTTTATAGATAGAGAGATAGTAGGTTTAGTCACTCCTTCCTAAAACATCTTAAGGGCTTAGTACCATGTGTGGCAAGCCAGCTGTGCTACAGTGATCTGTGTGTTAACATCTGCACCAACCATGTGCTGAAAGACGTTTTGTGCCACTTCTGCCCAGTGCACACATCCAGGCACCAAACGTTTGTTAGGGTATAATTCGAGTGTGTGGCATGCCAGCTTTGGTACTGTGGTCTGTGTGTTAACATCTGCGCCAAACCTGTGCTTACAGGCTGTGACATTTTCACTGCTTTGCAGTCCCATGAGTGCTGCTGCTGTGAATTTAATCTTTGTTTTTTTCTTAGCTGTTTGCAGCTCTGCAAGTGGAAAAGTGAGTCATAGCATTTGGGTGGAGATTGAGGGGTGTGTCTTAGTATACAGGTCTCCACTCCCCCAGGCTTGAAATAGCCCCACTTTCCTCCACTAGGTGTCGCAGATAGAGCTCATTTCTACCTGGACCCCAGGCTGTGAAGTTGTGCTGTGCTGTGCTGAGCTGTGTGTTTGTTGCCATTGACTCCCATTGAAGCTCTTAGCCTAGGGCTGATCAGGAGTGAAGGGCTAGGGTGGCGGCCCAAACTTCCTCACGTTCAGAGGTACCTTCAGAAACAGGGCTAGTCAGGGACCCCAAGTCCAGGGCCAGACTACCTCCCCTGAATGCCCTTGCCCACCTTACCATTTTGTCTCTTGATTCCCTATCCAGTATACCACCCTGTGACACAGGAATTTTGTGCCATTTCTGCCCAGTTCCTACATCCAGGCACCAAACTTTTTGGAGGCCTTAGTAAAGGTGGTTTTGCAAATCCCCTGTGGCACAGTGGTGCTTGTGAAATATGTGCCAAAAACATTTTAGTGCTACATCCAGGCATTAACCACATTTTTTTCCAGTACCATCTCTTGGCAAATCTAATTGGTTGCATTGACATCTACAGATTTTTTTGACCTACAACAAGGGACATGCAAATCTGTTACCATCAAATATGAGTAGTAAAAGCCGTGGTCATGGGGTAAAGGGGAATAAATGTGGTGGTGAGGGGAAAATTCTTGGAGTCCGTGGGGTAGGTGGTAAAGTAACCGAAAGCTCTGCTCAACAAACACCGGCTTCTAGGCAAAGAAAAATGTCAACTTCTTTTAGTGGACAGACTAGTATGAACCCTTTTTTAGGCAGCAGAACATGTTTCACTTGTAGATGAGGTCCAGAAAGAGCAGGTGCTGCAACTGATATCAAGAGCTCCATCAAGTAGACTCTCATCCACTTCAACTTCAGCAGGACACACAGTGCAGTCCTCACAGGTGTCACCCCAATCCAATTACACTTGTTTCCCCAAGTTTCCAGCTGCCTTACTGACTGTAGGTCAAAACAGATGGCCAAATCTGCAGAGCTGTTCACAAACACTATAGCCTGGGAATCAGAGGTCAGCTCCAAAGCTTCACTGAGTCAGAAAGAGAAACTGATTTGCACCAACGCACAAAATCTTAGTAAGTTGGATCAAGGATTGGCCGAAAAAGAGTCCAGGCATTATGTAGAGACTCATTATCAAAGTCCTGTTGGTGGAGACGATGAGGCTGGTAATGATGATGATGTTACCTGAAGCGAATGCCACCGTGACTTTGCAGTCAGTGCAGGGTGGCTTTGAGGGCAAGGAGTGTGACAACACAAAGGGTAATGATGAGGTTCTAGTCCAACTTACTGTCAAACTACAGGCATGCAGTTGATGAGCCAATCAAAGGAGGTAGAAGAGGAGGAGGATGAAGATGATGAGGTTACAATGTGACTTCCTGGACAGAGATGGAATGCTTCAAGAACATCATGCACTATGCCCTCAGCCACAACTCTGCCTCTCTGCAGAAGTCGTGGCAGCTCTGCAGTTTGCATGAGTGCTAAGCCTTGACTAGCCTGGGCCTTTTTCATGATCCCAACTCATGTGATCTGCCAAATATGTAGGCAAAATCTGAACAGAGGCTAAAAAAATATATAATTTAAGTACTTCATGTATGAACCGTCATATGGAGATGCAACATAAATTACAATGGGAAGTTCACCATGCTAAAATGTGGTTTAGTGGCCCTGTCCCACCACTAACCACACTATCTGGGTGTGATAGGGTGCATTCACCACAGACACATGGATGAGTAAGCAAGGCCAAGGGCATTACATGTCGCTAAATGGGCACTGGGTGACTCTGGTGGCTGCGGGGGAAGGGGCTGTAAGTCTTGCCATCCCCACAGTCTCTGAGTAAAACCTTTGTAGCAGTTCCTCCACTACTTCTGTCTGCTCCACGTCCTCTAGGGCCCCCAACTGGACCCAAAACATCTCTGTGAATGTGACACATTTTCCAACTGTGCAGAAAGAATCAAGCACACCTTACTACAGTGCCAGAAGAGCTCAACGACATCAGGTTCTCTTAACTTAAAATGCCTGAAAAATGTGAGTCACACAGCTGAGAAGTTGTGGTCAGCTTTAGAGACTGAGTTTCATCAATGGCTGTCTCCACTGAACCTGCAGCCAGGCAAGGCCTTGTGTGACAATGCTGCAAACCAGACTGTGGCCTTACGCTGGGGCAAAGTGACTCACGTGTCTTGCATAGCTCATGTCCTGAAGATGGTCGTCCTGCAAATTTTAGGCCACTATCCAAGCCTAGATGCACTGCTGCAGTGGGCAGTTACTATGTGCTCATTTCCGACGTTTGTACCCTGCGGCTCAATGACTTCCATCGCTACAGAGGTCTTTTGGCCTGATGCTTAACCACCTGATATACGATGTACCGACACAATGGAATTCCACTCAGCACATGTTGCAGCGACTGTGGCAGCAGCGAGAAGCCCTGATGCGGTATGTCATGACATACAGCCTGAGTAGGGTGGTAGTCCAAGAGATAGAGGAGAAAATAGAGGATGAGGCATATGCAGAAGAAATAACAAGAGCTGAAAGGTCCGGACTGTCATCAGCACAGAAGAGGGTGGCATGGGAGGGTGGAGAAGAGTGATTGACGGGAGCTCACGGTAGCAGCCACACAGTTTGTAAAGGTGCAGGAAATTCAACAGAGATGGAGCGCGTGGTCAGATGTAAAAAAAATTATTCTGTGCTTAGTAAGTTTATGCATACCAAATACACTTGTTACTATAGACAAAAAAAACAAAGCTTTGTTATTACGTAGAAACTCAGTTCAATCAGCCCACTTGGTATACCCTACCCCGTCTTTCCGCCCTTGTTAACTTAATGTTTGCTATTCCTGACCTTTCTCTTCCCCGATTGAGAGGATTGCTTAAATTTTCCCCGTTTATCCTCTCTTGTACCCCAGGTTCAATACCTCAGTTCTACTTTTCTTATACTGGCTTTTGATATACCATTATTGTAAATACATTGTTGTTCATGATAAACCTGTTGACTCAATCCCTTTTCCTCTTTTTTGTTATGATCAAAAATCTAATAAAAATGGTATTGGTTTAAAAAAGATAAGGGTGCAGGAGGCGAGGAGGAAATGAAGGAGGATGAGGCAATGTTGATAGAAGACTCAGCAGATGAGGGATATTTTGGTCAGGTTTCTGTTGTGCGAGGTTGGCAAGAGAGGACGGAGGAACCAAGCGGGAATGTTACCCTGCCACCACCAACACAACTAGGACTTGCTCCTCCTGGATTTGCAAGACACATGAGTGCTTTCTTGCTGCACTGTCTGTCTACAATATAATCCGTGGATTGGTAGGATTCGAAGTAATGCAGACTACTGGATTGCCACACTGTTAGATCCCCAGAATAAATGTAAATTTGGCACGCATACAGGAATATCAAAAGAAGCTTTAAGACAATCTGAGGACTGCTGTTCCCCAAAGGACCAGTGATGGACACACTGCACATTCTACACTTCCAACCGAGGGAGCATCCAGTCGTCAGCAGAGAAAGGTTACCAACAGCAGTGTATATCTTACCAGCAATTTCTGTGAGTCTGACTGTGTTTTAGACCTTCGTTTGCAACGCCAGAAGAAAGGACAAGTCTGACATATAGGGAACACCTAGAGAGGATGGTGCAGGAATATCTACAGCTCAATATCGATGCTGTGATTGTGGAACTAGACCATTTTCATTTTGGGCTTCAAAAATGAATAAGTGGCCTAAGCTCGCTGCTTATGCCTTGAAGATTTTGTCATGCCCAGCAGCTAACATTCTCTCAGAACGTGTCTTCAGCACTGCTGGTGGCTTCCTGATGGATAAGCGCATACGGCTGTCCACAGACAGTGTAGATTGCTTCAGGTTTATCAAGATAAACAAGTCATGGATCTCCAACGACCTTTGCACCCCAGTGTCAGAATGGGGAGACTAGGCACTGGTGTACTTTTCAGTGTGCTGCATTAAAATCCACATTCCAGTATTTCACCTCTGGGACAATTGTTGCCACTTTTGTGGTGGCTGTGCCTAATATTTTGAAAAGTGGAGACTCTCTTTGCTGTGTGGTGCTTTACTGGAGCAAAGCTCTCTGAGCATAATGCCTGCTCCTGACATTTGTGCTCCACTTCCTAAATAATCAACCTTGAAATGATGGGCCTATGCTTCCTGCCTTGCTGCCATTGCGGCCCAATACAAAATCTATAGGATGCATACCATTTTGCTGTGTTGTGATACTAATTTGTTGAAAATGGGAGACTCTTGTTAAAGTCTCCTTGCTGTTTGATGCACAACTTGAGTAGGATCTCTTGAGCTCTGAGTGACATAATTACACCTGTCACTCTCCTTTTACTTAATTTAGAAAACTGCTGCCACTTTTCTCCTGTGACTCATCCCCCTGTCAATTCAAACTGAATTTCTCCCACCTCTGAAATTAAAGTGAATTTAAACCACATCCTATTTTGAACTGATTTTGAAGAGTGTGCAGGCTGGCACAGACAGTGTCTCATGCACCAATGCTTTGCAGTGAGACTATTTGTACTCTAGGTAGATTGGTGTCTCTTTTCCTGGTGTGTGGCACTAATATGAACAGTTTGGAGGCTCTTGGGCCCTTTTTTAAGGTGTTTTCTAGTGCCTTGATTTTGCCTATCAATGATTAGAATGATATTTGGAAAATTTGGTGAATGTTCATCAAATTGTTGTTCTTTGAATTTGAACTCTCAGGTGTTCATTTATCTCTAATTAGAAAACCTTTCCAAACAAGGTTAGAAAATTTCAATTTTGGCATGAACATTGACAATTTGGTTCGTGATTGGAAAACCAAGCAATTTATTGAAAAATCGGCGAATGCGACATTGTTCAGGGAAAGGTTTGAAATGTTAAAATGTCCCTAAAACTTTCCTTGAATTTTTGGGGCCAAAATGCTCATTCAAAGACCCTGTGGCTGAGAACTCCACTAAACTAAGATTAGCGGAATTCACAGCCATCAGGTCTTCCAGTTTATTTCAGCATGGCGAATTTAAGAGAGCTTCAAAAGTAAAATGTCAAGCTTCCTTGAGCTTCCAAGTGCTGAGAAACCTACAGGTTGTGAACTTTTGGAAGAGTGCCAGATGTGCCAGCAGCTGTGAAATGCAGGACCCTTAAAATATCCTTTATACATCCCTTTAAGAGAGCTTTTCTTTTTTCTTTTTATTATTTTTTTTTTAAAGTGAAAATTCTTTATTTATGCCGAGGGTCAGCAGCGTGCGAGGCCATCTCTTCTACACTTATCTACTAACAATTCAGATAAAAATAGGATATGTCCATCATATGCTTAGCATACATGTTCTTATAGGTCTGTACACACTCATAAAACACTATGATATGGATGTTGCTTCTTGAAAATGTGTATTCCATTTTTTTTTCCCCTTTCCTTCAGCGGCCGTCACACGCATAGATATCGCGCAAGATATGGCTAGAAAGCGCCAGATGAAACATCGCTTGAACGATGTCTGTGCGTGTGACGGCAGGATACGACGAGCGATACATGATCAAATCGCAAAATC